>VZTE01002772.1:215410-329891 GCA_013397775.1 Eulacestoma nigropectus
TTTTAATGGATAAAAACATGTGAGGTAGTAGCAGTTGAGCTGAGTAAAAGAGATTTTTTTTGCTGGTGATTAAGAGAAAGTTGAGATAGAAAACACCTTTTGCACATTTTTATTACTCTTACAATGGGCAGGTTGCTGCCACAACACATAACCCAGTGCTTGGTAGCATCTGGTGAGGGTCATATACTCATAACTCTCGAGGTCTTGAGAAGAGAGGTTACCAGGATGCCAATATGATTTCTAAAGCACATCTCCATCTTTTGGAAAGACTTCTCAGCATTTTGTTATGACCACTCATGCTCATCAAATCACATATCATGAGCAATCACAAAGTCTTTGTTGTGCCAATACAAGAAAAGGGCAAGAAATTGTATAAAATACAATTTGTTAATAAGTGTAGTTGCAGCCAAATTCAATTCTCTTAAGTTCTATACACTTGTACCACAAGTGTGGTTTTGCATGGCTTAGCTCTTAATCTTCTGCTGTTTCTGTGAGTTACTTGATTTGAACTAAAAGCATTTCAGGTTAAGTTCCCTGGTGAGTGCACAAAACACTGTATTATAATCAAAAAGTAGATGTCAGAATGCTGAGAAAAATATCAAGTTATTCTCTTTAAGGCTTTTGGCAGAAATTTTCAGGGAACAAGATCAGATAAGTGGCATTTATCAATTCTCCTTCTGCTGAAGAAAAGAACAAATCTGCAAAATCTGTTAGAGAAGAGCTATCCATGTTTCCCTTTTTCTTCCTCTACTTCCATAACCACAAAAAATCCTAAACATCAAAATACCCTACTAAAAATGTCTGTTTACAATACTAGGAAGAAACAATGGAATGAGGCTTTCATTCACTTACGTTTGTCTGCAATATTTATTTTAAAAAATGAATGTTTAACAAAGGAAGGCAATTTCAAATCCACATCTACCAGACAGTTTTCTTTGGATATCACAAAGAAAAGTGCAGATAAACGGAATAATCCTATTCCAGTCTTGTTTGGCTTAAACAAAGTGTTCCATCTTCAACTGTGAGTGTCCTTCTGTAGTCTGTATTTCAGGTATTTCACGACAAGCAGTTATACACACTATACTATCTTTAAGACTGTTTGTTTTCTTACAACTTGCCCAATTATAATAGCAATTGCTTTTAAAATTATGAATCTATCCTTCTTTTTGACTGCAATTAAACATTCACCTATTTCTGGAGAGTGCAGACCTAACTTTTGCATACAGGTATCATCTCCAAGTTTGTACCTTTGGATATCCAGATATATATTAACATAATATATGGCTTATATTTTTCAGTACTCCTTTCAGCAACATATTTATAAGAGAAAAAGCATTTTTTATTACCATCTTTCCCACAGGAGCTGTACTTCACCTTTACCTTGTTTCTAAACAAGCCAAAGCCCATAGTCAGCTTTCTACCATTTTTTGTTCTGGGAAGATGAAAACATGTTGGGCTGTGTGGTTTTGCCTGGTTTGGGTTTTTTTGATGGTTCACATTAGAATTCAAAGAAGGCACTTTTCAAAAGCATTTTCATACCTGAGGTACTAGTTGCAAAGACATACAAGCAAAGTTTTTAAACGGTGCAATTACAAAGCCTAACTGTAGACCCTATTTTAGCTCTAAACATGAGGCTTTCTCCCAAAGCAAATGTACATAAAAGTAAACGGTAACTTGCCCCAGTGAGACGAGATGAAAATCAAAGGACTGTCCCTTTAAGAAACAGATACCTTCCTGTATCACTCTGAATGGTTGCATTACACCTCTGCTGCTTTAGTGCTTCAGTTGAGCAAGTTAAGATATTAAACAGAATTGCACATCACAATAGGACATCAAATGAATTATAATGAGTGAACACGTCTACTCTATTGTTATACATAGTCACCTTTTATATATTATGTAAAAGAACCCAACTTGAGAGACCTAGGTGATTTTTCATCTACAAAATGTTTTGTAGAGAACAGTTTAAGTGTCAATTACTTCAGTACCAAATACCAGATTTTTTGAAAGCTGTAAGGTGGAGGAAGGCCAAGCAGATATAAGTACATCACCAGTCACTGGGCAGCATTGAACTTACCACACAGCAATGAAAAGCAGCACTAACAAATTTCAACCCTGTTTTGCTATCCAGCAGCATAAATGGTCTGCTTGGGATAAATCTCAGGCACGTGGTGTGACTCTTGGGGGTGGTGCCATGCAGGACCAGGAGCTGGACTCAATGATCCTTGTGGGTCCTAACTCAGCTTATTCTGTGATTCTGTGATTCTGTGAAATGACAGTGCAGTGTCAGGACTCTGACAGGCTACACAGAGGTTGTACCAGTGTCTTGGGCAGACCTTCATAGTTATGCCCACCATCCTATTTTACAGGTAGTTGCCTACACTGCTGAGTGATTTTATTCAGTAAAACTGATGCCCTGTGGAAAATTAAGCAAAGCAAAGCAGAACAAAAACATTCCTTTCCAGGAGGAAGTACCATTCCCAGCAGTATATTGCAAAAATAAGGTTCCCTGCAGCAAAGAGAGAGGCAGGTTAAAATTGATTGCATCTTTAAAAAGATATGACAGTTTTCAGGATTTTATTGCTTCTTCTCAGAACAAATGAGCATCACATGTTCAGCTGTTGGACACATGTTCAGGCTAATGACTAAGGCACCCATATACAATCTTATATCAGCTTGAGTCCAAATTTTGATGTCCATCAAAATACAGAAATATATATTTTACCTTAATTACTTGAATGGTAACGTCTTATGACCTAGTGATGCTTCAGTTATTAAAAAAAAATTGCCATAAATAAGCCATCAGAAAAATGTAACAAACAATGTAACATGTATACTATATATGGTGTCTCCAAATAAAACTGATACCTTTCTTCTTGTTTAAGATAAAATACTTGGCTAACACATACCATTCTCTTGTAGCTTATCTGCATGCAATCAAAAGGATCATTGGATAGGTGAAACATGTAAATAGGCTAACCACTTTTATACAGCTCATAGTGGTTTAACAACTACAAGAAATATAGTTCTCTTCAGAGGAATAATCTTCTATCTACTGAGAGCTAAATACATTTTTTAAAAACTTATAAATATTTCTTTTATCTTACCATGATAAAGAGGTTTGCTGCAAGCATTAACATACCTAGTCACCACACATTATTTATAACAGAGGAAGAGTTTGAAATGCTTTTGTGTAAACAATCTTAGATTTTCCTAAAAGGCTGTTTAAAACCCTTTAGTAACAGGGGACCTTGAAAAACACTGTTTCTAGCAAATCTCCATGTTCTCCTTCAATTTTTGCACAATATTTACCCTGATGACACCATTTTTTTCTCAAATCCTTATATAAACCATGTCTGTAGTAAAAGCAAATATATTTTTATCAGTTTCATATAAAGTAGGTCTTGAGATAAAAATGCAAAGATTTTGGTGTAAAGTAATGGAAGAATCTTATCAAATACCTTCAACCATCTCCATTCACATAAAATGCCACATTTATCATAACTGACAGAACAGAAAATATACAGGATTCCAAATATTATGCAACAGCCAGACTTCCATAACTACTACCACCTGTTGTTATAACTGATGAGCAAGGATGCACTCAAAAGAGAGACACACTTACACACTTGCTCTGTGCCCCTTATTTACATTACAATGTCTGGAGAAGGCTTTCAACCGAAATGCAGCCTTTTGTCAGAGTTCACCCATCCAGAATCTGGGTTCAGAAAAGGAGAAATGAGACTCCAGTTGTGATAAGCTGTTCATTAGAAAGATGTTTAGAGGCTCAGAGCAAACTTACTATTTTAAAATTCTGGTCTGCCTGGGAAACTACTACAGGCCCGCCCGTTACATGAAGTCTTTGTAAGGGACTCATATGTCCAAGAGCAACACCACAGTGAGCAGCCAACACCAAATGGCAGTCATTACGACACCCCGCAGGAGGTACCTCATTTTATACATGATTCTGCATAATGAGGCACAACGTGCAAGCATTCTGGGTTCTGGAATATCTACAGGTGTGTCAGGTTTTCACACTAGACTTGTGTTTGGATCTCAAATTTCCTGAAGCAGACATGTCAAAAATATGTTTCTGTCCTTTATGTAATCTTTCACAGACTAAATATTAAGTAGGTTATAAATGAATCCCTAAGTAAAACATAATAGTTACACTCCCACTTCTAATCCATAGATAAGAAAATGTCTCCCAGAGAAGCATATTTATCGACTATGTTTTAACAAGTGATAAAAGCTAAGTTAGAGTAGTGTCATACAATAATTTCCATAGATTTAAATGGAGTACATTCTCAAAATACTGGATTAGGAGCCACTATGGAAAAACAGATCTGCTACTCATTACAGAAAAGAAGAAACATGATTTACATCTGAGTTTAATATCTGATACTCAAAGTCAATGTTGTAGGCATATATAATGTAACAGAAAACAACACCAAACAGGCTTTTAAAATCTTCTAGCTTGGCCTGAACAGGATTTTAGGAGTCAATATCATACCTCCTAACCCTGAAGACAACAAAAGAAGAGTCCCAGACTCACCACAATGAATTGATGTGAAAGTTTATTAAAACAATTAACTGTAAAACAGATTAAGAATTGGCAATTTGTTCAGAGGAACCTTTGGGCCCACAGTTCAGTCTAGGTCTCTAGAACCAGCAACAAAGACACAATTTTACTTGTGCTCCGCTAAAGCATAAAGATCTCAGAGAGGCTCAGTCACTGTACACACAGAAGAGAAGGCAATCCTGTATCCACATAGGCTGCAACTAAGGAAACAAGATAGGAGACACAAGCACACAGGTATGTATCCAATGGCTAGGGTGAATAGTCTGCAGTGTTGGCAACAGCCAGCACACAAGCACTTGCTCTGAGTCCAGAAGAGCAGGGGACTGAACACGAGCTGCCCACTTCACCTGTGGCCATGCCCAGGGTGTTCTCATGCAGCAAGGGAGTCCATAAATTCAGCAGAACCAGAGTTCTGAGTCATGAGAGAGCTTCCAGATAAAAAGTAAACTAAAATGTAAATTTCAATTTGAAAAGTTAATTAATATCAATTATCTTAGACTTTCCATGAAGGAAGAACATATTTTTGATTAACTTTTGGGTTGTTTGGAGGCATTATTTTTTTATTTTACTCTTGTTTTTTAGGTTTTTAACTGTCTGTAATTAATAATCAGAGAATCTCATGGGTCGGAAGGGGCCCATGAGGTTCTTCAAGGTCAACTCTTGACTCCGCATAGGGCAACCTAAAAGTTAAGCCTTGTATCTAAGAGTGTTGTCCAAAAACTTCTTGAAAACTCACAGGCTTGGAGCCATGACAGCTTCCCTCATGACATCTTGCTCTCAGTGTTCAATAAGCCTCGCAGTGAAAAATAACAAGCCTCTCAGTGTTTCCTAATATCCAATCTGAACTTCCCTTGATGAGATTTAAGCCATTCCCTTGCATCTTGTTATCAAGCAATAGGGAGGAGATCAGCAGCCCATACCAGTCTACTTCCCATGCAGAAGGAGAAGCTGTGAGAGCACTGAGGTCACTCCTCAATATCATCTTCTAGTATCCTCAGCCACTTCTCCTAAGTCATGCCCTCTAGTCCTTTCACCCTCTTTGGTACTCTCCTTTGGACGCAAAACCTCCCATTTATCAAGGAAAGGTTGCAAAATGAAGCAAAAGACCAACAAGAGAAAAACAATGATTTAACCAGTTAGGCTAGTAAATAGGACTAAGCAGCATACACACTGAGACTGAGCAGGTCAAACAGCTAATCTGGAACACAGACACTTTTTTTTCCCCTAAGAAATATCTTGCCACAAACCAACACTGGGCTTCAAGCAGAGATGCAGGGTAAAGGGCAGAAAACCTAAATATTTTCCTTTAGCTTCAACCCCATATCTTTTGAACAAATTCAGTAACACTCTTAAGGAAATTAACTGTCTTATACTTCGTTGCTCAATTATGCCACAAAAAGAAAAAGCAATAATGAAGGATTTCTACTTTTTGCTGAGCTGCAAGTACTGGAAAACCAGAAATCGCCAATCTGATAAGAGACTTTTAACACAATGGACAGCTGTCCCAAGAAGATGAAGGGCCTACATCAAACATTTTTTGTGTTTTTTTAATAGAAAAAAGATTGTCAAGAAGCATTATAAAAGACAAAATTCTTTTCTGAAAGATTCATTGTGACTGTCATTGACTCATAAAATCATAGAATGCTTTGGGTTGGAACAGACCTCGAAGATCATCCGGTTTGAATCCCCTGTCTGTGGACAAGGATACCTTCCCCTAGAGCAGGTTGCTCAGAGCTACTCCATCCAGCCTGCCCTGAGACTGAAATGTAAATGACTCAACGAAACAGCCATTTTCAAAAGCAGCAGGTGCTCTGTTAAGGCCAGGTTTGCATCCCCAGCTGAAAGGGAGGAGGAGTTTTTTGTGTGATGGTGAAACCTCTGCTCTACAAGAAAACAGCCCTAGTGCAGAGAGGTACACATCTACCACGAGAGGATAAGCACAACAAACCAACCCCTGTTTAACAACAAGTTGGGTTTTGAGCCACATAGGGGAGAAGGCCGGTAAGAAGCAGATCCTGTGAGGTGGGATAATACTTTTTATCATGCTGATTTCCTTTTTTACACAATTGGCTCAGGTGTAAAAATCTCCAAGGTGTCAGGTCTTTCACATTTACACACATGCGTGAGGGTATTCATCCCTTCTGAGGGGGCATAACTGGCTCAAATATGCAGTAAGAGGCAGTGGTCATGTCTTAGGAGAGGGTTATAAGCCATCGAAGACCCCAGAAGCATTCCCAGAGTAATTTCTGGGGCCTTTGACCAGAGGACTGCTCATGATGTACAGTGTAACATCAGAGAGTGCAACTGTCTCCCTGCAGGGGAGGTACCAGGATGTTCCCACCTGGCCCTGGTACCTGAACCTGGTATATAACCCACCACACGCCATATGGGCTTCCCCATCCCCAACAGATCTAGACTGTGACCATCACTTTGACCAAGGGTCATCTAAATTGCACAAGTCTCATCCCTGGATCCACGGGTGGTGATATATTTCCTCTCTGTGATCTACTCTTATGTTTTCTTTCTCTCTTTTCCTTATATATTTTCTTAAGTGATAACATTCTATTTTTTGTGTTGCGGCATTTCTATAGATAATAACGAAAATGGCTACATACCTCCTTTGAATTGCAACCAAATAGTTCTAAAATATACCTGCCATATCTATTCCTTCTCTCCCTCTCTCTCTAAAAGCACTTGTTATTCAGTGTTGTCTCACGCTACTCTGCCCCAAAGGATCTATTAACAAGAACCTCAGTTACCCTTGCATTCGGGGGCAGGTTGTAATACGGCCGTTTTTCCAAAGCTTTAACACTTCCAGGGACGGGACATCCACAACTTCTCTGGGCAATCTGTGCCAGTGCCTCCCTCAGCACCCTCATGGTAAAGGATTTTTTCCAAGTTTCTGATCTAAATCTACTCTCTTTCAGTTTGAAGCCACTGCCCCTTGTCCTGTCACTACATGCTCTTGTAAAGGGTCTCTCTCCATCTCTCTTGAAGGCTGCCTTCAGGTACTGGAAGGCTGCTATATGATCTCGCAGAGTCTTCTCTTTTCAAGGCTGAATAAACCTGATTCTCTTAGTCTTTCCTCATAGGAGAGTTGCTCAATGCCTCTAATCATCTTGGTGGCCTCCTCTGGACTTGCTCCAACAGGCTGATGTCCTTCCTATGCTGAGGACCTCAGAGCTGGATACAGCATTATAGCTCAGAGAAAGGGCACATATCAAATTATGTGGAGGTGTCAGAGAAAAAAATGTTCTAAGGACTCAAAATTGCTCCAATTTTACAACCCATCAGGATATCCTGTTCAGGATATTTTAGATGCTTTAGGGTGAAGACAGATTTCCTTGCCTCTCATGCCATTACTACAGTCATGGGAATGCCCTGTAAGTGATAAAACTATAGGACAGATGCAGCGAGAAAAGATCACCAGATCATATGGAAACCATACAGTTATGTGTGTTAGTATGTAAGTTAGAGTCCCTCTGTACCCAGGCAGTTAGGACTGCCAGACAGAAAAGAAGTATGCTCCATGTGTCTCAAATATTTCAGTGCCACCAAGGTGGCTCAGTATTTCAGTAAGTGATAACAAGAGAACCTAAATGCTCCGTGATGATTTCATGTCCTTTCTTCTCAAGAAATCTTACTTCCACAGTGTGAACGAGGAGCTTGGGAAACAGATGACAATCACGATGAATTCAAAGTGCAGGAAAATGGAAGGTTGTCTTTTGGACTGCTGCGGGTTTGTTTGGGCTTTTTTAATATGACAGGTACAGTCAATCTTGTCACAGTTTTCTGCAGCCAAAATTCAGCCAGCCATTTGTCGCATTTCTTCTGCATATTCCTTTACCAACCTGCTACATTTTAGTTGGGTACCATTCTAGGTACCTAACTTTGATTGCATCAGACTTTTTTCCTTCATGCTTGAAACTGACGTGAGGCCAGGGAAAACTCAGTTCACAGTCTCCTCACATTGTTAATACTGCACATTGATACATTAAACAAGTTCTTTGAAAAGCTATGCAAGATGGTCAACAATGATTTCTCTGATGGACTGAAATCCAGCTTCAGCAAATACTACATTTGAAGGGGGAGGGGAGGGGAGAAGTAGAAAAAAATGAAAATAAAATAAGGTAGTTGATATGAAACAACTCCCACAGTGATCCATCAAGCCTGTACATCCATGTTTACATTCTTCCAGCTGCAGACATGCCCACAATGAAGTATACGAACTCTTGTCTCAGGATCAGAAATTTTCCTTTTACCAGGCATTAAGTAAAGAAATACCTGGTCTAGAGGCCAAGGCTAGTAAAATTCAGCCTGATGGGAGACGGCTGCTCATGTTTCACATGGAACAATTTGGCTTTTAATACCATTTTCCCCTACACTTCCTGACACAGCAAGTGAAGGAATCCTCAGAAATCCTTGTCCTCAAGCCACATCTCTCACAGCAGTGCACAGTAGCAGTCAGTATGACCGACTACACCGAGCTGTAATTATCTTGCCTCCCTCCTGTGCAGCCAAGATCATCTTCCCTCTCTTCCCTTGTGGTTATTCTGAGCAGTTTACAGGCATCAGTCTGCACAGCTGCAGCCTGGGACACTCCACTGAACCCAAGTGCTATGGACAAGACCAGAAACAGAGGTGCAGGAAAAGCATCTGCTGAATCTCCAAGCTCAAAATCCAAACACTTTTGACTTACAAGAGAAACCAGATCATCTGTCTGGGCTGATGGAGTACAAACCAGTGAGTCTAAGTAGGCTGGAGCACACTGCATTGCTATGCTTGCATTATGTGCAGTTTTCTTTTTTACTATTGTTTTTAGATAAACAGTGTCATAATGAATAGACCTAGGGAGAACTGTTCATTTTTCAGCTGCACAGAAACACTCCAAATTGAGTGTTTGCTATTTGACAGCACTTCTCTCCCACTCTCTTCACTAACCAAACTTCTTTCCAAAACAAACACCCCTTCATTCCATTATGATTATACATTCTTTTTATACGCAGATCAAGCATGTAAAAAGGACTGGAAGAGACACATGAGCTATGGATGCCAATATCCTGCAATCACACACATCTTCATAAAGGTAGCATGCTCTATCTTAGAAGCAATCTGCTTTTTCTTGGCCATCTCTGTATTGGAAAGCCATTGCAGGGTAGCTGGCTCTTAACAGAGCCTCTGGTTACACTGTTTTCTTCACTTGATTCCAGGTTACACTGTTTTCTTCACTTGATTTTTTTGGTGCTAGATTTATCTTTCAGTTGTAATACCATCACCCTTGATGAATAGACATTTAAGTATTTTCAGATGCTATTTGTATCTGCTCTTGATCTGCCACCCTGTGAGATTAAAAGGACGTACACTTTCCTTACAGGACAGGTTCTCCATCCCCTTGTTTTTCCAGCCTGCCTGGTAGGGTATGCCCTTCTCCCTATCAGTCCCATTCTCAATTAAGATTTTTGAACACAGGTGACCAGGTTTGTACTCACTATTCTAGGCAAGGTCTCACCAGTGCCTTGTATAATGGCAGCAATACTTCCCTATTTCTGCAGCAAATGCCTCTCCAGACACATCCTATATCACATTTGTCTTTTTCATGGCTGTCTTCCACTGGCACACTGAGCCTACCTAGGACTCCTAGCTCCTTCTCCTCCTCTGTCATTTCCAGATGATGAGCACCTGTGAAACTTGGTAAAGCAGAAGGGTCAGCTGCACAGAGGACTGCTCCTACTGCATCTCTTTATTTAAGACTGCTCAGAGAAAGGAGGAGGCATAAGTAAGTCTGCAACAGCTGTCACAGCAGTTGTTACAGCCAGCAAAATCCTGTGAATGTTTCCCATTCCCATCCATTGAGCAACCCCTGAGATCAAGACCAAGCCACAAACAAGAACATTTTTGGAGCACTGAACACCAGCTTCAGGAAGGTTCTCAGTGGGGGAGGAAAAAGTGAGAAAAATATCATTGGAGTCACACACACCCTGCAAAAAACCCTAAAACTGATATGACATAGAGAAGCTATTCTAATTATTCTTAAAAGCTTGGATGAAATAAGCTAATTTGCAATGGAGGTGGGAATTTTTTTTCAGGCAAAGACCCGTGCATAGGTAAATGGGAGGATGACATTACCGTTGCTATAGAAAAAATATTTTCATTGAAATGTTAACATCGCTGCTCACACAAGATTATAAAATGAGCAGGTTTTTTTGGATAATATTGTTTCATGTGTTGGAGAGCAGAAAACCTGCTAACTGTCCTCGCTCTTTCAGCTGCTATTTTTTTGCTAGGTGGCCAGCCACACCATCATTAATATCACAAGATGATTCATGCTTATTTATTCTAAAATGAGTGCAAATTGGACTTCATACCTAATGCCTTAAAGCCGTGCTGAAACACAAGATAGTCTATTATCTTTCTATCATATATTTTAGGATTTTTTTTCTCCCCTCTCTAGCAGAAGACTGACAGTTTATAACACAGTGGTGCAACTGCCTCATTTGCACATTTACAGTGCTTGATAAGGAGTTGAAATGCTTGATTCCCCAGAGGTCCCCCTTGTTCTTTCCCCAACAGAAAATGTCTCCCTGTATTTCAATACAGCTGTGACAAATTTTTCAAAATAATGGATAGCTAGCCTTTAGATAATGCCTTTCATGAAGAAGAACATAAAAACACTTTACACAGAGCTCATGCAAATCATTTCACCAGATGTCAGGCAGCAGAGAGCACAGGCTGGAATCAGCAGCAGAGCAACCCATTCCACTTATCACCTCTTGCCCATGGTCTTGGACCAGAGTTATCTTTAATTACCACTTTTTCATCAAATGCGTTCTAAATTACAGTAAAAAAAAATCAAGACAGAATTGCTGAAACCCCTTGAAGCTGAACCTCTAAGCCATACTGGACAGACAGTGTATTTAAATATACAGCTAAAATTCCACATTGCATTTGCTCAGGAAATGAGGTAACACCTTCGACCACCAATCAAACTTTTTTTCCTTCCCAATGTTAATAGCATTGTCTAAGCCCTAACTTCTAATAGCAGCTGTATTCTCATTTACGGAATTACTGTGCATTGTGCGAAAGAACAGTTGTTATAAAATTCTTCAAGAATAATGACAATAAACCAAAGAAAATTACTTCAAGCACTAGCATTGGGATATTTTTTAAAGACAGATTTGATTGAAAGGTAAAGATTAGCTTAAAATTCCTCCACCCCGACTTTTATTTTAATATGAAAAGAAGGTGTAATGCAGATGCTTACCTTGATATGACATTAAAAGACAGTTTGGGTCAATATAATTACTGTAAAACAGCAGAACTTTTTTAAAATCCTTAAATATTTGTACTTACTGATTTTACCCTTCAGATGCATTTTAGCAGTCTGGGGTGATCACCTAAGTCCAAACCACAGATGCAGAAGTAACCACTAGACAGTGCCTCCCCTTAATTTGTACACTGTGCACATGATATCATAGGTTAATCCCTCCCAAAACAAGGAAAAATTTATTTCTGCAGTGTTTTAGAACATAACCACGTGAGTTAAAGTGACCCCACAGAAGAGCTTCTTTGCACTCCATGGCACTTTTATGGACATGTTGTAAATGTCAGACTACACCGTTTTTAATAATAAAAAAAGACACTATAATACTGTTTCCTTGTAACTGGGACAGAAAATCATTTGGTAAAAGTAAGAACATTTATTGGTTTTGACATAAAAATTTCTTGCTGTTCAGTGGAAACGCTGTAGTCCAAATACTGGAAGAAACGTGAAATCTCAAGGGCTATGTTCAGTAACTCTTGGTTCAAAAGCGGACGTGGCAGGTGCATTATTTAAGAGCTTGTCAGAGATGATCTTCTACAGCACGCTACTCCAGGATTCATCTCCTGCTATGCCTGGGAAAGGGATTCTCATACAAATATATGGCAGAACTGGCTGGCTGCACATCAAGCCCAAACTGCTCAACCCTCTTCAACACCTCTGTGGTCATTGCAAAATGTTAGCATCAGAAAAGCTCTCCAGTACTGAAGGCAACTACCTTCCCACATACCATGCAAGAGCAGCTCTTTGGATGAGTTATTCAGAGTGCATTTGCTCTGAAAAATTCAAAGTGACATTTTTCTCAGTAGCCATACTTGATGTTCTAAAGGGTTTTTGTATTGCTGTATGCAGTGTTAATTTGGTGCCACAAAGATGTAGTATATTCAATGCAAATGGGAAACAGTCCAGCCCAAGCTTCTGCTTTGAATTTCCTGACTCCTGCACATACAGAAACTAGAGTGTATTTATTTTATTTTTATTTTACTTTGTTTTAATTTTCTTTCACAACACAAGTGCTTGAGTAGAAGCTAGTCACATCAGGATTTCAGTTGGAATGATTAGAAATGTGGTTGTAATAAAACAGAAGAGGCTCAAAGGATCAAACTGTTTCAAATAAAACAACAAGCAAACACCTCACTTCAAATTAACTGCCCTACTCCACTAAAAAAGCAACTAAAAACCAATCCAGTCCAAATGGGTTGATTTGGTCCTCTATGATTATTGTGCAGAGCTAGGTTTTCATTTGTACAGGCCATGGGAGCACTGTGGCCCGAGCTACAGAAGCATTTATTTGTGCCAAGCACCTAGCATATTTTTGTAGAAAATAGTCCAGGCATATGTAGACCTGCATAGCTACCTTCCCATTTGTCCCACATACCTATCAGCATTTCAGGAGAAGGAATTTTATATCTGCTTCGGGTGCCAGAGTTAAGGCAATACACAAAATCCAATTTGAACTATTCCAGTACAGACTTAAAATCCCTCACACATGAAAATCATGGCTGGTAAAGTAAATCTCATTTTCTTTTTATGTAATGGAGTAGCTTAAGAAATAGGAGAGAGAAATCACTTTTGGCTAAAAACAAACAGGAGAAATATAATTTAAAATTGTGTATCTTTGGAAAATACTGGTTTGATAAGGAAGTGTTGCCTTTAAATGTACCTATAGTGGCCAGTCAGAAAAGATATAAAAATTAAAAAGAAATGTTTTTACTAATCAATCACTGTACTAAGTAAGATTTGAGAGGGAAGAATCCATATTGTACCTGGAATTTGGAGTATGTTTGCCACAAGTTTGTGGCACAAAACACATCTGCATCAAAACACTTTACACAAAATTGTGCTGTGCAGTGGCAAGCAAAACTAATGAATGAAAAGGAAGGTGACCCTACGTATGCATGACTGAAAAATAGAAAGTAGCTCTGTACCGTCTCTCACTTGCGCTCAGCCCTGAAGAGGAAAAAATCAGGATGACTACACATTTAACTGCAGTAATCCTGAATTAAAGCATTTGATTCCTACACTGTTTACAAGCCATCAATACAAACATTAATACGCAGATATATGGCAGGCTGCTTCAGAAGTATATTACTTCGCTGTGAAAACCAGCTCTGGTACAAATTCAGGTGTATGCAATGTTTTATTCTTTTTAAAGGAATGCTTTATCTGAGATGTTTTAAGTAATCTCATGCCTGAACTACTACATAAAAATACAACATTCTCTGCAAACGTTAAGTGGGTGGTTTCTCTTTTGTTAGTAGATGGTGTACACTCTAGCCTTTTAAATTTTTGAATGGCTTTGAAAAGATAAGGTGTCTCCAATATGTTTGTGACCAGTAAATTATATTTCTTCAGACAAGAGTAAATATTAACAGAAGGTATCTGTACCATGTTTGCTTTTATGGAGCATTATTAAGTAGCACAGAACCTCAGTACAAATAAAACCTTCCATTATTCTGGGGGACATCTGGAAAATTCTTCACTGTTAACTCTAAGGAACCAATAGCTCTCAGGGAAACTTGCCTCTACACTCTCCTCCATCAACAAGTATTACCTAATCACTCAGGGTACAAGTAAATGACTTCATCAACTCAAGTCTTGTTTTGACATTTCAAGAAAACCCAAAATATTTCTATGCTTGGGTTCATGTACCAGTAGTCACACAGGCTGGCACATCACAGCACGACATGCTTGTGTGCTTGGGGATTTCCACCACACACAGCATCACTTTTCAGAAATGGGTTATAGAACAAAAAACCTCAAATTTTCACTTGGATTTTTTCCATTTCCTTTTTCTTGGTACAGATACAACACCTCCCTCCACGACCCCTCCCAACGGTGTACAAATTAATTTGCCCTAGCTCATTTTAACTTGTGTCCATTAACTTCATGGAAACTGGGCTACATCCTTCATCTAAACCCAAATGTCAGTGAGAGAAGCCTATCTGTGAGCATGAATAGACTTTAGGTCTGGATGAGGAAACCCTGGTGTGATGCTGCAGTGCAACACCCCTCTCCCAAATCCAGCTGAGCTCCACATACTCCAGTAGGCAAGTGAGCAGTGATGGTCCTCAATCTCACTCTCTCCCAAGGTATTGGGATAACATAGATATGTCAGATGGGAAGCTACACAACTGGGAAGCGGCAAGCTCTTAGGTAAGATGGCCGAAGTCTGATGCCTCCAGGTGTTCAGAATGAGTGCAGTCAGGTAACTTGAGAAACTATTAATTCATTGATTTCCCTACCTCAGCTGAAACTCTACATCGTGTCTCAGTGGCAAAACCGCAAGTATTTGTAGTGGTATGTTCTGTGAGTGAACAGCTGCACGGGTGACTGAGACTAATCATCACACACACAACAATGAGGGAGGGGGAAAAAAAAAGAAAAATGCATCTTAGAAGTTACTTATGTTTAATGCTTAAAAGTCTGAATGCACAAACAATAATCTACCATTATAGAAGTACTGGTGGTCAATACAATGCATTAGAACTATGTACAATGACACAGTTTAGTATCAAAATCTTTCTACAATGTAGAGTATTACGAAACTGTTAATGACATCAAACACTAAGCACTTAAGACACCATTTTTTGCTACCACATTTGGAACTTCAATAAACAGTCCATTTTAACTTGCAGCATCAATCCATTTCTAGTATGAAATTAAGTCATTTTCTACTTATACAATAAGATTTATCTACACGGGTCTCTTGATTTTGATCCATAGCAGCAAAGGCACTGTACATCAGCAGATCCACAGACTTAAAGATTTTTTTTTAAAGCATTCAAAAAAAAAGTCACAGATCATAGTTTAACAGCAACAACAACAACATAAAAAGATAACACGTTGTCTCTGGCACAATGGCTCAGTCTGCGTCCGTTTTAGGGACATCCAATCAAGACTTGGATTGAACTGCTGGCGAACAAAGCAAGTCCTTATCCCAATGAGAATCCATTCCTTTGTGTATGTCGGAATGAGTACTCTTGTAAATCCTACCTCAGAGGTCATTGCTTTAGTAGTTTGTATACTGGTAGGCATCCATTCTTATTTCAGTGCAGTTTCCAAAGAACATATCAAATATTTTTCATAATCTCTTGTAATTGAAAAATTGCCCAAAGACACATATCCCCATTTTCAAGGAAACATTGCAAAAGTTTCCAGAAGTAACAAAGGTGATTCTTTGAGGCAACTTATTGTACTCTCTACAATATAACAAAGAGAGGTGTTTATATTAAAAAACCTAGCTTGACACCAAAATGCTTTATGTTTATCAACAGAAAAGCATTGAGAACAAATCTGTACACAAGATGCTATATTAACATTGCAAATATATAAATTAGCACATTCTTACTTAAAGTGAATTTAATTTAGATGTGAACTGAATTTGCCATTCATCACAGGCATGTAGATCACTGGCTACAGTTTGCAATTTTCTAAGTTTCCAAGACTGTCTAAAATAGTTAAGATACAGCATCTTCCCACCAAATAATTATACTGTAATAACACTTAGAGGTCTCATCCAAGAACAGGACTAAAAAATATAACAAAGTTTATTTTTTTAAATAGAAACTACAAGTCTATTTAGAGTAATTTTAACTATCTCCTTCTCCAAGATCCCCAATTTATCCACCTGCAAAAACACAAGTATACAATGCATCTTGCAAACTAAAGCCGGGCCAGACAGCTTTATTTAGTCAGTTCATTGTTAGAAAGCCTTCTTTAAACAAAATAAATACATTATAGCTATAATACATAATTAAAGAGTCAAGGTCACCATTAAGTATGCTTATTCCATCTTCTTCCAAGTAGGTATCTGACAATTTGGTATCACAAGTTCTAAAGGAACATTCACAAATCAATAGCAACTTAAGAAGGTAAAAATAAATTCCACAATTGTGATGAGCATTTAAGTTTCCAGTTTAGAAAGGAAAAAAAAAAAAAGGAATATACAGCAAAGTGCTAGGAGAAGGAGTTCTGTCTGCATTCAGATTTGTCTCTAATAAATAACTTCATAGACTGTAGCTTTCTTGTCCCCAGAGCCAGTGACAATGTATTTGTCATCCACAGAGATATCACAGCTAAGCACAGATGAGGATTCTTTGGACTACAAGAAAAAAGAAAAAGGAAAAAGAAAATTACATCTTTCCAATCCTTCAATCCTGAAGGATTGCTTGGAGATTAATTGGAAGAATTTATAGATAGGGAATACACGAAAAGCTCATTTAAGTATCAGTACCAGAGTGGCAAATTTTTTTTAAACATTTTTGTTCCACAGAAAGATCTATTGTAAAATAAAGCAGTGGTAGAAAGGGAAGTGACTTATTACGGACCTAGAGGTAATCTATCAATCAAACAAACAGAAATAGTCCTTTCTACATACTTTACAAGGAATGAGCATTTATTAATATTTTATGCATTTGATTTGTATAAAAATGAATGAAAACCCACCTTCTTCCCACTTCCTTTGTTGTAAACAAGAAATTCACACAGAAACATTACAAATCCCTACCTACCCACAGGTATGAAACAAAGAGACTCCAGAGAAGTAACTGTATCTCCTCTCACTACTTCCCCAACACAAGACAAAAGCTTTGCACAAAGGAATTTACATTCTCACAGAGGACGCAAATAGGAAAAGACACTGGTGGAACAGGATACACAAGTGTGTAGGAGCTGGATGGGACACAGGATACAGCAGGCTTCAGTAGCTCTGCTCTGGCTTTTCTGTCTGTTCTAAGATGAAGTGTATGCATTGTCACATTTACCTTGCTGTTTCAGTGCATGTTTTCTTTATATAATATATGTCCACATCATTTTCTGCCTGTTACCACAAGAGCTAAACAGTTCCCAATCATGCTGTGTTTTGGCAAAGACATCTCTGTTGCACTGCACTAGAAGTTTCCTTATCTACCCCTCATTAAGAAAGCTGTACTGGAGTTTTTAACACCACTTTTAAGGGGGATGTGCTCTTAGAATGATTTGGGCTGTCTGTGGAGGCTTTTTCTAGAACTGAATAGCATCTACTAGGAAAACTTAGACCCTGCCTTTCTCATGTCAAGGTAAACTGCACTGTCTCCAAAAGTGGGGACATGGCAGGCCATCGGTCCACATGAGACCTGGTCATTTAAAATAGAACCAGTTGAACAGTTAAATTTAATTAAAAAATTCCCAACCTAGAGGTCCCTGAAGGTGAAAGAATGGCAGGACATGCCAAAAAATCCCACTTTTCCATAGTGGCACTGAACTGCCATTAAAACTGGGCACAGAGGGACTATAGATAGGTTACAGCTTCCAGTTACACTTCAAGGGGGCCCTCCATATCGCTGCAGTTTTCAGTTCAGGAGTCTGCCGGTCCAATCCCTCAACACATCTCATCCAAGAAAAATAACACATGTTGAATATGACTTCCACTGGTTTAGCTACATTTTGGACCTTCAGTGAATGTTCACCTAACAACATGACTTGGGTATTGTATTCCACCAATATGCAGAAGAAGGTGAAAAAGAAGGGTATTAAAAACATTTTGGGATTAAAGGGCTACTATACTGTAAGAGCTGAATTGGTGAAATATTAGAAAGAACTAAAGCATTTCTTCCTCTAATTACAGATAACTTTTTAAGGACTGCCGTAACTAGCTGCATTTCCACCTGGAAAGTCCTTAGGCTACTGACAGACCCTGAGATGTGCCGCTCTACTGCACTGCAATGTATGTAGAAAATAGCTTTTAGGAGACTGTTACCTGGAATATACTGGCTCCATAAGGTGTTCTCCAAGCATTAAGAAGATTATCTTTTCCAGTGCTTACAAACCATTTGCCTGCAACAGATTGTTTAAATGTTATTGCTGCATTTTGTTTTCAAGGAATACACCTCAAGAAACAGATGATCATAACAACAAAGCATTCACACATATCCAAAGAACAGTAACATTTTCATCTGGTTGCACTATGATGTTCCATCACAAAATAAGCAGTACATAGAAAAAAGCAGTCAGAGTTTTTTAAATAACCTTAATACTTAAATTTAATACCTGTTTTTTAACTATACTCTGTAGTTAAGTAACTATACTGCACTTTCATTTAAAAGTAACCTTGAATGAATTTTTTGTGAAGAAAAACACTGATACAGAAAGATTTGCTTACCACAGTGAGCAAACTTGAGTGACAACACACAGCTCTCATGAAGATGCAGCTGATACTTGTCGGGCTTAGTGACATGCAGCACCTCGACATTGCTGTTCTCCATTCCTACTGCCAACCACTCACCAGTTGGACAATAGCCCAGTGAGAAGATCTGTAATTAGCACAGCACATGCTTCAATCAGTAAAGGAATGAGCTTGAGATATTAAAAACTGACCCTTGCTACACTGTTAGCACTCTGCAAACTCACATTTTTGGTCTACTGCAGTTTCAAAAACATGATAATCCAATTACTACAGTAATCAAGATAAATTAGTTCATGCAAACACAGCTGCAAAACTATGCTATTATATGTTATTAAAACTGCAGTAGTGAAGTACTGAATCAAACTACAGAAGTTAATGTCCAAGCTTATCTGACAGCATTTAAAAATATTTTCATAAAATATTTTTGAACTTGAATCTACAGAAATGGGAACAGATTGCAGAGAGAAACATTTTAATCTGGCACTTGTTTTACAAAACGGATTCTCTGTTACTCTTAGGGGAGAGGTACTAATCTGTCAAATAGTCATAAACCAGAAAGACGTTTAGCTGCCACAAAAAAAAAAAAAAAAGAGCATGGAGTATGAGACCAAGTGAAAAATTCTGTGGACTTCTCTTTGAGCCTGCTTTTTTGCTTATAAAGGAGAAAAAAAAAATTTAAAAGTGCTTGTTTGTTTTAAAAAACCATGAGAAAATTTTGTTAACATGCCAAAGGTTCTGAGACTGAACCTGTGATGTGAAGTCATGTTGCTGTAGCTGTCTCCCTTCTCTGAGATCCCAGGACCTGACTGTATTGTCTAGGCCTCCTGTCCATAGTTTGGTGCCATCGTTAGAAATGTCAATACAGCTCGCTCCATCTGTGTGGCCCTGAAATTGCCTGAAAATATTGAAAGAAGATCAGCACATTCCAAGCAAAAATACAGAATACCTTCTTTCTCTTTCAGTCCCTGAGTTGTAACTCAGATTCAAATAGCACTCTCAGATTAATATAAACTCTGGGACAATCATGTGAGCTCTGTGATAAATTGATGATGCAATCAGGCCAGACAGCAAAGTGCTAATTTGATTTCAAAAACAACACTTTAAGAGTAACCTACTCTAGAAATCTTTGCTGCTGGCTCTGTGATACCCACTACTCAACTTAAAATACTCATTCCCCCCAGAAGACTGTAGCATGATCAGCAAAATTACCTTAGTTTAAGGAAAATGTGCAGGTCACTGAAGTTCAAGAGCAGTCTAAATGGGAACATCGGGAAGTAAAGGCTTGACTTTACATGCAACACTGATATTACATATAACAATATACACATGGTGCAGCGCATAGAGAAGCTCCGAGTGACCAGCTCTTAACTTACTGTATATCAGGGTTGAGCAGCAACCCATACTCCTAAGACCCTAAGTCTGCAATGCAGTACTTTACACGTATCTTTACCCAAGACATCTTTGCTGGATCTCTGATTAAAGAGATTACAGTGAGAGCAGCGTACTGCATGGAAAAAAAGAAAACTGTCTGTTCAAGGAAACTATTAGCTGATACTTAGGGAATTATAGTTATGGGCTGCTTAAAAGGCCTCGAACTATGAAACTCTCAAAACCTATAAATAATCATATATACTTCTGTCAAGATATTACCATGGCTATGCTGAACAACAAAATATTGGAAGCATCTATGCATGGAGAAAATAGAATATATATGCAAAAGTGTTTTTAGGGCTGTGTCTAAATAATTCTTCACAACCTGATGATCCAGTGTGGTCGACCTACCTTACTAAAGTCTGGTTATGCAGATCCCACACTGCAATGTTGCCATCACTACAGCAAGAGAAGCAGACCTTGGAATCAGGGCTGATAGCTAGGGCATAGCAAGCTGGAGCAGAAGATGTCAGCTCTGCTTTGATGCGAGGAGTTGGAGCTGCAAGGTCCCAAATGGATAACGTGCTGGCTTCCCCACCAACAATCAGGGTGCGGCCGTCAGGGAGCAATCTGCAGGAACGGATGTAGTTGTCTCTGTTCTGTGGAGACAGAAGCCATCAAGAGATTACTCATGAGGAAAGAAAACAGCATTAACATGAGAGCAGAAATCCATAAAAGTATTGTATTCCCTCCTGGTTTTAATGAGCCATTTATACTTATGACAATGATAAAGTGTATTAATGCCAGAAAATTACATGACATTAGGGAAGTACTTCAACTTGATCTACAAAATTCAGTAGTGAGAGATATTTAATCTTAATTAGCATCAAAACGCAAAGACCTGAACCCAGCCCAAAACAATTCAAGATAGCTGAATTTGACAGCTGGTGTAGAAAGTTGTATTTTCATACTCTGTTTATTTCAGCACATTAACCTCTCGGCATGGGGGAGTACCAAATTCCCTGCACACTTTCCCCCTTCCCATTCCAGTGAGACTTGCTGCCACCATCTAGGAGATGTCAGAGGAAAATACTTGGGCAATTTTCCTCATTTGTGTAGCAACTTGTGTAGCAATTCATTACAAGTCTACACGTGCTGCACATTTCTCATTTTACTGCCTCTGTAACAAGCAGCAACATCTTACCAAAGAACTGGTAAATGACAAGAGAAAAGCTGCTAACAATAGTTCATCTTGTTAGCACATTCAAATAATTTGTGAATAACACTCAGGGATATTTTTAATTGCCACATTAAGACAGGTCAGTCCATTCATACACATACACAGACGCAAAATACGTGACACAATCCCCAAATATTCTCAAAGAATACAGCTGCAAGACAGCAATTTTTAGCATGATCGGATATCAACAAGCTTTAAGATTGCCAGCAAATGTCGAAGCTTATAAACAATATTTGCTGTGCTGTCCTTAATCTTTCATCCTACCACAATTTTAGTATATTAAAAATGTTGTGATTCATTGTGGGGGAAAAAACCTACAAATATGGTGAAGAACATACCTCAACCTCAGCTCTAATAGAAACAACAAAATTACAAAGGCAATACCAACCTGTGATACCATGACAGAAATCAAATACCCACTGCCCTTTACACCTTAGTGGTATGACCGCAATCTTAACACAACCCAACCTCTTATCTTCTTTCAGTGTTGTAAGGTGCTGTTCACCTACCAGGCAGTCCAGCTGAGAGACAGGGCTCTTGTTGCCAGGGTGACTGATGTCCCAGACCTTGACACACCCCTTCCCACCCGTGTACACGTGTCTCGTGGGGTTGCTGATGGTAACGGCACACACAACTTCCCCGTGGTTCAGAGTGTTGATCTGACGGGCGTGGCGAGGGATTCCTGGACCGATGAGGGCATCAGGAGGGAAAGGAACTGGCTGCATCTGACCATCTGCACTTACATGAAATGAGTATGCTCTGAGGGGAAAAAAATTGTAGGGGGTGATTTAAAGAGTTTTGCTTCAAGCCTGTTTAGGAAAATAGAATCAAAGACGTGCTTCCACTGCAGGCATTCAGGTTGTGTTTTCAGCTCAGTTTTATCACAGATATTTCACAGGTATTTCATAGAATATTCTGAGCTGGAAGGGACCCACAAGGATCATCAAGTCCGACCCTTAAGTGAATGGCCGTCTGGGGACTGAATACACCCTTGGTGTTATTAGCACCATGCTCTACTCAGCTGGGCTAACATCAGGTATTTTAATCACGTAATGAAGAAATATTTATTATCTATAGCATGGCCCTCAAAGCACAAACTTAGGTGCTCAGCTTTTAATGTGAAAAGTCAAGCACCAATCAAACAAGCTTTTACAACTCACATAACAATGATTTCTGGCCTGAGTGAGACTACATGACACCACTCAATTTTGGATGGGGATATCACTGCATGCAGAGAAGGGAAGGAAGGTTGGGTCAGGGCCCCCTGGAAGACAGAAATAGTTGGCTGGCTGCTACCAGAGCACGGTGGGTAGCTGCGCGCCAGGGGACATTTGGCTGCTCGCTCTACTGACTCTTATGCGGCAGCTTCAGCTGAACGGCTGCCAATCTGTCCCGAATGTACTGTGGGTACCAGGCCCCTTAAGCAAAACTGCTCAGCACTGTACCTAAGGGTGTAGTGAAACCTCCACCAACACCGAGGAGTTAAGTCCTCAAGGCACGGTTGCTGACAGGTGACATGACAGACCAGCAAAAACGCACTGCAACAGAATTTTTTGTTTTGTGAGTTGTTTTGGATTTGGGTTTTTTGGGGGTTTTTTTTGTGGACCTGACACAACTGCTACAGATCCCAACTTCTCTTCCCAAAATCAGGCCTCTCACTGAGAAAGAATGTGTTGTGTGATTACCACTTATGCCCCCTGTGAATAACCTATCAACAGATTTATCTCAAAGTATTTTCCAGGGAGAACAGTTAGGTTGTGAAATTGCCTTGTTCCAAGATGCTACCTGATATATCACATCTATTCCAAGAGCACAAATTTTTAAGAGGGTTCACCTATATATATCAAGGTATGCTTAATGGAAGGCTTTCATTTCCTTAGACCTAAAAAATCATCATAATGCTTGTGAAAAATCCATTGTCACAATGGTGGGATGAGAAGGGCTCACAAGGAAGTTGTTTTATGAGAATACTTTGTAAGTTCACTTCCTTAATTGGTGCTTCAAAGTGACTAAAGAAGACAGTGTTCACAATTAAACTACTGAATTTGTCATTGAGGATTCATAGAGCATTAACACTAGATCAATAATTTGCAGTGGGACAAAATGCATTAGCTATCATTCCTATTTATACAATACTCAAGAGTTTGATACAATACCAAAGCAAAAGAGAGTTACTAGGGGCCAGATCCCTAATGTACCATATCCTGCCCACTCCATTTCAGGACACTCAACAATGCAGAGAACTTACATAAATTTCCCTCTAAGGTAAAAAAGGAGTAAATGAGAAAATAACACTCCTAGAAGATGTGGCAACTATGACACTCAAAATGAAGAAAAGTCAATACAATCATGCTAAAAGAAACACAGATTTTAAAAGATTCAGGCTCACTTGTAGACAAATGACAGTTACATTTAAATGTTTAAAATAGACATCAACACAGCAACAACATTTAAAAATCTTGGAGATATACCAGAATTGAACTGATTTGATTTCAGTTTGCCTCATGTTTTATTCCTCGCAATTTTAACAGAACTGAGATGCAAACAGGGAGGTCTCTGAACCCTGGCAATTGCCATTTCTCTCACCACAGCAAGCAAAGCCTAGTAGATCCAGTGACACTTCTTTCCAGGTGACTGACTCCATCAGGGATGAACTTAAATCCAGTGAGCATTTGAACATTACATCAAGACACTTCTAAGAGCCCACTGTATGTAACGGATGAAGATCTGTGCCCCACAGAATTTTTCATGCAAGCGGCTGGTCTGCAAGCTGCTGCACATCAATTTCCATACCTGCCTTATGCATTCACCTAACAGGGTGGCACAACTAGCAGTAAAGTAAATGAAGGTGGTTACCAGTGTGTGACACCTGAGAGATCTGGACCTGGTTCATGATTTCTGTGACGCACGTACAAGAGGAGTTACGGGCACTAGCCCTGATCACTTGCCACCATACCTTGCTAATCCTATGTGTCTGCAAGCTCACCAGCAGGTAAGTGTATGCATTTACTCACACAAATCCAAGTGTGTGACTAACCCCAACCACTCCTACACAAACATGTTCACACATAAAAGAGCTTGAGAATGATTGGCACAAACATTGCTTGACCGTCAAACTCTCCAGTACCAACTGGTCACAGTCTCCCAGAAGTGCCACAAGAAAGTGGAACAGAATGAACCTTACAGAAAATCTGGATCAATATGGTTTCTGTAGCTGCTTTAGTTTTTCTCCTCTCTATCTCAAGAGGAATGTGAGCAGAAGGTTCTTTGTCTCTGTAATTCTTCCTCCAAGGCTCACAACTCAAAAAGCCTGGTAAAGCAGGTCACATTATATGGGTCAGTTCCATCAAGGATGAATCTGAATATTATCATAAAATAATTCTTTCCAGTATTTTCAATCAAACAAAACATTTCAGTGTTCCTTTTTCTGCACACAGCTGCTAAGCTTGCAAGTAATTGCAAGGCTTTTGTGAACAAAGAAATAATTTTTCTAAACTGAGAAGCAGAGTACAGTGGAGATGGAAAGCTGAGATCCCATTCCAGTTTGCACTTCCATAAACAACCAATCAGTCAGATTTGAAGTTCATCTCCTTTTTCCATTTATTTCTGTCTCCTTTACTTTGTATCACTCAGTCCATGTCGACTGCTATTAGTCTTCAAAATGAATTTACAAATGCAACTTTAAGATTACACAGTGATTCTCCTGCTCTTGCTGAACAGCTATACTTATTTCTATTCACAGAATGGTTTGCAGTAGCTAAGGGGAATTCCAACCAGCAAGGGAACATGACTTCCAACAGATGATTGACTTTTAAAGCTGAATGTTTGATACTCACGGTTTTCCTCCTGGGATGCCTGTGAGATTAGGAGGGATGCCTGGGACTCGCATGTGATGATGTGGATCAAAACCAACCTATAGTTTTCCCCAAGCAAAACAAAAAGGTGTATTAAAGTAAGAGTTAGGCAAAGGAAGACTGTTTAATTCATGTTCTCCGTAGCATAGTTCCCCAACCACAAAGTGAGTGAACTAGAGTTAACCCCACAGGTCTTATGTTTGATATAAACAGCTCTCAAAACTAAATGCACTAACGGCAAACACTTACCACTGGAGATCGCCCGTAAGCTGCCGCTGCTGCTGCCGCTGCAGCTGCTGCGCTCATTTGAGGGGAAATATTGTGGAGACCAGCATAGGCAGCTCCAGGGCTGGTCAGCTCCCCATTCATACCAGCATGTGGCACAATACCAAACGGAGTAGGGTAAGGACACGGTACTGCCATAGGTGTCCTTAAACCTGAAGCTGTAAGAAGAAGGGGGAAAGTGAGAAGTCACAGAGGCATTCTAGAGCCATCACATGAAATATGAGTTTGGAAAGCTGCAAAAAAACCCACAAATAACCCAAACCAACTAGCCAGCCAGCCAAGGAAAGCCACACATCACTGTATTACAGTGCTGAAGAACCAGCTCAGCACCCAGTTTAAGCAACTGTAACATACTGACTTGTCATTACAGATTTAAAGGGAGCCTGACAAGGGACAAATGGTCACTGTTTCACATCATCGAAATATATGGACACTAACCTATCGGGTCCACACCTGGGGGTTTGCCGGGCACTGGCCTCAGTCCGGGAGTGGAGTTGCTGCCTGGAGTTGGGGCATCAGTCCGTGGAGTTGGGGTATTTGATTTAGACACAGGAGTGGTAGATTTCTCATTCTAATCACCAAGAAGGAAAAAGGAAGACAGTTTGTAAATTATTTTACCTTTATAGCTAGTGGTTAGTGATTAGTGATGTTAGTGATATTTAGCTTCTGAGTTTGGGTTTCAACAGTCCTTGGCAATGAAAAGAAGATTGAAAGACACTAAAAAAGATAGAATGGCTTTGGTAATTAACTATAGCCTTAACAGCTTTTCTCATCAGGAGCATCTGTGTGATTCAGAATGAGGTAAATGACTGAAAATCATTGCCATCTGACAACTGGCAGCATATGTGAAATCCATCAGTGGTCTCACTATGCTCATGGACCTGCTCCCACTATGATTATGATTTTCTCTGAGGGATGGACAAGAAAAGCAGAAAAAAAAAATCCCTGAACTGACCAACTACTCAAACCCAAGTGTGGTGCTAGAAACATAGGATGGAGACAGTGATGGGTATAAAGTCAGGAACTGTGCAGTGCCGCTCTTTTGACAGGCTTGTTCACCAGACACACCACTGACTCCCAGGTCTGAACCTGTCATTCCATCACCTTTCCTGAGCACTACATTCACTTCAAGCTTTCTTTTTATTTTTTTTATTTCTTTAAATAATTGCATGCCCTGTCCTGTGAAGAACCGAGAGGGGAATTGCTGGGCAGCTCAGGCAGGTGATTAACTGTGGTCACAAACAGGAAAGGAAAGAACACCCCTTGCAGGCAGCTCTTTTCTTTTGCTTTATGATTTGTGATGCAAGTCAAGGAAGGCTCTTGTAAATGACAGATTACTTTTTAGATAGAAAATAAAAATTATTGTTGTTGTATATAGCCTGGTAATTCAAACAAAGCTAACAACCAAATCACATCCAAGCAGGGAACTGAATTTGCTATAAACCACAGCACAGGAAAACAGCTCAAGAAACCCCTGTGTACTTTTATTTATTCTCAGAATAACACTTCTTCATATGGGGGAGGAGAAAAATATCTCTCTCAGAACACCACATCTATCATCGACCCACACCACCAGTGAAAACAACCTCTTCCTAACCCAAAAAAGGACTGCGGACTTTCTATTATTTTATTAGACTCCCTTGAAACTATAAATTAAACTAATATTAAATTGATGCTTCACGGTGCTTTATTGATAGCTGTGGAAATACAAATTGTGTCCAGACAGAAATCTGGTAAGCATGTATTTAAGTGGATGATCAGGGGTCAGAAGCATTTTGAAGCACTTACAAGGCTAAGTTCTTTGGATTTGGAGGAAGGAGTACTGCTAGAGGATGCAATCGATGCTGGACTAATTGGTGCATCTTTTTTCAGCAGTCGAGTCTTGTCCAAGCCATTTTCCCGTGGAGAGTGTGCTGGGCTCCCACGGGGAGAAGAAGGATCCTAAATATCAGGAATATGGGTTAGCATAAAAACTTCATACTAGTTACTAGTTCTTGTCTTGAGCAGTCCTCAATCTGGAATGAAGATCTGTCAGAGGAAGTGACATATTCCTTCCATTCTTAACTGATTTAGCTGATACAATTGTAAAATTGAGAGAGGTAACGAAGGACAATTTGTTTTTTTAAAAAAGTCTTAAAATTTGATGCCATTAACCGTGAAAAATAATGCCAAAAATCTATGGATTTTGAAACAGGCAAGTAAATCTCTTTTTTCAAGTGATAGATTGAAAAGATTTGATGTGTTTGGCAGACCTGGTAAGGTTCACACACAAAGTGTAGGCCAGAGCAAAAGAAAAGACAGACACTGTTACAAGCTGCACCCCCTCTGTTGTGCTGGGCTGGCTTCAAATATCTCAAGAGAACTTTTTGTTCATAGGGGAAACAAGAACTACTCTGTAGAAGTAAGTGTTACAGATCTGATTTGTATTCTAAAGAAAGGATCCGACTGGATTCCCTCAGGCATTTCAAGTTCCTTTATGAAGGCAAATGCCATAATCCTATTCACAAAACCAATATGCACAGAAACCACTGAAGATACCCTAATCACCATTTCTGTAAGGTAGGAAAATCACCATTGTGTATACCTCATTGGAAACATCAACTACCAAGTTGTCATCGCTCTTTTCACCATCGCTGTCCTGCAATGACAAATCACAGTGTGTAAAAAATCTTGTATTTCATATCCCAATGTCTCTTAAAAGGTATGAAAACAGAGGAAGGCTGCTCACAAATCTGCAATGTAGCATTCACTTTTACCAAGCTTTATGTGGTAATACAATTAAAGTCTTTTGGTCATCTACAGGGCTTCTGCCTAGCTAGTTGCCACAAATACAGCATTCTTCCCAGTTTTCACAGTGGTGGAGAAGGACATGGGATGAAAATCTTCGTCCAAAGTGGCACTGCACTATGAAGTAAAGCTAGACTTCACTAACAAGTCCCAGCCTAACTAAAGCTCAGCACTATTGCCACACAACTTCCAGGTGCTCTGTATTTATATTGTTAAAAACAGTATCAATTGCATGCACCAAAACATTTAATCCAGCAGAGACATTAGACGTAAGAAGCAAGAACCAGTTAAAATTTGACCCTCAATTTTAAAATTAGTTATGCAGCAGTAATCAGGTGAAATTACAGAGGACCACTGAAGTTCAACAATGCACAAGGTAAACAATCTACTCACGTAACGAGCTGCTATTTCCTTCTCTTCTGTTTTCTGTTTTTTACTATCTGAAGAATAATCTGTTGAATTTCTGTGCTTTTCTGCTGTTCTGAAACTGGCTGAGGGAGATACAGAAGAGCTCTGTAATGCAAAAAGAGAAGTAACATCATCAGGCCCTCATTCACAACAGTGGTTGTTTGTCACTGCCCCTCAATACATCTTACGCTGATAGCTTGATCTGGAGCTGTTCTCACAGATAGCATGTTGGGTTCTAACCAGTGATAGCTACCCAGCAAGCATCTGGTATTAAAAACTGCACTGTGTATTGCAAGGGACAGAAACAGGTGATCAACTGACAGATCATAGTGGCTATCTGCACTGCCAATGGGATGAATTTTATGAACACTGTGCATTGGTCTTGTTTTGGTTTGTTTCCTCTACAAATATGCAGGGTTAAATCAATAGTCCCAGAAGACGGGTGTGTGTTTGCACATGTGTGTGCGTTTCCCTGTGTAAATCAAAAAGAACAAAGAGGCTCAAGGCAAGTCACACTTCAGCAAACATTTGAATGAAGATTTCTACCAAAGAAAGAAGCAAGCTTCTGAACAGTTTCGAAGCAGGCAAGAACAGGAGAAAACACCTAAACTCATTTTATTTTGATGCCTTTTACAATTACAGGCTACGCCTGCAGGAGACAGAAACAAAACACAGACTGGTTCAGTGATTCTCTTGCCATTCTACAGTTCTCATCTAGTAATGATTGCTAAAGAGCACACATATGGACAGGAGAGAAAGGAAGATAACATGTACTTCATGCACTATCATCCAACAATTCCACTCTACTCCTTTAAACAAGGCAGGCAACATTTATCAAATTCTACCATATTTCCAAAGCTTTGTGGAGCCTGTATCTTGGTACACAAAAAAGGAAGCAATGAAAGATGCAAAGTTCCCTCTGGGACCGATTTTACTAGCAGCAGCAGCTTTTGGCCCTAGTTCAAGAAAGCATTTAGGCATGCACTAAACTTTATCTCACACTGAAGTCAATGGTTGAACGTACATAAGTAGGGATGTGTTCAGGCTTTTTGCAGAATTGGAAATGACAGCAATGGAGACGAAAATAATTGTCAGTTGAAATCCTGCTGACTGTTGCCATCTCTGTCCTCCTTTTTTTACTGGGGTGGTGAGGAACAACCAAAGAAGTCCCGACTGATGGATTTTAGATCCTCCCATTCATCCAGAAACACTGGTTTGGGGTTTTTTCCTCCATTCATGATGGACAGCTGCTGTTCCACATAAAACTGTACAACATAGCAATTTGGTTTTGGGGTTTTCAGAGCAGCTATTAACATGAATACAAACCAAGAAATTAGCATTTACACTCTGTTCCACCACTATTACAGCATTTCTTTTTTTCCTTATTACATCACAAGCTTCTGGTAAGGATTAAGAACACTTAACCACAGAAATTAAGCTGTGGTTATTGTCCAAGTCACATGAGAGAATATTACTCCCTACTGGGACACAGGTCCTCCTCTCCACTTTGCTAAGATTTCCAGTTCTTGAGAACAGCAGCTCAGATTAATGAGTGGTAGAATTTGCAAAAATCTTCCATATTTTTGATTGTTAATTACCCTCTAAGAACATTGAGTGGAAATAAAAATTTTAGAACAAAACTAGTGTTGAAGGCACAGCCTGTGCCTTTCCCATACTGTGCAAATACATCTTAAAATACTAATTTAGTTTTAAAGCAGATCATTAATCAACGATTATAGCAAATAACACAAATTAACAAAGTTATTTTTTGCTCTGAAGCGACAACACATGTTAAGACATTTGGAGATAGCAATGCCAGGGTACAGAAGCCCTTAAAATAAAGGCCAAGTAGAAACACGACATTAAAAGAACTGATGACTTGAAAAATGTATTTGTTTACTGCAATGATATAGCACAGCCTTTTGCAAAAGATTTTAATACTGTGCTCCTATTACATTTATATTCATTTACAATTCGGAAGGCAGTAGCTTGTAATGTGAATTCAATTCATTATTTCTCAACTTCACCCTACAGAAAGCAATTTGCTTTAAAATGAAGAAAAATAATCACCAATAAACTACAAATTAAAGTGGTGTCTAAAGAATTAAACTACTGCACTTATTTAAATAGAAATATTTGTTTTCATAAATTTGAAACCATACAGTTCCATTTTTCACAATCTGGTTAGCTATGTGCTATAGATACCATTTTAATCTTTGATTTCACTACTTCATAAAGTAATAAATTGAAGTTCCCTACTAGAAAGATAAAGTAGCTAATTATCACTAGCACATTAAAGGATGAGCACCACATTGGGCATTGCGGCAACGCATACTGCTTAATGATTTTATTGCTTGATGGATCTGACCTTACACCAATATGAAAAGATCCTCCTGCAGTATTCTCACCTGATATTAGCAGAAAAAATGGAGACAACTCACCTACTGACAGCAGGCAGAACCTCATTTCCCAATCTGAAATTAGACCAGTGTACTAGGACTGACATTATTTTGACTCATTATCATGAGTCAATTACTACAGAGCAAATCTAAACATTCCCACTTTTAACTGTCACACCCCTTTCCTTGCATGGAGCCAGCCTACCAATACCCCTGCAGAACTACCTTTTCCTTTCAACATGAAATGCACCTTCCACATAAAGATCAGTGACTTCATGGGATCTCTGGTACTTTCGCTGACAGATCTAAATTTATCTCTTATGCTAAGTAATAAAGGTAAGTCACATACATAGACAATGAGCTATGGTCCAGATCTTCCTACAGACCTAAGCCTACCATGTTCACTGTGTGAGGGACAACACTATTACCCATGTTGAGTTCCCCCTATTGTTTGTAACAGCTTTTCAGTCTATAAGCACTGGTAAGGACCCACCTTCACTGAGAAATACTGGGATGTAACAATGTCCTCACGGTTTCCACTGACATCAGATTCCTGCAAATAATCCTGTACCCACCCACACTTTGGTTCCTGTGCAAGCCCACAAACTCCAAGAGAGGTCCTTACTCTTGCAGACTGTGGAAGGAAACCCCATTAGCTGACAGACTCTGCCCTGTTCCTTGATTAAAACATCAGTGCTCTTGTAACAGCTGCCTTTAAGAAGCTGGAATAAGATAATTACTTAGAGAAATTAAGTGATTCAGCACTATGACTTGGCAGGCTGTAACTTAATGGGCCAGAGTCCTTGTTTTAGTAACTATTAAAATTTATAGAGAAATAAAATCTTTTTACACTGCTGTTTTCTTCAATAAAATGCATTAAGCTACGAGAAGAGTAGCATTTTCCTACTAAACAATGCTGAGTTTGCTCACATGTAATAATTAGATCAGACATAGGAAAAAGTACTCTTTGGTGAAAGTAGGTTACATTTAGTTCGTGTTTCAGCAAAATATACCAGGTTTTCATTTTCTGCTTCGGTAGAACATTTTTATTCATGGTAAATACACCACAAAATGCTGACAAAAACCAATGAACATACACATTTATAGAGAGGCTGAGCATGTCACTATGTTCATATAATTTGCTTAACAAGTGGAACAGTGTCTCTCTAGTGCTGGACCCACAGTATTTTTTGCACTAGGCTATAGAGCATAGCACGCTATGATTCAGTCTCTGTTTTGGGCAGTGCTGAGCACAATGCTAACTGAAATGATCTCCCACCAGAAGGACCATGCTGTTTTCTCTCCAACACCATCAGGGCGCTGCTCCAGGTGGAGTATCAGTGCCATACAGGTGCAAATTAAACCAGTATCAACAGAGCCATACAAGCCTCCTATGCAGCCAGCATACTCACTGTCTATTTGGGATAATTAATAGTTCAAATTGCTAGGGGGAAAAAAAAATCACTGTTTTAACCCCAGCTTCCACTGGAATTTAGCTGCATCAACATAGATAGCTCACACTGTAATGTGGCAGAAATCAGTGTGGAAATCATAAATCAAATTGTACAGCCGTCCAGCTGCAAGCCCCAACTCCCCATATGCTGACTTCTCCAGATGAAGACCTGGCCTGAGCACACTAAGTGATAATTAAATGAAATCAGTGTTAAAAGTAATGACTAGAGATGACAAGATGAAAAGCCTTCCGATATGTTAAATCTGGTAACTCTTTAAAGCATTCATGAGTATGACCATTCCCCAGTGTACCCTTACTACTATGCCAAAATGATGTATTTGGAGTGGAATAATTAAAACAATAATTCCCAACAAAGTGGGAATTACAAGATAATTGACCATACTGAAGTATTAAGCAAACTGCAGTAAAAGCCAAGGATGCTCAACGGTAAGGTCAGTTACGGTATAATTATCTGAATGACATTATTGCTGTTATAAAGACTGTTGAAAGTATAAAAGAAACTATAAAAATGGATACAATATGCATTGCAGGGAAACGACCAGGCAGTAATGCTGCTTTGTTGGCTGATGCCAATGCTATAGATGGAAGTACCAGCACCGGAGCTTGGACTCAGGCACTGCCCTAGGTTTGGGCTGGGAGTGCTAAGCTGCCTAAGATAGTATCGTATGCTTAAATCAGAAATGCCAAAAAAAAAAAAAAAAAGAAAAAAGGAAAAAGAAAGAAAATAAGAAATTAGGGCTAAGACTTCTAACATCCTAAGGGTGAGATGAAGACTGCTCTTGTCAGTTACAAATGACATGAGGCAGGAGATGTCTCACCAGACAGGTGAAAGGCCAGGGCCGAAGAAAAAGAGGCAGTCCTATACAGCCCAGAGACCACATGCTTGGGGAGGAAAATGCAACCAAGGGCTCCCACAAACCAAGCCTAAGGACTCTAAGGTAACACTGATCTATCTGTTTAAAAAATGAATTCATTTACATACATCTATATGCACAGGTACATTACTTTGATTACTCAGAAACTCAGGAAGATGGTGTGAAGTGCTGTGGGTTGATCTACAGATACCATAATGGAGCATTTGCATAGCGACTCTGCCTCCTGAAGTCACCCACACTTACACAGCCTTTTTGTTGCTAGTAATAATTGTTATTATTACTATTATTAAATTACTATAATTGTTATTACTACATCCCATTATCTGCACGGATGGACATGGATTTTGTCCTCTTTGCCTTAATTTTTCAACACACACTCTTTGCAGCCCTTAGGCAAGCAGATTTTCTTCACCATGCCCTCACCTCTAGGTTTACACAGTGGGTTATGATCACACTGACACAGTCAGACAGTACAACCCAGAGCACAGCTCTTCCAAAACAGCTGATTAAGGAGAGGAGGCTAGTAGTCAATACTGATCCCACATTTATCACTCACTGGTCATGGTGGACTTATTGAATATTTTCATGTTCCACTTTTCCAACTTGTTTCTCTAATTGCCCAAACTAAAACCTAACTTCTACTCAGCCATACCGTGATACATTTTTTTTTTTGTCTTATTCACTGCCTTTTACCTATAGCTACCAGAAAAAGCCTCAGCAATTGTCAGTGAAAAATGCTACTAACTAGGTAGGAAAGATACAGAACAAAGCTGGTTTTAATATCACATGACCCAGTCTGAGCTAACTGCATTGAGTTTAATAATCAAGCGTGTGATAATTATTTTTAATATAAACTATGATTAAAATGCAAACTTTGAAGTTTATATAGCATTTTTAACCACTAATTAACTTCACTAATTGCAAAATTAATGAAGTTAATTAGAAGATAAGAGTGCCATAAAAAAACATCAAAGTCTAGATGTGCAGTGCTGCCTGCAAGAGCAATGAGAAGGCTGTAAAAAAGTCCAGAATAAACAGAATATGTAGGCTCAGCAGTTTTCAAAACCCAAGTGTTCTCTAAGTGTTACATCAAGAGATAGGTGTGTATATTATGTATATGTGCGTGTAACTTCATAAAAAATGCCCACGTAACTGTTTACACTCGTGATCTGCTTGCCATTGGTGGCACCACTGGAGTATTTAATCTGAGCTAATTAAAAGCATCAAAGTCAAGATGCTATGAAATGGGTGATAAAACAAAGCAATAAACTACTACGGTTGTACACATTAATTCCAGTTGTATTTCAACATATACTTATCAATTTGCTGGAAAAGCTGAGAGGGCCACACAGCAACAGCTGGAGATACCTAGCAATTTTGATGTATAATCCCATCAGCATGTGATGATGCTTTTCTGGCCCCTCCTGGTGTACAGGTGCATGTTGGTGACAAGAAAAGCAGATGTTTAAAGCAATGCTGAAGGCTGCTGGCTAGTCCTTCACAGATGGATTTTTGCAATAAATCCCTTAAAATACAGCTTCTCCACTAATCACAGGCTGAAGGACAAAACACACATAAGGCCTAATCACTACTAACACTGTGAGGGTCAAAGGATGGGGAGAACTAATGCAGCTTTAGAACAAGCAGTGGAGCAGCAGAAGAACACAGCTGAAAGTGAAAAAAGGAAGGCCAGGTTTAGGTTAAAGTATATCCTAGCACAGGCACATGAAGATGAGAAATCAAACGTGTCAAGAGTAACAAGCATCCTTTGGTAAGCAAACAGTTTGAACACAGGACCTGGTTTCAGCAAGAAACAAAAGAAAAAGAAACAGATGGACAGGAAAAAGTTAAACATTTCTGATAGGTCTATAGAAGCCTCAAAATTCACATGTTACATTTACCAGAAAGTCTGTTCTTATCCACATTTCACTACTTTTTAATGTTGAATTTAACTGATGGTAAGACAACCCAGGCACTGTCAAACATCCTACCTCACTCAATCTAAAGAGCAATTCACCTGATCCGTTCTCTCCAATCACCACCCCGTGATTCTATTGCCTCCCTTGACCAGACCCCAAAATAAGACTACATGCTTCAGAACACAGTAGATACAGGAGGTAATTGGGATGGAGTGAAAAGATATGCAAGAAGGTGTTAAGGCATGAACTGCGGCTGGTATAGACAATACTGGAGGTGAGCACCAGGGCATATGCAGGCTGCAAAGGACTGTCAACCCTAGTGATCCCAGAAAGGGTCATCACAAGCCTGGAGATGCTACCAGAGAAAAATGTTCTGCTGGCATTTTAGAAAATAAATGTGAAAATCCGAGACAAACCTGAATGTTGGTCATCACAGATGGCAAGCCCCTAAATGGTACTTCAGCTAAAATCGGACTCACTTAAATGGAAGGGTCAAAGGTCATCAAGTTACAGAAATTCAGAAGAATTCAGGGTAAATATCTTTGGAAACCTGAGGAACTGAGCAGTGCCAAGGAAATGTGAAACTATAGTCCTCCTCTCTTCAAATATTTATTTGGGGTTCCAGTTACTGATCTTTCATGCTATTTCCTTCAGCAGACACCTCAAACAGTTTGAGCAGTTCTAACAAAACAGAAACACAGACAATAGAGAATATTGGCAGAAGAAAGCAAGGGAAAGCACGTAATCACAGAGTAAGAGAAAAAGCTCAACTAGCTGGAGCATTCAATACAGCAATTTAATTGTGGGCTCACCACCATGAAAGAGAGAGAGCAGAATAACCATCAGCCTGCATTACATGCTTTGATTCACTGACATGCCATGAGGTAAGGAAAAGCAGCAGCAGCACTCCGTAAGTGTTCTTCAAAAGCCAATGATGAACATGCATAAAAAATTCCCAACAACCAACATATCTCCAGAATATTAACACTAATTACGTTTTCACAGCAACTGCATTTCAAAAGAACATACTTGGTTAGTTTTCAGAATTCTAAAAAGACACTAAAAAACAAAGGAAATGTTTTACGATAGCCATTAAAGGCCTGTGTCAGTATGCTTTACACTCTGTTCCTCCAAGAATCAGGAAATCCCTCTCAAGAATAACTGGGTTTTGCTCAGAGTCCTCTTTTCAGACCAAGCACCACAGTAGAACTGTTATCCTTTCACTTTGCATAGTGATTAAAATGGACTGTAAGGCACAGAGCCAAGTTGAATGCAAACACTTTCCTGCAGCGTCTCAAGGCACAAGGGTTATAAAAATCTCTTCAGTACTGGCAACAGAAGTTAGGAGATAAAAAATACACACATCTACACCCCCTAGATTTTCCATGTTCAAGCAGCAATGATCAGGCTTTAAGTGTTGCCTTCTCCAGGGATATTTAAGTAGATTCAGTTTTCATGTGACAGGTCTTAACAACTTTCTCCCGGGATTTACATTCCCTATCTATTCTCCATTTTGACCAGAAGGATCTAACCTAATGCTAACGAGCCTTTTTTTTTTTATTGCTTTAAAACCATAGAGATGACATCTGAATACAGTCCCACAAGACACTCAATTTAGCTGCCTTCCATCAGGTACTGTGCCCCAGTATCCTGCATTTTCAGTTTCTGTTATATCTAACAAAGACTGTATTCATGGCAAAGGCATCCATTTCGAGTTTTCACATTTCTGCTCTCTTCCAATCTATCCATATGTATCAACCCTCCAGGGAAAAACACTTTCATTTTCTTCCCTTCTGCTTGTTTGTCTCTAAAGGATTTTATAGTTGTTTTGCAGCAGAGATGACCTAGGAGATGATAAGAAGACAAAGCAAATTATTGTTTTAACTGAATAATTCACAAATAGAGCTGATGATCTCTTTCTACATGTTCTGACTAGTTATCTCCCTTCTCTCTATTTTTAATCCTATTTGTTCCTGACTTGATCAGTAGAAGAGTGATGGGGAAAAAAAGCAGCCTTCAAAATGCTACCATGATTACAAAAAGCCTCCTAAAATTCAACAGAAACATTCACTCCACATCCTGACTGCTTTGGTCAGCAGAAACACATTCACGTGTTTTTCTCAGGTATTAAGCAAGAGACTAGCAATTTGGTCCTCTTCTCCATTAGATTTTGTGTGGCTTCTGAAGACTTGATTTATTTTACGCTTTTTTAGTAGCCTACATGATTTAGGAAGCCACAGCCATTGGTAAGTGTCCACTGAAAACAGAATTCATTATCCAACCAAACTCTTAATTGGGCAGGTGAATAAAACGTAACTGGGTGCTATTAAATGTTTGCAGATTCCAGGTCATGCTGATTCTGAAACAAAACACTCTCTCAACCATCTATTAAAAATATTTTCCATAAAAAAATCCTTGAGTGCTACTATTCTCCTCTCTGCCCAAATAATATCCTAGCCCATTATATCTGCCTCACTTCATCTACCCTCACTTACTTGTGTTCCCAAGACCCTTGTTCAGGAAATTATCCCATTTCCTATTCAGGAAAGCACTTGAGCAGCGGCCAGATTCTAAGACTTCGTTCTTACGGAAGTCACAAGCAGAAAAAGACATCAGAGGAATGTACATATATGCTGAACTTTAGATGCCTACTGTGCACTACTCTGAATCTGGACCTCAGCCTGCTGCAAAAATAATGGTCCCCAGTTTCATTCCTCAAATCAAGGACTCTGCTAAGTGGAATGGATGGAGGAGTGGTGGGAACACAGATTCTGCAGTCAGCCTTAAAGCAGTTACATCAGTATATAACAGCACATCCTAAGTACAACATCTACTTTGAAGACTGAAAAAATAAAACACATGGTCCTTTCTGCCATATTTTTAGATGAATTACAATTCCTGAACATCTCAGAGCTTTGCCAAGAGAAGCAGCAGTAGCTTTTACTTCTCTGGGCCTTCCATTATTTATATTAGACAGGTCACGCTGTTAATGTTTCAAATGTTAAAAGCACAATCAAATACTGACTTCAGGCTAGTTGGAAATGTTGTGATGTTAGCAATGAGTAGCCAATACATTTTTAATTCAGGTTAGAGAGAAGAAAAAGCAAAAATCTCCCTCTTGTACTCTCCCTGCACTCTGCCAAGTAGTTAAGCGTGATTAACTTGGCATGCACACACATGACCCTCTATCCTATTCAAATTAGTTATTTTAGGTAATTTCTGAAGACTCTTTTCTCTCATTTAAGTATTTCATAATAAAATTCATCTTTCCACTTGCTTTTAAGGGAAGACTACAGAAATATCCCTAAAATAGCATTCTGGCAAATGCTCCTAAATTAGGTAATTCACTAAGTTCAACTCTACTGTTACAATCATTTTCAAGGAAGACGGATATAATACATTATCATTACAGCTACACAATCCTGAGTTGAGTTTTTCTTTGCTGAATTACTGACACTCTAATGCTGAAATTGATCTGTTTTAAAAACCTCATGTGAAAGGTTTTTTAAATACCATACATGCCCAGGCTCTTTATTTTAAATAGTTTAGAAATGAGCTGGTGGAAACAGGGGACTAAAAAAAGTCTTCTGTTCTCTAATCCAGCATTAAGTACATGCTAAAGAACAACAAGCACGTTTCCAAGCAATACCTATGGTGTGGGTTTAGATCTGCAAAGAAGCTGATATTTCATCAAGGTTCTAGGAAACCATTTTAAAAATTTATTTATAAAACAAAATGAAAGATGTTTATTTCCATGTGGGATGCCTCTAGAGAAGCTGGCAAGTAACAAGTTTATTAAAATGACAAGTTCAAGGTACTTTTCTTGTTGACTGTAAATAATCTCCCCGTGAGACAATTAAGAGTGTGGAGATCAAAGGCCCGAGAAGCACTATAAAAACTGGAATTACAGGGTTAAGGGAAAGCCTCCACAGGCTCCTTCAATACAGATAATTTCCTCTAGGTACCCATTGACTGGGTGAAACAATGCAGAGAAGCATTTTTTTTCTTGCTTTAGAGTACAGCAAAAACCAACACCCATACTTTAAAGGACACCTAAACAGGCAGCTTGATCTTATGCACAGTCAGGAATTATTTTAGTTGTAAAGCCTGATCCAGGTGAGAAGGCTAAAAGGGAGCTGGGATGGATGCACAGGATGACTTATAAAATGGGCTTCTCAGTTGGGAAGTTATTAAATTACAACAGTTTGTCAGTGCATTTCTTCTCCGTAATAGCTTGCCAAGATCATTCCTTTTCAAGATACTAGTCAGAACAGCCAGTAAGGTGTTTCCTAATGCAAGACTTGACTACAATGATGATCTCTGCACATACCATCTTCAAATTTGATGAGTGGGGCTTTACACTGAGTACACTAAGCACTGCCAGCATGTCTTTGGCCAGAACTTAAGAGGCTGAGTTGTAAGTCACACCACTGTTTACCAACCAGCATCTGGGCTGCCTGAGTTTCCTTGCAATGGTACCTTGCTTACTCTCAGTAATGAGCTAAGTCAGTCCTGTTTTAAGACAGAAAATCTTGAATTTTAAGGTGGGTCTTCACTACTGTTTCCTGCCAAGATGGGGACAGATTCTGAACCTGTCCAGTCTGTCCCCCTTTATTTCACTGCCTTTCCTTGCCCCTTATATTATAGGGTTGGAGTGTGGGACAAGCTTTCGTTATTTGTTGTGACCGATAACACCATCAGAATGCTCACCGTGCATAGTCTTTAGTTCACACAGTAAAGGCAAATTTTCATTTAAAGACACCTAGAGCACCAGATGGAGCCTTTGCGGTAAGAAAGTGTAACAAGCTCTTTCACAGCAGGCACAATTGTATCCAAAGCTCCAGCCCACAGGTGGAAATCCTTCCCCTGCCTACGTGCTTTCCCCATTGGGCACTTCCGTTACTGACAAAAATCACATTCCCACATCCACCTCTAGGGCTGCTCCCCTTGCAGCAGCCTTGGAGGAAGCCTGGAAGAGTCCTCCAGCTGTGCCGCAGCCCTTGCTGGGCACTTTGCTAACTGTCAGTGGAGCACTGTGCCCAAAATCCTGACCTGCAGCTGAACAACCTTGCTCCATGTACAGAAAGTGGCAGAGCCTTGCCTGTGTGGCCCGGGGCTGGAAGTAACACAATGGGGAACAGCTCAGGCACAGTGCTGGGACATCTGGAGTCACGCTGCTGTGGGTGGTGTGGTCCTGAGATGGGCTAACATTAACCCTGAGGCTTCGGCACGCTGCTTTGTGGCATGGTATATATTTGCTGCGTGACAGCCCAGGGTGAGCAACACAATCAAACGCAGGCTCCCCTTGCCATGACCCTCCCAACAGTGCTCTGGCTTCTGCTGATTCTGCTACATATCACAGAATCATTGGACATGCTGAGTTGGAAGGCACCCACAAGGATCATCAAGTCTGCCTCCTGGCCCTGCACAGCACCATCCCCAAGAGTCACACCATGTGCCTGAGAGCACTGTCCAAATGCTTCTTGAGCTCTGTCAGGCTGGTGCTGTGACCCCTTCCCTGGGGAGCTGTTCCAGTGCCCAACCACCCTCTGGGTGAAGAACATCTTTCTAATATCCAACCTAAACCTCCCCTGACACAACTTAAGACCATTTCCTCAGATCCTGTCACTGGTCATAAGAGAGAAGGGATCAGTGCCTGCTCCTCCTCTTCCCTTCACAGGAAGTTGTAACTGCAATGAGGTCTCCCCTCAGCCTCCTCCAGGCTGAACAGACCAAGTGACCTCAGCCACTCCTCATATGGCTTCCCCTGAAAGGCCCTTCACCATCCTCAATGGCCTCCTTTGGACACTCTCTAATAGTTTAATGTGTTTCTCATATTGTGGCATCCAAAAATGCCCCCAGCACTCGAGGTGAGGCTGCCCCAGCTCAGAGCAGAGCGGGACAATCCCCTCTCTTGCCCAGCTGGTGATGCTGTGCCTGATGCCCCCCCGGACACACTTGGCCCTCCTGGCTGCCAGGGCACTGCTGACTCATGTTCAACTTGCCAGGACCCCCAGGTCCCTTTCCATGGCATTGCTTTCCAGCGTCTCATTGGAACCCAGTCTGTCCATACATCCAGGGTTGCCCCATCTCAAGTGCAGAATCCGGCACTTTCCTTTGTTGAACTTCATGTGCTTGGTGATTGCACAGTGCTCTGGTTTGTTGAGGTCTCTCTGAAGGGCTGCCCTACCCTCCAGGGAGTCAACAGCTCCTCCCAGTTTTGTATCATCTGCAAACATGCTTAATATCCCTTGCAGTCCTGTGTCCAACAACCTGGTGTGGAAGGAGCCACAGAAACACAAGAGCAATGCAAATGAGCCTGAATGAATGAGGAAAATTCAACCAAAGCTTGTCTTCTGCAAAAACATGCAGAGATTAGACAGTCAACTGAAACTGGAAGTAGCTCAAAAGGATTGAGTGGTCAAACTAGGAGCATGCATGTAACTTGCCAAGAGTGGGACTCAAATCCACTGTGAGGTTTCAAAAGGAAGAATAAGGTACAAATGGATCACAAAGTAACATTGATGCTTGAGCAGAAAACTGAAACTGGGAATGTTGGAAAACTGTGTTTATATTTGGGAAATGTAGGTTTAGTAGTCTGCTCTTTTGTCTGATCACATGAAGTCAATTAAGCCTCTTCATGCCTCAGTTCATTATCTATAAAAGCGGGATAATTTCAGAAGTCTAGAGAGCATTTCTTTCCCTCACAGGGCTGTTGTGAGGATCCACGGATTGAAGATTTGGAGGTACTCCAGTATCACCAAAATGGATCTATTTCATATGCTAGACTGAAATAGAAAAATGAGGAAGGAATAATCAGTATTCCTTATAACAATAAAAACAAAACTAGAAGATTAGAGCAAACCAACTATTGTAACGGAGTACCTGTACTAAACTCCGGAAACTATACAAACATATAACCCATTCTTAGTGTGCATAAATCTGTATCACACAGACATGAGAAATGTAAAAGAGGAAACATTTCTGCATTGTATGTAAAACTGTCATCAGCCAAACTCATGAGAACCTAAAGACACTATATTTGAGATGCAACTAAATACTCTGAACAAAGTTCCAGGAAGAAAATGCTACCGGTGGTTAATGCTGTTGTTTTTTGAATTACCCATGGGTAACAGAATTAATCAGGAAATGTGCTATCTGCAAGTTTGTCTTTGAAATTATTTTTTCTCAAATTACCCTTATGTATTTGAGATGTGTACAAAGCCAAGCCTGCAGCTGCCCAGCAAACTCAAACCTGTACTTCAGAATGTGTAAGACCTTCTCAAAGACAGCCAGATGCCAGACAACCCTCCCTGATTTCAGAAATGTGGAGCCAGTCTGCCCATCATCACACCTTCTACTATAACCCACCAGGTACAGTGTCTTTTATCGCTTTGTGCAATGCAGTGTTTGCACTTAAAGCACTACATAAATACGAAAAACAAACACGGTCTGTGCTTATCTGATTGAAATCCAATGTAAATTATACGCAAAATAGGTGCAGCCCACTGGTTCATGGCAAGCTGCCAGTAAAGACCTTCTGTGGCTAAAGGATGTGCACCACTGATTTAGGGCTTCATCTATCTGCTATAATTTTACTTCTATCTTATTATTTTACTGTTTCCTGTTACTGAATATTCTTTCCCATATCTACTCTTATTCCCAATTGGCCAGCTTAGACCTCCAGTTGAGTACTATTTGACACCAGACAGTGCAAAAAAATGTTGTCCCATGATGCGTAATCACTTTGTGACTTGAGTGAGTCCAATTCAATCTCAGCCTATGTAGTACACCACTTCTCTCTCTCTTTGCTTCACTCAAAACTACTGTTACTTCAATGCAAATTCATTCCAGAAGTACTTTCCTCCTTCCAGGTCTCAGCTCTCTGAAACTCCAGGTGAAGCCCAACTTGGGGCCCTTCTTACAGGTCTGCAAGCAAAGCAGATTAGCCTAAGGAGCTAACTCTGTTTAACTAAGTAAAGGGAAAAAGCACATGGCACATGAAAACACAAACCTATCCAAGCCTGATGAAAAAGTAAGGCAATGCCATAGAACATTCACAAGTTAGTTTTTATGAATTCTTACACAATTTAGGTGATCCAAAACTGGGTTTCCCAAATGCTTTTCAAACATGATTATAGAATATATTTGTTTTGATCGCGCTTTAACTCCCTGCTTTTCAAAAAGTCCTGATTTTACCTTCAATCAAGGTTGAAATTTGCTATCATAATACTTTTAGCCCCCTTTAGAATTGTTATGGGTATTTCCCAAAGAGAAAAGAATTGGGGATTCATCATGCACAAACTGATATGTAGAATAACACCACCCCCAGTACGTTTGCTAGAAATAGCTTGGTATTGCTACCCTTTGTTCTGATGTTTGTAGGATTAATAATAAATTTATGCCTGATCCCACAGTATTTAACATCTGGGCAAAACACTTCTTGCTGTTGTGGACAGGACTATGGTTTGACACAATGAACAAGAAACTTTAGCAGTGACAGCAGTAAAAGCCAATTTCTTCCTTATCACTCTTTGCACTTCCCTTCTTCTCTTATAGTGATGAGAGCACAAACAATATGGCAACCATAACGAAGGGGAGTAATCAAAGCACTCACAGATGATTACTCAAAATGGGTCCATAAATACCACGATTACCTGGCTACTCTGGTGTTTGATTTTAGGACAACTTGAAGATCCATGAAGGCAAGCAACAAAAAATACCTGCATATCACAACTCTGGCACCCCAAAACCCTGTAGCTACCTCAGATACCATCAGGTGCACATGTTATAGCAGAGGCAAGGAATAACTTTGTGTGCCTTCAGACAGCAATACTGAACAGTGTCTTTCACTGCAGTGGTGTGTTCACCCCTGTGAACTTTATTTGCCGTTTTCCAGCTGACCTGCACAACACCCTGAAGTTGATTGCTACAAGGAAACTACAGTAAGTCAGAATAGCAAACACAAAGCGTCTCTCCTGCCAAGTGGCAAGATCTTACAGATCTTACGCTAACTTCCTCCACAACCAGCCAACATAACCATATTTCACAACACATTAGATGCACTAAAGGTCCCAAGCAAACAATGCTCAGGCACAAAACTCAAGTGCCAGAGACGGCTGGAGTAAACTTGCAACTCCTCCAGGGCCAAGACTGCTTTTTCAGCAAAGATATCCTAATGTGATGCTACTCTTCTGCCTCTATTCTCTACCATCCCTCAAGACAGACTTGAAAAGAAGGACAGATAGAAAACTATGAGTCAGACAGAGGTAAAAAGGTTAGTCTCTGGGACCCAGAAACCACAAGGACAGGCATCTCAGACATGTATTTTTAAGTGCTTTCTTTCTTTCTGTCTCCTTTTTCTCTTCCTGAAGGACTAAATGCAAAATGAAATCATCTTACAGAAGGACAGCCACTTCCCCCCTGTGCTCAATTATTCCAGTCACACTATGTTGTCCAGTAACCTGCATTAATAATTCCTCATGAATAAAATGCCAACATTATCATCCACAGCTATGTTGTTGACATGCGTTTGCTATTTCACTAAAAATACCATTAATTTTCTGGCTTCACAACAGCTGAGCTACTCCCAATTTGAATATACAAGAGTATTTTGTTTAAACCAAATTAAAAGCGTTCCAGTAAATGACTTCAATTTTGCTGGCTATACCACTCTGTGTATACCGCTCTATTTAAGCCTCTCTTTTCTCATCTCTACCCCTTCTACACCCCTGTCCTTTTCTCTCTGTTGTGGCTTTTTTTTCCCCCCTCCCCTTCCCTTTATATACTTAATCCTTTCATTTCAGGAACTGGATTTGCCCAGCAAGACATCCACAGTCAGAGTGAGATTCAAAAACGTAGTGCCAAGGAGTTAAGGCAATGGTGAAATTGCCTCTGCTCTGTTTTTATTCACCTGTTTGCCAAAACATATTTAGCAGTAAGGAAAAAAGGGAAAAGGGAGGGAAAAACACATAAATGCTGAATACACCTTCCTTTTCCCATCCAGACAAGGGCCGACATTCCCCATTTAAGCTGGAATGAAAACCACCATTTCTGCCAAGCCCTCCTGACATCTCACCACTTTATTTGTTCCCATTTGTATCTAATGCTTTTGTCAACAGTTCAACAAAAGTCAAAGCAAACAACCCACTACAAACACTGAGGGTAACAGCAACAAGCATGAATCCTTCACAATTATCCAGCCCAGCTGCTCAGTGCCTGTCCAGACTGCTTTCATTTACAACAGTGTCAACAAAAGGCTGAAACCCAATAACTAGGTGGGTCAATACTACCACTGTAAAGCCTCCAGAGAAGAAAATGCTGTTCTGCTGCTTAACTGCTTCAGCAAACATGCAGAATAATTCAGTTAGATAGACAAGTGCTTGCCTAATCATTCGTTGTGTGAATTATTCAAGACTTTCCCTTCAAACTACTCAACGATGGCTCTTCAAATATTTCCAAGGAACCAGCAGATGTCCTACAGGAGAAAAGGGAACATTAGGCACATTCTGATGTAAGAGAGGGCAATGGTAACCTGTGATCTTGAAAAGCATTAATGTTTAGAGGATTAATGCCTTCTTACACCCTGCTTCTGGTATAAAGAGCACACAGCTTTTCACACACAAGTGTTAGGCATGCATCAGTTTACTAGCTGCTTGATCTCTATACAGCATAATCAATGCTGCTGCCTACAATTTTTCTTCCTTTTTTTCATGCTAATTGTAAAGGAGTTCTCTCCAGAGAGTATGTAAAGTGTAGGTAAAAATAAGCACAGTAAAATAAATCCTCAGTCAGGTGGATGCAGAGAGGAAGCATGCATTTGTTCCCACATATCTCTCTTCCTCCACTGCCCCCCATGTTCATTTGACACAAGGCAAATACTTACTCACCTTCTTCCAGAGGTTTCACATAGGTTCATGTTTACAGTTTCAAAGAGCAGGGCAAAGTAGTGTTACTGCATAGAACCCAGTGCTAAGCAATACATGTTTTACTTCAATTGCCTCTCCAGTATGGGAAACAGTCACCTCCAGATGTCTGCTTCCCTGATTTTGTTGGCTTTTGTCACAATCACATCATTACATCAACATATTATTTTTAAACTTTTAGCAAACTTTGGGAAAACAGGCAAATTAGGTAACAAATGGTGCTTGTTTTGATTTAATCTCATTATTGGCAAGAAGAACCCTGGATACAAACAAGTGTTTTTCCTAAGACCAGTTTACATATACATCACAGTGTAGTGTTGGGCGGATATGTATCTTGAGCCAGAATACAATATCAAATACACTTATGAATATTTTATTTTTGACATCTACAGTAACAGTTGCACACGCTGAGTAACTAGTATTCCAGAGAGGATTCCTGGCAGTTTTAAGACTAAGAGTAAGAGAAATTCTGTCTGTATGTCAAATTAAAGAACATATTTTTGTTTTTATAATTAGAATCTGCAACATATTTTGTTTGCAAAACATGCGGCTTTGCAGTGATTGCACTGTAGCAATCTCTGATGTTGTGTGTTGTCAACATGAGAGACTTCTTCTATCAAATAAAGTTTTCTTCCTCTTTCTGTCCAAAACAATCATGAAACACTTGTCTACTAAACAGCGGCAGCTCCATCACGCTGTGATCGCCACAGCTGTTAGTAACCACGACAGCCCTACACTACTTGGTGGGAAACTTCTGTTACATTCACTATTATAAGACAGATTATTGCTATTTGCAACATTAAGTTTGTTTATTAGTATTAGCAGGACTGTTACAGCCATTCGCAGGATTTGTAAAATTGTTTAAGGTCCAGGGAGAGCAAAGAGACAAGAGCGGTACTGTAGCACAGAAAACACTTGGTATCAAAAGAGTTGCAACTTGTGCAGATCAACTGGGAATAACCTCTGATGCTAGATACATTAGAAACAGTCTGATGTTACTCTAGAAAGAATAGCGAAGAGAGGTAACATCACCATTTTTGATGGTGTCTCCTCTTCCTCATCCAGTAGAATAGGAAGAAAAGTGGAAAAATGGCACCCCCAGCCCTTGCCAGGGCTGAAGATAACGTTGTTACCAGAAAACCTTCATGAAGCACACCAGAGTCCTACAGGTCTGGTAAATAACTTTATTGCTTTCAAACACCTGCAGTGTGATACAAAGCTTTTAGGCTACCTAGATGGTGAGCACACCGTGCTTTTTCTACAGGCACCAAACTGATCCTGGACAGGTGCCATTATGCTTAAGGTGGGGTGCCTTTGCTACTCTCTTGTCAATTATGCATGCTGACAGGGCACTCAGAAAGATACTGTACTCCAAGGGAATGGCAGAAAAAGGTTTCTCTATTCCCACAAGGTTTACTGTAATTGATTTTAAAGGGATTATTTTAAAATTTTTCAGACACTGAATTCCTCTCAAAAATTGCAGTATGGGACAGGAAGGCTCATTACAAAATAGTATTTGCAGGTCATGGCACAAAACTTTTCTCAAAGCAGGGAAAGAAGAGCAAAACATTAATTTCTTCAAGGGCCAAAATGAATTGCAGTTGGTATTTTTAAAAGAAATGGAGAGGTGGGACAGAAGTATAACATCAACAGATACGGCTTCAACAAACATATCAGGGAGAACGGAGAAATATAAACACACAGGTACAATTACTACAAGCCAGATACAATGATTTCCTAATGCCTGGTGGTGTAAGATCACAAGGCAAAGCTTTACGTTATTTAGGTCAGCACTGGCTTTTCAACTCGATGCAACGAGTGATTTCTATACAGTCTGTCCACTTTGTTAATACAAAAAAAGAGCAAAGGACTCTCAAGTATGTTGCTGTAGCTGAAGAGTTTTATGTTGTGTGTGGTCTGTGCCAAATACGAGCCACACACCACTGCGGACAACCCTTCTGGGGGTTGCTTGAATTGGGAAACACATCTCCTGGCCTTTTTTCCATATTCCTGTGCTGCACCTTTGCAGAACATGCCTGTCTGACAAAGCAGGACCCTGCTAGCAAAATCAGTTTTACTATTTATTTTGATCTGTAAAGATTAATATAGCAAAGAAAATATTGTATGCCCTCTTTCGAACAATATAGTGGTGTGAAATACGCCAGCTTCTCTGTATGGAGAATCTATGACAGACAGCTCACCCAGTTAAAGGAAAAAGGAACAAATCTTGTTTCATCTTTTCCTTCTCCCATCCCTCCACCTCATTTACTCATAAGTGTGCATTAAGAACACTCCCACAGCTGCATTCACTGCCTCTTGAGTGGCAGAAAAACAGAGGTGCAGCTGTGCCTGCTAATATTCGTATGCAAACAAGTAGCACTGGACTGGCTTCTATACCTCACTTGAAAGCTCCTTGGTACTCTTTGATAAGTTTGCAGATCAAAACGAAGTGATACAGAGCAATCTGCTGTCCTTTTAATGCAATTAGCAGATTAAAGTGGCATTTCACTTCCAATACTTCATTAAAACACTGATTGCATCCAGCAATTGCTGGTGATACAACGTTCACAGTGTTCCCCCTACAGTCCTCCCTGAGACTTGAAGAGTTGGGGCAAGCCCTGAGCTGGCAGCCAGCAGGCAGAGCCAGAAGCCAGCCCAACTTCTAGAGCCAGACACGAAATCTGCACCCTGGTGCACTGCAGCAGGAATGAGGGTGGCAGAAGGCAAGGGGAGAGAACACCCGGCACCTTCCAGGGCACTGACAGGAAGTCAATGACCCCCGTGCCAGTGCTCTCTGTAATTCCTTCAGGAGGCAGTGGAAAATACCATCCCCAGGATTTGCATCTCTTAAGCACAGTTGTGGCTGGGCCTCTTGCTGGGTCAGCTGTCACATTTCTGATCTTTGCTACATGTCTCCATTTTACGATTTGTGTGAGACCTTCTACCCCTCAAGTTCTGTTTCTGCTACAGTCTTGTGAGAGTGGAGCATGCGAGTGGTGAAGTCCTGTAAAAATGCTGTGTGGACACAAGAGCTTGTTTCAGATTTCCTCTTGGATTATTTTTTCATGGAAGACCAACAAGGCAAATGATACCTCATCTTAGGAGAATATTTTTTTAATTTCTTCCCTCCATGCACCCAAAAGCAAGCTAACAGCATCCCAGCAGAAATGACATCAAGCTGAATCCCTTCAATACCTTCATTGTGGAAAGCGCTGCTGGGGAACGACCTGGCCTCACCCCCTCTGCCAGGAGCTTGGGGCATCCCTGGGGTACCCTCCAGCTCTGGCCCTGCTGCTACCAGCCAGCGCAGCCCCACTGGTGCCAAGGAAAGAACAAACCAAAAAAGATTAATTCGCAGATGTTCATGCATTTCACACACAGGGTGCCCTGTGGTCCGTTGCCAGGGCAACGGGAGACCACCAGCGCGCGCTTTATTGGCTTTATGAAGTGCGTCTCGGGGGCTATAGTCCGAGAAATGCTGCGTGATAATCTTCAGGCTTTTCAGAAGCCTTGTTTTGTGTTTATCCACATTTAACCCTCTGAGTGTTACTAAGAGCACCACTATGTCTGGCATGCCAAGGAAAGCAGAGACAGGATGCGGGGAGACACACACATGGTCTCCACTTCCAGCCTAGAGACCCTAGAAGGCACGTCCTCAGCACCTGCTCCCACCTGCCTTGCACTGAAGTTTTCATCCACCGCCTGCAGGTAAGCTGGCAGGTAAGCTGCTGTAGCACAGACCTCAGTACAGCCATGTCTGGGGACAAAACTGACACCAGAAAGCACAAATACAATGAAAGTGTCAGACTAGACTAACAGACAAGTGGCACTAAGCACGTTTTCTCAGTAACTTCAAAAGAAGATTAAAAAGAATCAAAAGAATCCCACCAACTTTCTAGGCACGTTATGTGAGAAACCACACTTCTATTTGGAACCCCAATACGTGACACCAGCAAACCACTCATGCCAAAACCTTTACCAAAATTTATAAATTCACATAAAGAACTTCCCCTCCTCTCCTCACTCCAGGCTGGTGTCAGGCACCCCCTTCTAGTTGTCCTCTCACCAGCCAAGGCAGGGCAGCAGATGGGGGGGCAGGAGGGAACAGGGGTTAAAATCACAAATGACACAACATCCCAAGCAGCAGCAGCCGCCACTGACATCAAGCGCTAATCCAGCAGGAGAAGAGAGGGAGAAAGCGAGGGTGGCAGAAGGGCTCAGTAGAAGAAACGGCTTGCATTCAGACTTGCAGGAGAAAGAGCATGCAGACACAATAATTTCCTGGGAAAAGCTAAAGCCTAACGAGAATTTACTCTGCCTCCTTTATTCAGACAACCAACCCTTTTGTGGCAGGGGCTTCCTGACTGACAGGAACCCAGGGCTCTTTAATAGGATTTCCATATTATTTCCAACACCTGCCTATAAGTTATTTGTTTACATTGAAGAAGGCGAGATTCTCAAATCAGACATCTGCTTCTGGTTCAGGCATATTTTAGGAAACCATCTAGAAAGAAGCTTTGTTGCTATGGTGACATTTTTATTTTCTTCCCTTAGTTGGATGAAAAACATTAGCATTTCCAATTTTTTGTTCTTCAAAAGGCCAAATGTCGCTTAAGAAAAGACAGAACTTTTCAAATTGCTATGCAGAATAGGCTAATCGAGCTTTAGATATTTAATTAATTATTCAACTCAATTAGAGCTGTACCAAAGAGAGGCAGGAAATAGTGCAACTTTCCTGCAAACTTCCCTCAATGGCCAATTCCTGCTGTCCGGTCTAATTGCTTCTTCCTTCAAAGCACAGCTAAAACTTTGTAATTCATGTTACACTCAACAATCTTGCATAACAACTCGCAAATCAGTCAGACTATTCGTTTCCCTCAACTTCTTCTAAAATCAACCTAATCATCTTGGACTAGGAATGTGCTTCTTTCCCAGTGCCAGAAGAGAGACAAGAAGAGCAACACGAATATTAATATACTACTAGCATTCAGTGACTTCACCCATATGACAGAAACTTCCAATGCAAGCCATACATGTCGCTGAATCCAGAAGGCACACTCCTTCCCTCCCTTTAGCAGATAAACTGCATGCCCAAGGAATCCACTGATTCATATAAAAATAAGGGATGTTTCAAGTTACTTTGGACCTAAGGGTTTTAAAGACAAAAGCAAAATGTTAAGTGCTAAAAAAAAAAAAAAAAAGAAAAAAGAAAAAGAAAAAAATCGTAGCACCAACAGAAATCTATAAGGCAAAAACCTAGTCTTGTGTCCCGCCTTGACAAAAAATTGATACATGTTATTTTCTCCCATGACTTTGATAAACATCTATGTAACTTGACCTGCAAATGTCTTCCTCATTCCAACTCATCCACCATGAGTAAACTAGTGTAAGTCATGAATTCCAGCATCTGAAGTATGATTTTAATTGCATGCTTACAATGAGGAGAACTTCAAGAGATAGAATAAACAAATTAATTTCCTCCCTTTACTTCTTTTCCCCCAGCTATTATATTGTCAAAGCCTTTGCGCTGGAGACCTTTCCACCCACCTCCTCATCCCAGCAAACTTCCTCTTCCTACTCTATGATGTGGAATCATAATCCTGTGTTATCAACATCACAGTCTGTTGCCATGGAAATAATTAGACATGACTGCTCAGGTTAGAAATTACAGCCCATGTACGTATTTGCCTTCTGGGTGAAGAGAGCATCTGGAGAGAGAATATTTGAGTTACCCTATATCACCAAGTGGCAATATAAAAGTTTGACAGTGGGATGCACTAAGGGAATTTGACCAAATGTGTGCACACCACTGAGTAAGAGTCACCCTGTGGTAACATGTAAAAAGATGTAAGATAAGAGGACAGTGTGCCATTAATAGACAGAAGTGGGTACAAAGGTATTTGGGTAAAAGAGGTGAAGCCATCAAAACCGGCAGAAGCAGCTAATTCTTTGATACCAGAGTATATGCTGTTACTTTCATATGAATATGAATACTCCACACTAAATTAAACTTCCCAGATGACCTCATGAAAAAGACTAAAGACGTGACACTGAATGAATGAAAGAAATTTAAAACTCAGTTGTGGTGGGGGGGAGAAAAGAAGAAAAAACACAGCAGGGAGATATATACCTGAGGTTCACTTTCATGTTCCAGAAGTCTGTTAAAAACCACAAGACTTGAATGACGTATTACAAGTTTAGCCATGAAAAGGTTATTAAGAAAAAAAAGCAGTGCCAAAAAATCAGCTCCATAAGATAGAATGAGACAACAAACAGGACTCTGCTAATTAATATTTGTTCTGCTTCAGCAGATAGTTACTGGACGAGACTGAAACAAACAAGCATGTCTCACCCAATCACATCATTAATCCACTCACGTTCACCACCTGAGGACCAGCTATGCCCCACAGATATTTATTCATCTGTTCCACAAACAAACAATTACAACACATTTTCTGGAATTAGGGCACCTGTTACATTCGGCACAGCTTACACGCCCAGAGGTAGTTATCAATTAATACTGAAAAAAATTACTGTATCAGAAGCCAACAGAAGTTACTCATTATTATTTGGTAATGGTACCCCCAAAACACCCACGAAGATCAAAAACACAACTCTAGCAGAGCAGTGTAGTTCAAATACGCTCTGTTTAAAACTACCCTTTCATCATAACAGAAAGCAAAAGACACACAATGCTTCATTCCTGAATGGCAAAAGGTACTAACAGAATCCATGACATGAGTCTGAAATGTCTGGATTTTAGCAAGCCTGTGAAGTGCTTTTGAGCTGAACAGTGATTAATTGGCCAAATAACAAAATGATCAAGAAATAAATTCTGCACATTTCTTTAAGTTTGTAACAGGTAACTGCATTTTTTTGGGCTTGTTTAACATACACTGAATGCAGAGACATTGGGCAGGACACTCATGCCACTAGAGGAAGTCACATTTAAAAGAAATGTGATGAGTAGGACAAAGCCCACAGAGTACATCACAGCAGTTTATGTGGTGTTCCTCTATCAGAAGAAGAACAAAGTCAGCAACATAATTACATTTGGTAATATCCAGAAGGCTTATATTGTATGCTGGGCATTTTTATTTTAAACGATCTTATGCTTTCCACACAACTCCTCCAAGCATCAGGTTACTCAGGGATTCAGGAGTAAGCAGCTTACTCTTACTTACAACTAAATGAAAAGAGGCCTAAACACTTAATAGTGACTAACAGCTTGAGAAGCACTGGAGCACCTGCTACCACAAATGTAAATGGAATGTGGGAATCGCATCCATCCACTTTCCCTGTATCGCCCACATGCGTAATTATTAGCTTTCACACAGATTAAGGCAAAAGTAATTTTATTTTTAAATTCAACTCAATTTGCCCTGACAGACTTCTCCCAATTCACCAGCATGCTGGCCAGAAATCCACCCCAAAGCCGCATTTGTTGCATTATTTCAGATCTTTTCTTCTAAAGCTCTTTTCTTCCCTCAGAAGAATCTCAAATTAGCTGTTTTATTCCTGTCACAAGACTGCAATTTTCAATTATTGGCACTTGTTGCTGCTGAAACAGTAACCCCCAAGATCAAAATGAAAAATGTTTTCATCACCTTGGCAAGTCTTACTACAGGCATAGTCTCTGCCCCAAATAATTTAAAAATCAGATGAAGAAAAAAACCCCAACAACCAAAAACAACACAAGCAAACAAACAAACAAACCTCAAAAGAAAGGCAATGCACAACAGGCATATAAAGAACAAGAGATCGATATTAAAAGTGATAAAAAGTTACACATGTTGGATCCTGTGCATGAATTCATATGTTTCAGAAGACTCTTGAGATTCTTGAACAGTCTGCTCAGGGACATTCAGGCTACCTCTGGCAGGCCCACAACCCAGCCAGCATCTGGGAGCTCCTTCATTCCATTTGCTGCACTGAGAGTCACGGGAAGAGAGTGCTACCACTAGAATACCTTCTGTCAGGTGGAGCTTTTGTACATAGGATGTTTCCATAGCTTCTTCAACAGGAATGTGTTAGAGAAGGAACTTTGTTAGGCATCAGAGAAACTTTTGCCACATTTGTCCCGGAGATGACATCAGGGCTGGAAAGAAGGACATGCCTCCTGCACCAAGAGTTCTCACAAGAGGTGGAAAAAAACTTGGGCAGTGCAATTAGCAAGGAAGAAACCACTTAAAACAATACTCCTTTTTGCTTTTTCTTTCTTCTATTCTTTTTAAAAAAAAGAAGTTTTACGGCTTTGAAAAGGAGACACACCAAGTCCTCTGTGGAAAGCTGTTTGGTTAACTGCAGAGCTGTTTGTCTTTCTGTCTAAACACATTATATTCCCTCAGAGCCCTTAAGCCAGGGCTGCACTTTGAGCACAGCCCTGGCGCATGCCACCCTTCCCTTCCCTTCCCTTTGTCTGCTCCACATCCTTGCCACTGCACAAAGAGCACTCCCATGACCCAGTTTACTGCGTTTAGAATTTTCCCACACTTCAAACTTTGTGAAGAATTTGGAGGACTGAATCCAAGAAGAAATCAAAGAGCTCCCAAAGCTGCCCTTCTCCACAGAGCTTGCTGTGCCAATGCTGATCTATTATTTAGGAACAGCTCCTGGACAATCTCACATTACCTGAAGGTGACTACTCAGTTTCAGCAGTGAACTACTCACTCCAGGGAGGTGCTGCGGAGGACACGGGCCCAGTCTCGCTTATCAGGCATAACACGTCACATCTGAAAGAGTGATGCAAACTGCCTTTTCCCTGGCCTGAACTAAGAGGACAGTAAGGACCAGCACAGCTAGAGACAGGAAGTTTCAGTAAGAAAACTGCCCAGCAAACCCAAAGCACTGCAAGTAGTGGCAAGAAATGGGTCATTTCAGCCAAATTCCTTTCTTTGTAGAAATGGGTAGTGTACCTTCGTTATCTGAATTGCACACTAAAGCGTAAATTTACACTTCATGAGCTATTTTAAAATCCACCCTGCTTAATAATCTATATCAGCAAGAAAACACTTTAAAGTGTCTCTCACAATTAAACCCAGGCACAACCTTATATAAATCAAAATTTTGCTACCATATCAAAACGTTACACTGGGGCTGTATAACATTGCCCATATCCTCATTACATGCTACACTAATTACTACCAGCAGATTCAGAATTTTCTGCACATTAGAGGCTTTTAGAGGAGCTATAAAAAATTTCAGGCATCATTAATTTAAATTTGTATTGAAATTTCCTTTTGACAGATGGCCAAAAAATTACTTACTATTTAGAGTACCAGAGCCTGCCTGTTTGCACATTGGAAGAGGAAAGGGAAAAATTAAAAGGAAGAAGGAAATTTATGTCACGTTCATTACCTGTTAAATGTTAAGGAGCATTATCCTGCATGAATAAATTATTTCATACAGGCACACAGACTCCAGCTGGTTCTGGCTGACAAAAACTGTCTCAAGTCACACAGCAGACAATCATAAAAAGCCTCTCTTAACTGGGAACCACTTAAGGGAGAAGGGATCGATTGAACAAGCGACTAACTGCTACTCTGGGCATCACTGAAAACGTTTAAGGAAATTAGCAAACTATTTCACCTTGCAAAGCTGGCACTAAGCCCCATAATGCTGACACACAAGCCAATTCACAACCTGAGCACCGTGCAAGACAAACATCTACTTCTCATTTCAAAGTAAACTGCACAAAGTAGACACCCTTCTCTCCTTCTGGAAGCTGTATGAGTAACAGCACGTTTGAATCAATCCTAGACAGTATCAGCCTTTTCAGTACAAATGCTCCCCCTAACACCCATGCCAGCATAAACACCTCAACATCTCACAAATGTTACAGAAACATGAGTAGCATGTATTGTTTAGAAAGAGTGAATGGCATTATTAGCAGTTCTCAGTCACTTTCTTGAATGAAATCATCATGGTTCCAACTGTATAGGTAAGCAAACCCACTCAAGAAACCAGGTGGGTTTGTACTTTCACATTTAGGTATCTGCTCTGTTTGTACTTTTTAGTTTGAGTGCAGGAAAAAGGAAAATGGACTGAACTTATCTGTTCACAGTGAAGAGTGGGTGTTCTAGGGAAATCATCATTAATGTGTGCTTCAGCCTCGCTGCTTAAAGCAGTAATAGCAGTTTCCAGCCCTCATGACAAAGATGCTGAGTGGGAAATTTAGGTTGGATGTTAGAAAAAAGTTTTTTACTACTGAAAGAGTGATAAAGTTCTGGAATCATCTGCCCGGGGAGGTGGTGGAGTCACCATCCCTGGATGTGTTTAAAAAAAGGTTGTAGCACTCAGTGCCATGGTTTAGTTGAGGTGGTGTTAGGGCATGGGTTGGACTTGGTGATCGCGAAGGTCTCTTCCAACCTGATGATTCTGTGAAATCCAATACACTGTTGTCTTATGTCAGCAGATAGACAGCTTCAGTGCCTTCGCTGCTCACAGTGAAAACTGACAGCGCCTGTCAGCTCCTGGCTGTTATGCAAAGCCATGTGGGTAACAGCAAAACTGACAACTATCAGTTCAGTTGCACTTGGCTGGGACATGTCAGGGTTGCCAGTGGCAGAATGGGTGTGCTGGGACAGGCTGTGGGACACGTCCCCACCTGCAGCTGCCAAAGAAGCAAAGGCATGGTCCCTTGTGTCAGCCCTGGCTGGACACGCCTCTGGTGGGGGCAAAGAACCATCCTTCTCCCAACACTGTCGAAGGCACACTGGTGGTATCTGCCTGACAAGATCCTGCTAACGCAGCCTAGACCCATGCTGTGAACATCTCTTCCACCACTTCCCCAAACCCAAGAATATATTGTATCTTCCTAGAAAAAAACACTACTAGAAACTTGACAAACTGTTTCTAAGTGCTCAATAAGGTTGGTATAGGTCTTGCCATTTCTAAGAGAAGTGTATCTTTCATTTCACACTCAGCAGCACCTAATAAGGCTTGATCTTGTGTTTCTGAAAACTGTGCAAACTAGGAGAGCAGACCCACCAAGGAAGAGAAAAGGGCTAAGACATATATCTGCCCACCTGCAGCATTAAAACCCCAGGAGTCCCTGAGAGACTCTGGTGGCTATCAGTATGGAAAAGCATCATATGGCACTGAATCATACTTGTATCTATTACTGAATGATCAAAACTATCCAAGTTGCACGGTGTGTTATTACATCTACTTATGAACACTACCTTACCCAGGATACAGGCATGCTGCCGAGTCACTCAGAACCTGAAAATTAATTTTTGGAAAAGGCAGGCAGAATCCTCAGTGCAAGCTTCAGTACCACATTCATCAAGGTAGAGGGAAGGGCAGCTCACTCCTCTTAACTACAGGACAGCAGGCAGCACCCCACCTCTCCCCTGCGAGTGACAGAGCTCTCCTTCCTCAACTGCATTAAATATCAGAATTACAATTTACAGCCTGCAAATGACTTAAGACTACTGGCTTATCCCTTCTGTCTCAAAAGTTTGTACCCAGACCCTGGGCAGACCTTTCTTTCTATCCAAGAACTGCCTCAATGCTGTTCCAGCAAACTCACTGGTTGGCGTGTTGCTTGCAATCCTAGCTGCCCCACTACCAGCCACTGCCTATATGTGACACACACGCTGCGCAGGGTGCTGCCAATCCACACAAGCATCACAACCCAGTTCCACTTTGTGACTTTTTCCACCACCCTGTGCCACACTTCAGAAAAATGCAGCGTTCACGCAGCTCTGTCAAGCTACCCTTTACACCTACAAAATGGAATCCTACCTTGATGGAGTCTCTGTCTGCATGCAGAGCAGCCCCCGTGTGTAAGGAGGGGGAGAGATGGTGGCAGGGGATGGGCATGTGGGGGAAGAGAGAAAGAGAAAAGTACTAGTTAGTTTACATAAAATTATACATTTATCATACTCCGAAGAAAGAATCCTGATGTCTGTTAAATAATAAATTGCACAGATGTTAACTTTTCTGTACAGTTAATTATTAATGCTGTACAGCCAGATTTATAAAACTGTATTCCTAGCATTTTAACACAATTTCTGGCTACTGCTAGATAATAAACACTAAAGTAATTAGCCAGGAACTCTTCTGAAAATTCCTCTCCTCCCTCCCCTTTGCTTGTTTTCAACAGGAGAATTTAAAAAGAAATAAGGGAAAGTAAGCCACACACTCATGTGGCAGTGCCTACCTCTTTGGTGATCATTATCATGGTGCTTCTTCTCGTCTTTAATTGGGAGGTGGGACTGCCCCCCCAGTGCACTGGAGAGTGCCAGGAGACCAGCACTGCTGCCAATGGGGGGGATGGCTGGAGGCTGCAAGCCTGAGGGGTGTGGAGTGAGCGGCACGGGAAGACCATGTCCATGAGACAAGTGCTGGGCCTGGAGTTGTTGCTGCTGTGAAAAACAAAACACAGATATTGAATTTGTTCAGGGAGCTGGGGATTGTCTGATTGATCATCTACATCAACCGTGACTGATCAGATCAATCAATGCATCTGATCGATCCAAGATATCAATGCTTACAAACATCCCGGTGCCTTAAAAATGTCCATATGTTTGGACACAACATATTCAGACTGATATGAAAAGCCTCAGACTGAACTGGAAAACAACAACAAAAATTTAAAAATAAAAAAAAAAGGCAAGTGAACATTACCATTTTGGTGAATTTTTTATTTTTTTGACAGAGGTATTACACTCTTCTCTTTCTAGTGGAAACGCACCATGTACACATCTAATCAAAACATATGTAACTGTAAAAGCAGTTATATAATGAAAAAAAAAGCTGAAAATTGAGAAAATTAGTGTTAAACAGTTCTCCCAGCGCTACTGCACAGCATGCAGTGAAAGTTAATTTGAAAGAGAAAACCTGAATTAACAATCCAGAAAAGGAAACTGGTTGCAGCCACCGTTTTAAGCCCTTTAAGTGTCCTCAGCGGTACTTGAGCAAATTACTAAAGAAAATCTAATGTAGCAAGGCTTGGGTCCTCCTGTAGGCTTGCTCAATAATGCTGAAATAATTGGGCACTCTGTGCACGTTTAGTGATGCTCGAATGAAAAGCTAGAGGCCTGCCCTTGTACTCTTCTCTAGCTGCTGACTCTGTGTTGTGACAGGTTTATTTGAGTGGGACTGTGATGCATGCATCAGTAACTGCACTGACAAGAGTTTAAAGCCATTTTTACCAGTACACTGGCAACACATAGAGAAAGCCCTTGAGAGGTTTGAATTGGAGTGCTTGACCTTAACCAAGGCTGCACCAAGCCCTGTGCTATACTAACCACTGTGGGGTAGATAGACTGTTGCTACTCGTTGGGAAGGCAGGGGAAAAAAACCCTGACAAATCAACAACAAAAACCAAACAGGTGAAAAAGTTCAGTTAAATATATCCCAAGAAAGATCTGTTCAGGTCTAAGGCTTACACACTAACCATCCAACTAATTTCTGTTCATAGAACAACCAGATTACCTCTGAAATTTTCTTTTCATTTTCAAGCAGCTATTGCTCAGGATAAATCAAATCCTAAGTCCTCTAGGATTGTTCTCTCCCACCTGCATGTCTGTATACAGAATTTTAGAAGAGATAAAAACTTAACTTGCTTTGCATAAAACCATTCCACTTTAAACTTCTAATTTCTAAGACTTGAGACGTTACTTACATAAGGGGGAGCTGAAAGTAAAAGGCTGCAAGTCACAGCACACTAGATAACCCTTGCAGCACACTGCACACATACCTCCCCTGACACCCCACCCTGAAAGTACAGATCCTTCTCTTCCTCTTGGAAATAAACCCCATGCAATGGTATCAGAGTTGCAGTGGCACGGACAAGTCATCTAATCCAGATCAGTGCCAGGGAAAGGAGAGGAATGATCTAAAAGAAAGGTAAGGGGAAATAAAAGTGCAAAAGAGGGCAGGGGGCAGACACCAAACCCAAAACAAAACAAACAAAAACCCAGAAAGAACATTCTTCCAAGTGGAAGAAGGAAAGGCTCAATCTTTTTCCTGCTTGCAAACCCACGTCATTCCAGCAAGTGTTCCTTCTCGTAGAATGTATCAAACCCTTTTTGCTTGCTTGATGCTCTTATGGCAGTATGCTTCATTCTTCAGAATATTACATTAACGACAATTAAACAAAGCAAGAGAAAATAGTGTATTGTTTAGCTTCAGGGTTTGAACAGGGCTACCTTACAACAATCTGGCATGCCTGATTTGGGGAGGGAGGAGAAGAATGAGCAGAAGAAAAGGGATGAACAACATAATCTGTGTTCTCCTATCTGGTTTTGAACAAGGAATTTCCCATTCCTATTTGAGAATGTAGTATAAACCACTGCAAGAAGATCTCTGAATCTGCCAGTAGCTTAAGGCAAAGACTTTGAGAAGAGCCTGAGAATATTAACAGTGAGCCTCCCCCTTGTTAACTATTACACTGCCAACCAAAGAGGGACACTCACTACACACTACTGTACAATCCATACAGATCTGCCTACTGACCTACCCAATTTGCATTATATGACCTCCTCTATTGATATAGGATGGTTTCCAAAGAGCTGGAAGAAAACTGCACTGTGAATGTAATCCCCTTTTTTACTGCTCTTTGTTGGGAATCTCTCTACATAGCTCAGCACAGCAACAGCACATACAACAGCACAGACTGAAGCTTGGATGTACTGAATATCATTAATGACTCCAAGAAATAATATGGTCTTTAAAAGTAGTAGCCTAGCAGCTTGAGATCACCCAGAGCAGCTGGGCTGCCCGAGTCCCTCCTGGCCAAGAGTCGATGTGTTTTCACTGCAAGTTGAATCACAGAGAGCACTGAAAATAACTGCAGAGAGTGGGGAATAAAAAAACCAAACCCAGAGCCTTCCTGCCACAGAGAACTTTTCTGAAGAGACCAAGTTCTTCCATTAAAAGTGATGGGAACCTGAAATCTGGTAACAACACAGCCTCAGAAGTGACAAAGTGTCATTCACTGATACAGCAGAAATTTAGTCACATTGCAACAGCAGAAAGAAAATGCTTTGGTATGAAAACCAGACTGTTACGTCTAAACTAACACCCAAAATGCCAGCATAGACCCAAATGCCTGTGCCACACAAGGATAATATTGTTGCATGTTGTTAGAAGAGGTGGGAGTAAAATTTCAACAATAGGAGGAGGATCGTGGAATAGGATAGCATTGGTATGGGAAAGACTATGACCTCCTCCAAGAAAAGGAGCAATGCTGAATACCAAAAATGAGGCACTGGGCCAAAACCAGAAAGGAAGCAAATTCAAGTGAAACACTGACCAGGCTTTTGCTCTCAGAATATAGAAGAGGAAAAGGAAATAAAAGTATATAATCACATAATTAGTGCTGTTTGCTAATAGGCTTAGTCAAAAAGGTAAAGACGAAGTGACATCTCTGACTGCCATTTCCAAACCTTTTACAACTATTACTGTATTCAAATACCCACACATTGACAGCTTGACTTCGTTTTTCCATTGCTTATGGGCATCACTGGTGAGCATCAGGCGGCCTACATGCAGCTATTTGTTTAAATGGAAATTTATATAAAAAATGGGCAATCTCCTCTAGTTATCAAAATGCCAAAGATATGGAGGAGTAAGACCACCTGATAGATATTCGCCACAAAAAGAAATATTCCACTAGGGAAGAAAGTTCACAGTTGTTTCTGCCTGTAGCATGAATTTAGATCACAAAATCTGACACAATTTAAAAACTTGTGAGAAAAGCCTGAAAATGAGCCAACTGAGCAACCACGTAATTTTTTTGAAGTTGCTGTAATGCCTTCTCTTTCCCTTCTCCATCTTCTCTTTAATTTGTTATCTTTGGTCATGTTATTTATGAACTCTTAGCATGTGTAGCATGTGGTTAACTTTACACAATCCCATCACAGTTGACTACAGCATGCGTAAAGTCAAGCATACATCTTCAGCACTAATGCATAATAGGTGAAAACTTGGAAAGGCAGACTTTACGATGCTGTAAATTTTCAAGAATTATTTGAAAATAAAAACAGCAACAGTTAGCTACCGAGAAATACACCCCATGGAATTACAAAATAGATTGCAATGTTTTTAAGGAGCATTCAACACACACAAAATATAAGAGCACAGGGTAAACACAGCTATCAGAAAGAAGCTGAAAAAGAAGACTGCATTCTTTTTAGTAGTAAGTTTAGGAAGATGATAATTTAAATCAGCTGAGTAGTAAAAACTGAAGTAAAGCTTTCAAAACACATTAACACATGTCAAATAAAGATAACATCTGGCTGCTACTAATGGTATTTTCTTTTCTGTATATTCTTCTAGGCTGTCTAGAATAAGGAATAAAATAACTCCAAAGTCACATCTACACAAATAGGTAAAAAGGATTTGCTGAAGGTTTTTATCTGAGTAACATTTATTTTCAGAAACACCATTCTAAATATTGATGCTTAGCTTAATTCTTTTCTCAACACATCTTAAGAGATCAGCTTTAAAGTAAAATGTGATAACAAACCCACTAACAAATTAGCTTCGAATGCTCTCCTGTTATAGTCAGCACATTCAAAGCCTATTTTCCTGGAAGAGGTTCAAGTTTTTACTGGATACTTTCCAAGCAGCTCTGTGTTGCAGTAATTTACCACTTTTCATCTTACAGACCCTGAAAAGCCACAGCCATTACTCAAACAACCTGAACATACTACTCTAACCTGAAGACATTTCTAATGCTAACAAACTAATGTCTCAAAAAGATATTTTCTCTTTTGTATTTATACACATGTTCACTACTCATACCTGCAGTACTGCTGGGAGAGGACCTCAAAAAATCTGAATGAAATAGCTTCACTGTTTGTTTGAAATGAGTTAGGTGATGTGGTTGATTGCTCAGAGTGAATCATTTAGTAAGATAGCATACAGACAAAACAGAACCCAAGACGAGGAAACAAAGACATAAAAACAATGGCTCAAGAGTACACAGTATCAATGTCAACAGTTTGGAAACCAGCAAAGGCAATCCTTTGGCACACACAGTTATGAGTGTACTTAAGATGATATGAATTTTTATCTATCACACCTGTTCACACCCTTGATGTGATTCACACTATTTGTACTTCCTTTGTACTGTTCTCTCACTGGTGGCAGACATTTTAAAAAAAGTTTTTCTGATGTTATGATACAAGACAGCAAAAACAGCCTACAAAGAGAGACATACAGCAGTTCCTCCAGTGGAATGGTTCTGAAGCTATATGGGTATATACCATATAATGGGATTGCATAAAGAAATAGCGATACTGATGCAGAGTAGAACTACTACCTTTACTCTTTTATGGGAGAGTGATCAGTGTGAAAATTATTACAGTGCCCAGAGTAAAAGGAAATATCCTGGCGGGAGTCTTGCTTTAGACCACCAAGATGAAGAGGCAGTTGAAATATTCTATAAGCAGTGGGCAGAATTCTCACAATCACAAGCTCTTCCTCTCATAAGGGATTTCAACTTACAGGATGTCTGCTAGAAATACAACACAACAGAGAGAAAACAGTCCAGGAGGTTCTGAAGGAGACAAGAAGGGCTGGTGCCCCCCTGGACCTGCTGCTTGTTTGAACAGACAAGGATTAGTGGGAGAGGTGGTGGTCAGAGACCATCTTGGGTACAGCAATCAAAAACTGTTACAAGTTTTCAGTTCTTGGAGAAGGAGGGAATCAGTGAAACTGCTTCCTTGAAGTTCGGGAGGGCACTTTGACCCGTTTAGGAGTCTGGTTGAGAGAGTCCCTTGGTAGGCAATCTTGAAGGACACATGGGTCCAGGATAGCTGGATGTACTTTAAGGAAATCCTAAAGGCACATGAGCAGGCTCTCCCCGTGTGTCAAGAGATGGGAGAGAGGACTAGCCTGGTTAAACAAAGAGTTTTGGGTAGAGCTCAGTTTAAAAACAGGGTATGTATCAGCTTCAGAAGAAGGGGCAGGCAACTTGGGAGGACTTACAAGGATATAATGAGGTTATGCAGGGCAAAAATTAGAAGGGCCAAAGTCTAACCAGAACTTAATCTGGTTACTGCCAAAAAAGAAAAGAAAAGAAAAGTGTTTTTACAAATACATCAGCAACAAAAGAAGGGCTAAAGGAACTCTCCATTCTTTGCTGGATGTAGGGAGAAACGAAATATAGTAAAAAAGTATGAAGAAAAATCTGACATTCTTTCTGATGTTCTTAATGCCTTCTTTGCCTCAGTCTTTAATAATGAGACCAGCTGTCCTCCAGGTACCCAGCTCTGAGAGAGGGGATGAGAGCAGAATGATGCACCCATAACCCAGAAGGAAACGTTCAGCAGCATGTTAACACCATTTAGATGCACACATGTCTATGGGGCCAGATGGGATCCACTCAAGGGTACTTAGGGAACTGGTGGAAGAGTTCAGCAAGCCACTTTCCATCATTTACCACCAGTCCTGGCTAACCAGGGAGGTCCCAGTAGACATTTTTGGGCCTAGGACAGTCTGGGTGTCCTTGGAGAGGCTTTGTTATGTCTAACTAGCATGAGAGAAGTTAACAGGCTACAAGACACTTCAGAGTTACACACTAAGCACTACAGGATTTGAAAAATATGAAAGTTAAAACCTAAGGCATCAGTATAAGGTTCAACAAGACCAAGTCACGACAGCCCCATGCAGTGCTACAGGTTGGGGGTAGAGTGGCTGGAAAGCTGACTGGTGGAAAAAGACCTGGGAGTGCTGGTTGACAGCAGCTGAACATGAGCCAGTATGCACTCAGGTGGCCAAGAAGACCAGTGGCATCCTGGCCTTTAACAGCAACAGTGTGGTCAAACAGGACCAGGGAACGGACCATTGCCCTGTATGCACAACGGTGAGGCCGCACCTTGAGTGCTGTGTCCAGTTCTGGGCCCCTCAATTCAGGAAAGACATCGAGGGGCTGGAGCGTGTCCACAGAAAGGCAAAAGAGCTGGTGAAGGGTCTGGAGCACAAGTCCTGTGAAGAGTGGCTAAGGCAGCTGGGGCTGTTTAGACTGGAGAAAAGGAGGCTCGGGAGACATTATCACTGTCTACAACAGCCTGAGAGGAGGTTGCAGTGCAGCAGGAGTCAGTCTCTTCTCCCAGGCAACTAGCTACTGGATGAGAGGAAATGGCCTCAAGCTGTTCCAGGGGAAGATACTAGGAAAACCTCTTCACTGAAAACATGGTCATGCACTGGAACAGGCTGCCCAGGGAGGTGGTAGAACCCCCACACCTGGAAGTCCTCAGAAAAACTTCTGGATGTGGCACCTGGGAACATGGTTTAATTGTGAACACAGTGGTGCTGGTCTAATGGTTGGATTCGATGATCTTAGAGGTCTTTTCCGACATAAAAAATCCTGCGATTCTATGAAATAAATGTATGAGAGATTAGTGGAAACTCTAAATGCTCAGATGCAACTGATCTACTAGAAAATTTGTATGTGTCTGTTCACAAAGAGGAATGAATACAGACCTTAAACAAAAATCCAGAAATAAGAATGAAAAACAATGAAAAAGGAGAGAGAATAAGGAGCAGAGTAATAATAATGCCTTTTTTTAAGAACCAAGTGTTAGGCTACTTGCTCTCTAAGAATCAGCAATTTCTGTCTTTGAGGATGCTAATTCCACAGAAGGAAAGCAAGCTCTACTGAGGAAACTATGGGGGGAAGGAAAAAAATCAATAGCTGTCATTAATCAGAAGAGGAGCATTTAGAGCTCCTACATAAATAACAAAGAAACCATCGGAATCATATCTCTACAAATTGCTTCAAAGATCTTTTAAGTGATCTAGGAACAAAAAGTCATCTCCCAAATCATATTGTGGGATGAAAGGCAATATATGCAGAGCACATTTCCGTTCTTAATCATATATATGGGAACATCTGTCAGGATACATGTTTCACCATTTGTCCTCCCTTCCACTCTTATAACTATTTTTCACTCAGTGAAACAGCATAGACAGAGGACAAAAAATTAATACAATCTACTAACAAATAAAAGATTCATGGCAAAAAAATGGACAGAATCTTAATAAGGGAAAAACCTAGCCCTCTGCAAAAAGTTAAGTTCACCTTCCCACAGAATATTAGAGTTCAATAGTTCCTTCTTCTGATTGCAGGACTTCATCTCAATTTCACACTGGAGGTGGAGGGAGGAAGAATTAAACTCTTCAGAATCACTTTCTATTATCATTTAATAAAGGGCAGAAATTCCTGCATAAATCACATGACAAAACTCTCTTCTTCCTTCTCCCCCATCAATTTCTACCTAAGGTAAAGAAAATCCACATCTTCTGCCAGAGAAGGCAGAAAGCACAAACAGTAAGCTAAAGGTCTTGCCTTGAGGCAAGTGGTGTGATATGTGCCTCGACATACCAAACCTCTGCTTCAAAACCTTTTCACACAGACCAGTGCAAAAAAATAACAATGGCAGCAAATTGGTGTTTTCTGCTACATATAAACAGATGGCAAAATTAATCTCTGACTAAGCAGGTGCACACTGGTTTGGGTACTTTATTTACCAAATGCTCCACTAATGTCCTACCCACAGACACTAGGAAGAGATTTTTTTTTTCCTCTGGCCTAACAATAAAAAGACAGCATCTGTGTTGTGACCTTGTAAATTTTGGTCCTTTTCTTTAGAAATGAGAGCAATGTCTATGCTTTTCCCAGCAGACTTCTAAATAATCTTCTAGGGTCACCAGAGTAAAAAGTTTCTGAAACTCTGGGCTACAATGTGAAAAAGTTACCATCTGAGATGTATCACGAATCAAGGAATAAAAGCCAGAAGTTTCACAATGCCTCTGGTCACAAAGAGATTCAAGTGGCTAAATCTATAAAAAATGCTATTACCAGAGCTTTCAAATGTGGCAACTATAATTCACTTCTAAGATTCCTCACAAGGTATAGTTTTAGAGCCATGTAATATCAGCAGAAAAGAGATGCATGTTATGCACCTCACATGTCTATTTCTCTAATGTATCTTATAAGGTCGATCCTTACCAACTCAAATTTCTAGATAGCAATTACTGAGAAGCAGAGGTTCCTCAGCTCTAAGTGCTAACACTATGTTTCATCATGCTTACAATACATAAGTACACACTGTGTTGGATTTCAGCAAGTTGTCTTTGCTTGGGATAAACACCTGGGTTGCACAGACTGATCCATTCTTTCCAACCCCTTCTTTATCTTTAAAGACGGCCATTTCTGGTGCAGCTGTGGTCCTGTGCAGTGGACTGCAATGCCTGCTCTTCTCAGAGGTGAGTAGCCTCTTCCCACAAGTGTTAGGACATATGGACACCATTATCTCTCCAAGCAGATTTCACTGAGAGAAGAAATATTCTGTCTCTTTAATGTAGTGCCCATTAGCCAGGTAACTGAAACAGAGAGGTTTGTTTTGCTTTAGTGCAGTTACAGCGGCTTTGATAAAGGAAGGTCTTGACAAGGATCAAATCACCTGGATTTAAGTCGCAGCCCCAAGACCGTGGAAGGACCACTTGTTCTTTTTGCCTTAGCCTCTTTCAAAAGTATAGCAATGAAAGCAGTACTCCCCTGTTCCACAAACACTACTTGAGTTAGTTCATGTGTGTTTGTGATGCATTCATAAACCCAAGGACATGACAGTGAAAAATTAACCAAGATGTCTTACTAATAAAAAAATCAAACGTTCTGAAACATCAGACAGTGTAAGGATTTAAGACTTCCTAAATTCCTTCTTCTTCATGGATGGACTTAACATGTGGAAATACTCTACTTATGCAGTACTTTAGTGTCCATCCCAGTTAAGCGCTAGAGCCCTTGCTTTGTCCTACGTTTATGACTGAAGACATGAAAAGAACTATTCACCTACCTGAAGAAATGCAAACACTTAACTGATCCGCTCTACAACACAGTCCTGGTCCTCATTCATTGCTGTAGGCAGTAGCCTACAAAGCGTAGTTAGGAAGAAGTCTAGGTGGCAAATGTATGACCTTGTTGAGGGGTGGTATCAGAACTCTTGTAGTATTAAACCATGATACAATAGCAGCTGTCTTTAGGCTATACTGTACAGCAAGGGTACCTATTTACAGAGATAGCATTGTCAATGAGTACATAAACATTGCTGATTTTGCAATCAGGTGGTTTTGGAAAATTCCTGCCTTCACAATACTTTAAAACCAAACAGATAGACTTTTCCTTTTTTTCCAGAGAACTACTATAAGGCCATCACTGAAGGCAATATACAGCATATAACAGACCAAGATGGAACACAGCACATCTGTATTTGGTTGGCAACAGCTTCCATTTACTGGAGTGCAGACCCCGCTGGCAACAGTATTGTCTCCTTTCTATTAAGTGAAACCATACAAATGTAAGTCATAAATAAAATATTGCATATGTTCATGTTACAGAATATCAAGAAAATTCTCCACTGGACTCTTCACGTCTGTACTGATTAAGCCTAATTTAAAAAACAAGATACGGTGGTCACATAGATTCGGTACCAGGGTTTGTAAAACCTTGAGAAACATGGAGGCCTAAGTCAGCTCTTCTGTCTGATGAGACAGAGTGTGTGAGCCACAACACTCATGTCATGTGCATTTACTTAAGCATAACAAGCAAAGGCCTCTGGCACCAGCATATTGGCAGTGCGATGCCGTAAGTGGTTGGCACTTCACACTGCAACACTACTGACTGCTCATATAGTGATAGACCAATATAAATTCAAGTAGCTTCCATAGCTACTGAAAATAGCACAAAAAGAAGACAGTAGCAGCCCACTCAAAGTGTAACAACAGCATTTAAAATCCATCCTTGGAACCTTTTTTCCCAGTAAATATGGAACCTGGAAATTATTTACATTCCAATTAATTCCCTCAAAAATCCCTAAAAAGATTATTTTCAGTTTCCTTAAATGATGCTGCATACAGAAAAGATTTATTTAAATTAGGCCTCACCTTCAAGGCTCTCTCTGAAGCTGGCACATGAGAATAAGGAACAAGATGACAAATTCCTCCAAAACAGCTCTTTGCAACCAAAAAACAGGGCGTCTTTAACTTAGCCAGTCTTAAGGTGAATAATTCAAAATCAAAAGTGCTCACCGAAGTGCTCACTTCTATATCAACAATTCCTTCTACAAATCATTTCAGGCACTAGGCAAAATATTTGCAAGACCATATCACCACTCAACATAAAATCAACAAACAAGAGTAATTAAATGGGAAGCAATGAATTTCAACATTTCCTTAGGGTACACAAATAAACACAACTTGAAGCACATAGCTTTTAAATCAACCTATGCTGTCACCTTCCCACTTTAACAACCTGTGTACAATATACAGTAGACCACCGACTTGTTTTACAAAATTTAAGCTTCAACCACTGCTTAAAACACCTTTGAAAGAGCAATACAGAAGGGCTGGAGCGACAAGTGACTGTTGTCCCCACGCTACAGCACACTTGCTCTAACTGACAGTACCATTTCTGAATACACACACTGGCCAGGAACGACTTTTCCATACAAACTGTGTGTATTGGTTCAAGTAGGAAACCCTCACTCTTCCTCACAGCACCCGTACACACACAAGCCAGAAACAAGCCACCATCTGAGAGGAGCAGGAGATGCCTCTGCATGTTAAGCAGCATTTGGCATCTGCAGCCCTGGACAAGGACCATGGCAATGACGGCAGGCACTGACGCCAACTCTCATTTCAAGTTGCGTGTACTTATCTGCACCATGCTGCTTTCAAAGGCTTCCGTGCCTATTTCCTAAATAGCTGTTGTTCTCCACAGCTGTAAAACAATCACTCTCTTGAAAGCAAACAAAAATTACGGACCTTTTGAGAGGGGTCAAACAAGCACCTTGGCCTCAAACACAGGGTAGAAATTGTGACAAACAGTGCATTTAAGAAGGAACATTTTGGCACAGTAATTATATGTGACAAGACAGGAGTCCTTTCTTCCAGTAACTGCCATTTGCTTATTTTTTAAGAAGATAATAAAAGTGGCATAATAAAACAAAATGCTTAAAAATTAAACCAAAGCCATTCTTTTTTCACTCAGATGCATAGAATGGTAAAGAAAAAGAATTATTTCAATCATTTCCTTAGTAATACAAGTAATATTTAAATAGATTTAATAGTGCTGCTCCAAACCAATGAATTATGAGTTTAAAACCTATTAAAATGTAATGTTTTTTTCCTGAGCTGAGGGGAGAGAGATTTAAATTCACTGAATTTTAATATTTCAGCTTGAGCTGCAGGAGGTAGAGAAAGACCAAATGAACTATTCCATCAGCACCATTCAAGCATGAACATTTTAATCAGTTTTACTTCCTTGGAGTTCTCCAACACAGTTTACGCTGTCATTCTGAAAGCACTTAACACAGAGGGTGTGAAAAACCACCAAGGCTTGTTATTGCCTTCACAATTGATGGCAAATAATTTTGCAGACTTCCTATCATTAAAATGTCACTGCTAAAAATTGAGGTTCAGCATTTCTTGTGCTAAACTGCATTTTCTTTGAACACCATTACATACCTGTTCTTAAGTTTTTGGTACATTTATCTCTCTCCATGTGATAAGCAGCCACACAGGCCTTCATTTCTGCCTTACTACCCAACTGTAGTGGGAAAACTACTATTTTAAACAGATAAAATTCTTAAAACGTTAGAAGTTAATTCCCTGGTTCCCTTATTAAAACATAACCACACTCACACAGCATGTTCCAATTGTATAGTATAATGGATTAAAGAAAACAAACCCCAACATTCTAAGAAAGTTAGAAAACTCAATTCATTAATGCAGGAAATGAAAACATCATTCCTAATTAGATCATATTACTGATTTAGGGCTACGATTTGAGCGCTGTTCCAACAGTGCAATCTTGCAGATTCTAACGTAAAAACATGGCAGCACGACACATGACAAGATCAAGTGGATATATCACGCTGCTCCATCCTGGAACACCCAATCTGGAAAGCAGCTCTGGATGTGCACTACAGATTGCCCTGAGCAAGAATGCTGCACCACACTGTCCATGACAAACACCAGAGAGTCTGGATGCCTGCAGATTTACAGTCCTCCTGCAGCATGCTTATGATATACCCAGTTTTGGTTTAGTTTTTCTCACTGCATCCCTCCAGAAGATGATAGATGATATTTAACTTGTTTGAGCCCATCAACAGTTTTAAACTGAACATGACCTGTGAAAGAAGTCATTATAACTGTGTTTCATTCCATTAAACATAACTAGTTTATTGTCAGGAGAACAGGCAGTCTCTCTGGGTTCTGGGCTCACTTCAGTATTTTGCATTTAAACTGCATGGATCAGTGATTTGGTTCATTTACCAATGAAGATAGAATAATATTGCAAAGTTAAAAGGTGCTTCATCAGATCCCATTAAATCAGAGCACATTCACACAAAAATATATACATGTGAAACACAAAGAGAGATATGATCTGTGCACCTTCAATTCTTTTCTTGTGCCACACTCCATTCTGGTAGCATGCACTTTTAACTCAAACCCAGAGCTGCTCTGTTTGAACCAAGGCAGTTTAGCATGAGTGAGGTGAACCGAATAGGATGCCCGCAAAACACAGAGAGACTTAAGCTACAATTTTATTTCCAAAACTCAAATACAGCTTCTGTTTTTGTCTGACACACAGTTCAATGAGATAAACAAACACTGGAAGTTTTTAAAATACCACAGGGTTAAAAAAACACAAACCCTGTCAGACTTAACAAACAGAAAAATAATGTAAGATAACACAATCAGGATTTCCAATTATGTTCTTTGTTTTATTTTTATCGGTATTCACTTTAGAAAGTATGACAAGCCTTTTCTAGCCCCATGCTACATTTTCAGACTTTAAATTTCTCTAAGTGCGGACATAACATTGTCGTGGATATTCTTGCAACATGATCTTAAGCTTACTAGATAACTTGCATTCCTATTTATTCCATTTTAAAAAAAAATTAATCTCTAAAAGATTGCATGAGGTTACTTCTCTTTAAACCTAACGAACACTCAGTTTCAGTCCATATTGCTCCTGTTTTTCTAAAATTAAAGAGGAACACACGGTATTTCCTAAGTCAACATAAAACAGCTGAGTGGAAAAAGGCAGTAGAGCAAGGTAAAAATCAGACTTGTGAGGGAGGCAAGGGCTGGCCAACTTTAATGCACAAACCCAAAAGTCGGATAGTTTAGAGAAGTTTGAGACAATAGAATTTCAGCTGACATGAAAAGACAAACTCAGACAGGAAGAGAAAAGAAAATTTACTTCTGTCTGGTAGGGGGAAGACCAACAGAATTACTGCCAGGCTCCCAGACAAGTGTCTCATCTGTTTACTTTTATTCTGTGTGGTTTAGTGGTTCATGAAAGCAGGATAAACTTAAATGATGAGTGCAATAGCCAGTATCTGTAACATCACACACTTTACATTTGCTTTCTTTAGTAGAAATCAAATTGCTTTTTGCAGTCTCTCTAATGCAAACAAAGGTGAATGGCAAAAATGTGCACAGGTAGAGTGTGAAGTACATGCATGTGCACATATACACAAAACCATACATGCAAGTATAAACACATGCTACAAATGCACATGCAGCACACACATATAAAAGCTTCTTTCACAAAGAAACCAACCTTTAGCTACTTACTTTATGCAAAGAATGTTAATAGAAGGCAATATTTTTGGTTAGGTAATGAAAACTAATTGGGAAATTATTCATTTCCCACTCTCCCCACTGGAGCGTAAAAGACATACAACAAATGTTATTCATGATTCTACACGACGCGCTCTGATTCACCCCCTTCTTTCTAACGGGCACTTCAGAGGAAATAAAGGTTGCTCTTCTCCATTTATAATTTCTAATTGACTACCAGTGCATTCTTGTGGCCAGAGGTATACAAAATAGAGTTAGAAACAGCCTATTAAAAACAAGCTACAATCAGACCGCTGCTCTAAACTACTGTCAGAAATGATCAGAAAGTCCTGATTTCCTTGTTAAAAGACAGAGGCATAATTGAAGCAATATCTTCACTTCAGATTGATTATTCGGCGACCCTTATCCACATCTTCATTCAGCAATTTGAATTTTAATGAAAGTAAATGGAATAATTAGCATTTCAAAGTGTGTTTGATACACTGAATAAGAAAAGGAAAATACTTTTATGTATAATCTATACACAGAAGAAAAAGCATTTGGGAGGACGCAGAAGATAGGAAGTACAGTTGTAGTGTCTTCATTAGAATAACTTAAACAACTGGTTGCTCCAGCTGCATAAATATACAAGAGAATAATGTGTTATTAAGCTATGACTTCTCACCTTTTTTTTATGTAGTGTGAACAGCCATGGGTTTCATTGTTATGTCTGTCTTCTCCAGTTATAAAATATAAACACTGTGGCTGCCCACACCTATAAAATCTCGGTACTGGGCTAATACCACTGGCAGTAAGGTTTTACAAGAGGGGCTCCACGCACCTGTATTTCTAGATGACTAAGAGCAGGACACCTATAAGCACAGTGGGGATAAGTTGTTCTGCTGTCGATTTTGGTTGCATGTTTGGGTTTTTTGGTTTTGGTGGGGGTATTTCAGTTGGTTGGTTGGGTGGGTTTTTTTGTTTTTTAAAGTAACACCTATTATTTTAATGTAAAAATAAAAAGTGTGATGAATATTCAGAATCTTGAACCAACGGGCAGAAAAAGATGTGGGCAGCAAGGATGGGAAAAACAGTGTATCATAAAAAGGCTACCTGTTACTGTGGCTGCAGAAGCAGACTGGCAGGTGGTATGCAAAGGAAACAAAGTTCCTCAAATAGAATATTTAAAAAAAAAAAAAAAAAAGAAAAAACAAATACTGAGCCTGCTTTTTTCCATAGATACAACACAAACATTAATTACCCCATTAGTCTTCTTGGCACAGTGCAAGCAAAAGTCTCCAGGTAGTAACCAGCTTTTATGAAGATCAAGCTACTGAACTTCACCACTGCCCACAACTTTTGCCCACCTGATGGAAATGAGTTCATGCAAGAGAGAAAGAAAAAGAAAAGCTATTTACAAACACTACCAGAGCTAAAACGGAAAGACCACATACCCCAATGATTGCGTTCAGTTCTGCCATGGTCACTTGTTTGGCACGCTCCACAGCCTGCACCACTTGTTGCTGGTGCTATAAATGAAAATCAGAAATAGAATAAAATTATTTGTTTTCCAAATTATTAAGCACAGATTCTTTCTTTTATTTGCTTTTCTAACACATGCAGGATCTAAATAACTGTTCTCTAATAGACAGTCACATTGTGTGTTGATCTGCAAAAATATATAGGCAAGGGGAAGATTTTTATTTTTATGCCATGACATGCTAGGAATTACACCTCTGCTTCCCAAAGAGCTCTTTTACAACCTGGCTAAATGGGAAACTGTCTTCCTTTTGTTCATCAGCTCAATGTGCTTTCGAATTTAAATGCCATCTTCAAATGTAAGCCACTTTCCCTACAATCATGGAAATTTTATGAATAAAGCCCACCTAGTATTCTGAAAAGAAAGATATATATTTTCAACAAGCACATGGCACCCACATCACTGAAGAATATACAGATTCTCCTCCTAGGTACATTTCAAAGCAGCTCAACCATGAGAAAGAAATTTAAAACGACATTCACAAATCTGTCAAACACGTGAAAGTGAACTAATTATTTCAATCCCCAACATGTAAATTTTAATAGCTTTAAAAAGTCCATCAAAAACACATGGTCTAATTAACAACACAGTTTACAAGCTCCAGTGGTTGTATTATCTCAGTTTGAGTGATACTGTATTCCTGCAGTAAATTCAAAATTACTCTATGTTGAAAACTGACTGGTATTTATTTGAAAACATCAACTACAAAAAAAATAAGGTTCTCATCTTGCAACCAGATCCATGCCTGTTCAGACCTCCACCAGTGGCAAATTAATCTTCACAGGCAGCCTCACAGAATCAAGATGACACAGAACAAATAGGCGCAAGGAGGGGTCAGGGAGAACTGCAAGTAGGTTGTGTGATCTGCACTGAGAGACATCTTTGATTTACAGCCACAGGTTTAACAGAGAAAGGAGGGAGATCTTGACTATCTGGAGAGATGCTAAAACCGTAACAATGAAACATCAGCTTTGTATCGAAACCAACATCTAGATGTTTTTTGGCACAAAGTTTAAGGAAAAGGTTGAGAAGGACTCTTTAAAGATTCAAGTTTGCCCTCCCATGGCTGTGCATATGGGCAGAACGGAGCCAAGGTACAGACCATCCTGTACAGCAACTCCTCCTGTGCATCCTTATCAGAAGCAAGAAGTAGCATAAAATGAGGACCCAAATCCTCAAGACCACCTCCAACACATGAGTTAGGTGAAGAGCATCAGGACTCCCCAGGGAGGACCTTAAGCCCCACTGTGGGAGAGGGCCCCATGTAAAAAGGGGTGCTGCTGCTTCAGGGGCTTGGCAGACTTAGATTTCACAATTCTCAGTGCAACACACAAACAAAAATAGTATTTTCACTTACAAGCCCTCTTGCATAAAAGCTCTCAGGGCAAGGAAAAACAAACCTAAAAATCCACCCATAACTGCATGTCCCAGTTTTGGCCAGCACAGAGTTAATTTTTACACAGCAGCCATGAGGTGTGGGCTTGTCTGGGCTATTCTATAACACCTCACCTCATTGTTTCGGGCAGAACTGAGGGACTCTTGAGCTTCCAGAAGAAATAGCTTTTGGTCCAGGAAAGCATGGCAGCTGGAGGGTCTGTCCTTCTTTGGTTTTTGGTCCTAGGCTCAGTGAAAAATTTTGCTTGTAAAGCAGCCTCTCCTTGTGCATTTTTGTTATTAGCATTGTTTCTGTTCCTGTCTGTTTTCTTATCTCATTGCTGTTTCCAGTAAATCGTTCTTATCTCAACCCATAATCTCTGCCTTTCTTTTCCCACAGAGGAAGGTGGTGGGGGAAGTGGCTGCATGGTTTTCTTTTTAGTGGGAACACTAAACTGGGGAGTGCCATTCCTAAACAATGACACTGTAAGAAATCCTGATCCCAACTCAGAAAAACAGATAAATGCAAAGAATGAAGGTGGTCATTTAGAAACACTCCTGGAAGGAAGAAAATGATTTTAGGGTTTGTTTGCTTTTAAGCAAAGAAGAATTACATGAAGGAAATGACTGGAGACCAGGTAGAGTACTGCTACTTTGTAGCTGCAAACAGACTCACAGCAGTCCCATTTAGAGTTCTGTAAAGCTACAGCGCCAATATAAACCCAATCTGCCACTTATAAGAAGACAATGCAAGGACTAAAAAGCAGGTTGAACATGAACGACAAGTTCTTGGTATTCAAGAAAAAAAAAATTAAAAACTAAAAATCCAGCGTATCTCTACCACAGATACCAGAAAAAAAGGAAATCATGATATTCAAGCACCAAGCTCCTGACAATGTGTTATCAGCTCCAGGTTATGACTTGTTAGGGATAGGTACAGCATTCATCAATTATACAGCTGAAATCCTGGTGACCCACGACTCTACATGTCAACAGGGTGATTATAAAAATTACACCACTATTTTCTGGTGGAGGTCATTCACACAAAAAATGGGTCATGGAATTTTTCATCAAGTCATTGGAAAAACCCCAAAAGAACAAAGAAGAGTTTTTAAAATATTTACTTTTTTTAATAGAAGCATTTACTGAGAAGTTTATACTCATCAACTCTTTCTTACCATTTCATAGGCAATGCTTTTCACACTGAGGTAAAGAAAGTTCTGGTATATATGAGTGTTCTATTCCAACATCAATTCACTTAAATCCTGTTCCCAGGAGAAGAAAAAACTTCTAAGGCATCTACAAAAGCTGGCCTAAACCTATCAAAATTATTGTAGAAATTACTTCAATTTGCATCCAGGATTTGAAAAGTAAGTCAACTCCACAAGAGCTAGAGTGTTTTCTGTTCCCTTACAGCAAATACATAAAGAATAGCTCTCAGAAGAAATTTGGAAAAATGTTATTTCATTCTTAGGTGAGAGGAAGAGAAGGTGAAGGGATGGACTACCAAAACCTCACTTTCAGATTTCTGCTGGAGCAGCCACACAATCCATCTTTCATTGACACTAATAGGTTTGGGATCAAGACTTCACAGAGAGGAGACAACCCAAGGGCCTAGTAACATTGAACCTAAATTAGGTAGAGACAATTAAAACTCTCCTATTGCTAGCTGCTTTAACACTGATTTAATCTTCAGTGGTGTCGTATGCAAAAGACTCAAAATAGATGGTCTGTAATTAGCCTCTCCATCACTTCCAGCTCATCGCAGCAACTGAGGAGGCTCCTCCTCAGCTCCCAAAAACCCCATGCCCCATGGGGGGCATGCCCCAACTGACCCTGTGGCTACTTCAAGTTACAGACACAAACCACACACTTGACTGAAAAAAGGCACAGGAAAGCCCATGAAGAGGCCATGCAGGGTTTGAAGAGCTGTCTGCTCACAGCCTTTCTGAAACTGGAGAGGGCTGGGGGCTCCATGTTACCAGCCATAGCTCTAGGAACGGGTGGAGATCTCTACATGTAGAGAAGGAGCCCAACTGGGTCCAGCGACTCACAGCAACCCAAAATCAAGGTGAGGGGCAGGGAGCCCAGGGGCCCGCTGAGCAGGATGGCTGGCCCAGCTCAAATGGGTACCCAAGGATGGATGGTTCCAATACCTGTCAGGTGCCTGAACACCCTCCCGGGCCAGCACACCAGCAACAAGCAGCATTATGTTAAAACCAAGCAGTACGATTCCGCCTGTCCACCAAGTGATCATGTAGCGATTTACTGCCAGGTAAAAACAGCAACAACAAAAAAGGGTTACTTTTTCCCCAACCAAATATAGACACAGGGTTGCAACTGTCACACACATTTAATGCTAGCCTTCATCTGTGCACACAAGCAAATGACAGACCTGGAGTTTTTTCAGTTGTGGGAAAACTATTTTGCACTGCATTTAACATGCCAGAGCAATGAGCTCAGTACCCTGCCCCACCTGTCATGCAGACTAATACTGTTTCTCCTTTCTTAACTTCTCTTGTTTCTTCTCCCCTTTTTGCTTTCTGTAATGAGCAGTGCGTCTGCACTTCCCTTGGGCTGGAAAATCACTTCTTTTAAGTCTCACAGTGGGTAGCAACAGCTACAGAGACCACAAAAGAATGTAGGCTTTTTCACCATCACACTGTCTCACCACACAGTCATCACCTAGCCCCGGCTCATGCACAGGCACAGCAGCATGGTGGAAAATTCCCGGGTTTTTTATACCATGTCAGAGCCCCAGCTTATGCATAGGCACTGCAGCATGCTGGAAAATTCCCAGGCTTTTTATACCATGTCAGAACTCTCCACAACTCCCAATGGCAGGGGAGCTGTGCTGACAGCAACTGAGCGGCCAAAATTCCCCCAGGCACGAACACAATTACACTGGTGTTAAAAACCCCTAATTACAGCCTGTCTTCAGGACTGCCACCAACATCCAAAGCAAAACTTGCTGAACAAGTTGCTTTAAAGAAGCAAGCAGCTTCTGCTATTCCTTACTTGTATTATTTTGTTGTTATATTATATGTTTAGAGGAAGTACAGGTCTTGCTTAAGAACTGCAGCACTGCCCTTCTTAGAAGCCCTATCTAGAGACAACATAATGAGACAAGGTCATGCCAAAATTGCTAGTGAGAATTGGAGAGCAAATGCACATTTACCATGGAGTACAGCACACACTGTAAAAGCTAGAAGGGACAAGTTGAGTCACTGCACCTGGGCACCGTAACTCAGACAAGATATAATAACTACTTCAGAAAAATGTAACAACATTATTAGCAGTATATGCATAAATTGCTAATGACATGCATTCCTCGGCAGAAGGATTACAGATCTCTGAGAGTTTCCTTGTATTTGCTGTTTAGCTCTAGTCTGGGGCAAGTCTAAGATGGAGGCAAATAATTCTGTTTTCTCAACCTCACATCTCAGACCAAAAGCTATTTCCTTCTGATCAGTATGTAAGAATTCCTGCTCTGCTTCTATAGAATGGATCTCACACTCCTCATTCAAATTTACTGGACTTTAGAAACACCTCTAGGGAAAGTATGTACAAAGAAGAGCAAGCATATTATGGCCCACACCAATCTCTTAGAAGGAAAACCATCAACTGATATTAAAATATTTGAAAAGAGAAGACTCCAAGCAGAATTTCCTGTTGATGTTTGTTTACATGTATGCATGCCAGTGCTTGGCATTTTATTATACTAGTAAGTATATTTGACCACCTTAATGTGCAAAGGGAACTGAAGACGCCTGTTTAAAAACAACCCATCGAGCTTGTTATTAGCTAGTTCACTGGCAGTTGGAAGGGGAAGTGAACCTTCCAAAAAAGTTTATTACAGCCTCCTTCAGCCTTACAAAATGCTTACATTGAGGCATGTCAGTTGACAGAGACCAATACCAGCTTCTCAAGCAGCTTTTGCAAGTAGTGCTGAGCTCCAAGATGCCATAACTACAGCATCTGCTGTACATTAGCCAGCTTGCATGTGTTTCATTAATATAAACACAGTCAATATTTACGCAAGAGAAGATAACTGTGATATACGAGTATCTCCAGACACACTGAAGAAATGCCACTATCCAACACTTGAGGTCATTCAGCACTTAGCCCTCAGCGATAGCCACGGTTGCAACCAGCCACACATACAGGAATCAGCCCCAACTTGAAAGCCACAGGATTGTGAAAGTGTCATACTCTGCTGAAGCTGGTAAATTCAGTTGAAAAGTGTAAATTAGCAGAGGCACTGTCTACTGCTATAGACACAAAATAATTGCACTGTACTGGATAGGTCATTCAAGCACAGGAACATTGATCTATACCAACTGCAGCAGATCAAAACTAAATTAACTGACTGACTACAACCTACACTCTTGCAGGCACCCCTTTCATCTTATGCAACAGGAACTACTTTGAGCACGCTGGTATCTTACAATATCACACAGAGGTGCAAAATGACTGCTGCAACACAAAAAGCCCAAAGCCACAGCAGAAATCGAACACACATCGCCCCTGAGGTCCATCTCATGTCTTGACCACAGAATCACTCTTTCCTATGAAAATGGGAAGCTTGTATGTCTTGGTGCTGTTTTTTACAGTCTGCCTAAACTGGAATAAATGTAAAAACATGGTACCAGTTGACTGTGTATTTAGGCAGGTTAGAAACTTTGTTTTAAATATATGCTTAGATGATGTATAGCACAGTAAAACTGACTGAGGCCTGGAGAATTTACTGAATACTTTACTGGATTGTCCCCAAAACAAAGCAGACAGTAGTACACAGTAGGGTGATGTATTATAAATGCATCCTTTTCATGAGATCTCTAGTGATTTTGCCCACAATTTCTTACTTCTAAGTGAGTTACCACAAGCCACTGATTCCTTACAAAGTTAACAAGCAATAAGACAAGTTAACCTGGTGCTATTATGAGGCAATAATGTTGCCATCAGTGCATACAACCACTGTATTTTGTTCATTTTTCCCTCAGGCACAATATAATGGAGCCTGATCACATTTTTCAGCCTCTATTCCACAATTAGACTGTATGTAAAATGCACAGACAACAAAAGCATGCTGCAACTCAATTCTCTATTAATCTAGGTGACGAAATAAAGATACTTCCATGAAGACATTCACTTTTAAAAGACACAAATTAGAGAGACACCAAGACTAGCAGGATACTCAAACCTGAATCTCAGTTCTCTTTTGACGCATCAGCGTATGCCAATATAGACTGATTTAAATATGTATTCTTACTAGAAGAGGTCAAACAATCTTCAAGATTTTCCTAAGCCCTTTAAAAAACTGTCACTGTCAGTTGCACTGTCAAGACAGATGAAAAGCTTTTTTATGCTTCCCCTCTCAATCCTTCCCTGCTGTCTATATATGGAATACTATCCCTGCACAGCAAATAAAACCATGTAACTACACCTATAGAGACTCTGAAGCAGTCAAAGTACAAAACAGCTACTTGTTTTAGATCCGTGCAGGACTTGAATTCTGGTCCTCCAGCAATGGAGCTAGAACATTACACATCATTTAGTTTCCACAAATCCATCTTAATAAGCAGAGGGTACAGTGGCACTCACAAACACTGCCAGGTTCTAGTTTTGACGGCATTATTCTCGTTTCAAACACACAGTTACACACACATGTGGCACGCACGAAGCTCATTAACTGAACAGCAACATGGAGCACACGGCCTCTCGTTTGCAGCCAGTTGAGCGGCTCTCTTGAAAAGCACTGGCATTTTATGTAACAACTGAAAAGCCAGGAGAAATAGTCACATCGTGTTCTCAGGCATGATGTTTCACAGATGCAATACACAGAAATACACCTTCCAGTTTTGACTTCACAGCTACATATTGTATTGAAATGAAACCATGTGCTAAATTGACGCACACTAACCTGTGCCAACAAACCCCAGTCTCCAGTCCCTTTCCTTCAGAGGCGTGGACAAGGGAAGCCATTATGCACCTAAGGTTTCTTTTCATGAACCACACTTCCTTTTTACTTCACACATGCCAGTTGCTTGGAAGCTCCCTCATTAGGTCCCATCAACTCCCCCAAATCCCAGTGCCTTTCAAATTATCTACAATGCATTCACAATAATACCAGCAAATCATAATTTGGAGAAAATCAATGCTTAGAGAAATTAGCTCACAGTGAGTTTCAATTTTCTATTTATATTCCCCAAATACACAAAAACATAAAAGGCTTTAAGGTGGTAAGTAATCGGGGATGCAGAGAGAAAAAAGGCAAAATAAAAGCTGTGATTCTATGCCTGCTGTGTTGAACATCACTATTCATGTACCAAAACAGAAGTTTCTGCCGAACTTTAATGTTCATTGCCAAGGATGTAGCACAAATTATGCCTTTCTAGCATTTTTGCAAGCTGTCTTTGATTTCAGACCCACAAAGTCATAATTGCAAGAAAAACTATACTGTACATTAAAGAAAAATATTTAAACTGAAGTTTTGCTTTGACATTACAACACATTGCATTTCATAAATATATTTAAATGATATTATAATAGGCTTGAAGAAGATAATGAAGTTACAGTGATAACAGCACAGTGGAAAGTCATCTACAAGCACCAAGAGATTCATAAGGAAACAGTCTCAACACAAAGTCCCACTTTTGTAATAGATACAATGAGGCAATCGTTTAGATCAGAAGCAGTACAAATGACTACCTACCTCTTGGGACAGGAAGGGAATGACTTGTGCACATATAGCATTCAGCCTCTTGACAATTTCTGCCTGCAAATCACAAGAAAAAAGAAGTTCAATTATAAAAATTCTCAAATGCATCTGTCACCCATGAACCCTAAAGAGGCATTTGTTTGGTTATTTTCAACTCTGGCCATCCTCTGGCCAAGAAATATTCTCAAATAACGAAAGTGTTTGCACATGGATTCAAAAATACTTAGGAAGCTAGTAATTTCTGGCTAAAACCTTTTCCTAAAAGAAACACTGTTTAGAACCGACACAAAGAGTAGTTAATTCTGATTACACAGTCACAGAAATTTAAAGAACAAAATCTTCAGCAGATGTAACAAAAAAGATAACAAAATTCTGTGTATCAAACTGAACTCTCTCCTATGATGCAAAAGGAAGGACCATTTCAAATTATAGCAATGCCATTGTAAGCAAAGGGAACAAATACACCATTTATTTGTAACAGTGCATATCATGAGAATATTAGCAGTGTAATATACAACCTTACTGATAATCATTCTACCATGTATTTCAGTCTTGTACTGCAGTCTTGTAACACACTTCTGCTGTTATCTATTCTACTGGTTAGTAATAGTTACTTTCATGTGGCAACTGTAATCACAAATTAATAACATACAATGTTTTATTTTCATACCAGAGATCAATTCTTATTCTGTGTATTTAATCTGAAAATCTCAATAGAGACAGAGGAGATTTAGCTAGATAACACAAGAATTACAGCTCCAGAAGCAGAATATTTAAAGCCACACAGACTTTCCTACAATAAATCGTAACTTTCTTACAATAAATTCTAACCAGGATCAGTTCCTCATTTTATGATAGGACAGAATTCCTCTTGCAAAGTCACAAATCATGTAATGAAGACATGAAATCATGCTTCACATTGTGTGAAGACACACAATTTAGCCTTCCTTCTTTTAACAGCAAACCTTCCAGTCTTTTTGCTATGCAGTCTTTTAAATGGCTAACATTTAGAAAAGAATCTATAGATCAGAAAGGCTCAGAAGTAGCAGTAAAAAGACAGAAGTTCATATGAAATAAATCTGGGTTCAAGGAATATTACATTTAGAGAGCTACGTAACCAGCAGATATGGTTTGCAAGAGATAAGAGTACATGTGAAACTAACTCTGCCCCCTTGTGCATACTGTGTGATACATACGAGTTAACACATGCTATTTTGCAATACAACTTCATTTCTCTGAAATCCATCTAGATTCTCACATGCTATTTATATGGCAATTTCTATGTTAAACTTTGTCTTTGTATCTCCTCACTGGTCTTCATTGCTTATGCAAGTCCTTGTCTCATTAAATTTATGCCTTTTAATAATTTTTTTTGTATTTGTCTACTACATCTTTTCTGTTTATTCAGCAGCATAGGTACCTTATAGGACACTTCAGAATATGTTCTGTTTGGCAAAAAGCTAAATTATCCACAAATTTCAAATGCATCTATAAAATCAGATATCCCACAATGTAAAACTTAAATATTACTTTAAACAGACAGCATTCACTACACTAGTTGACAAGGAAATTTATTAACTGCTTGTTACACAGAGCAGCACAGGGAGCGACAAGTTGTGTGCATCTAAGCTTCAGCCAGAAAGGCTGTACGATCCAACACAGCATTACTTGAGAAACAGTATTTGATTAAGGAAATGAAGACTGTAGTACAAGGCACAGCTGTAAAGTACCTGTTCTTAGTGGTTCAAGCACCATTAATCTAGTCACTTCCATATTTTGGGTTCCAGTCACACCGGTATTTTTTTTGGAGAAATCTCTCAAGTCCCCTAAAGCCAGAGAGCAAACTACACATTCGAGGCTTTTCCACATAGCGGAAAATTCCAAAGGGCCCCTGTCTTGACATAAGCTGAGGCCACTCTGACCTGCCATTTAACATGTATGTGCCTACGTAAAAAAAGGCACATCATGCTTTCTTCCACTGCAAAACAACTCCTCCCCATCTTTAAAATGCCTGTCACAACCTTCCCTCTATCCCCCTGCACAGCTCTAGGGGGATACCGTTTGGAAAACCACTCTTCTACCTCAGCTACATTAGCTGGATACCTTTACTGCACTAGTAAGGAACTGAGAACAAAACCAGCTCAAAGTGCCATGCAGGAGCTCAGCATCTAATTTTAAAAGGCTTGTAGATTCATAGGTTCTAAGGCCATAAGGGACTGTTACAATTGTCTCATCTGACCTCCTGGGTAACACAGGCTATAAAACTTCACTGGCTTCCCCATTAAACCTGTAAATTACCTTTCGGCTAGAATATAGCTTAGTCAACAAAAATAATTTTATTCAATTCACTTTGAGGTATTTCTTCTCAAGTAAGGTACTCAACAATAGATACTTCAAGTTATTTCAGTTATGATGTTTTTCTTTCGATCACTTCTCTCCCCACTCCCCAACTGAAGTCTGTTTCTCTTCTACTGCTGCTCTGGCCAAAAAGTGGCTGAAACATATTTGCTCAGTATTCATACAAAAATTCACCTCTGGCAGATTCTGCACCTGAGAAACGTTCAACTAAAAAAGAGTTTTCCAAAAAGCTGTAAGTAACTGAAAACAGGTGACTGAATATGAACAGTTACATGACTGCAATAAATCTCTTGATACCAATCCCACTAGAGTGCAGAACAACGAGTCCTTTCATGCTGTATGCAGGGAAGCGAGCTGATGGAGACAGCACCCAGCTCAGCCTATGGAGAAGAAAAAGAGCTAAAACAGCTTCAGGTGATGTTGAAACATTCCCCAGCAACATTTCTTTGCTAGGCCAGTCACAACAAAGTCAAAAAGCCCTTGCTATGCTAAAGTGAAGTAAAGCATTTTTCCTTATTAAAACAGTCTTCACTTTCCGTAACAAAGAGCATCCCCAGTTGCCTGGTTGTGCATACAGTTACCTTGTATCATCCTCCACACTCAGGCAGCAAGGAAACAGCCCAACTGAGCAGCAGCAGACTGCAGAGACACAGCATGACTGAGGCATGGAGTGCCTACCTTTGGAGACCACAGGCAGTCCGAAGGCATGAAGGAAAACACTTCGTACATGCACAAATGACAGGTACACGTTCTGTACCAAGGAAAGTCTCACACCAGACACTTCCACATGGTAAATATGAAGTACACTCTGTCTCAACACTGCAATTGTTTCTCCAACTAATTGCAGGAGATAATGCCACAGCAACAGGCTTGACTGTCTTCCACAAAACATACAAGAGGAGAAAGGAGCTGCCAGAAGCTAGTTGAGTGGGTTGATGCCTGAGATGGCCACCCTGATGCCTTGGGTTTCTTGCAATGCTGCCCTAAAGCTTGAAGGTGTACGTACTGATGACATAGGATAGAATCTCAGCAGACCTATTCCTAGTAGCCCTGGAGGGAGCCTGGAAACTCATTCTCTTTTGCGTAAGGTGCAGACTCTGACACAAGGCAAAGCACAGCTCTACATTTCTACACTCACACACATTTTTAAAACCCTACATTTGAATAACAGTTTAGGATTTCTTTTTTCTGTTAGGCATCAGGTCAATGGGTTTTTCATGATCAGTCCAAATGCCAGGAGCAGGAAAAAGCATGATTTCATAAAATAAGGCATCCAATTCCTCACATGGAAAGCCAAAGTTGCCTCGGAAACATGGTTGCTTCCACAGTCATCTAATTTTACCTCTTTTGTCCCACGGGACCAGGCTTTAGAGAGGCTTCATTTATTTACAAGCCCTTCCACTGGGCTTCAGTTATCAGCCAATAATGCTGTGGACACACACACTTCTAATGGCCTATGTTTTGAAACCAAGTCTAATCTGATGGCGCAGTGCCCAAACTCCTTTTCCAGCGCAGCCATTAAAGGATGTAGGTTATTGCTGTTGTCACCATTGATATTTGTCATTGTAATGTAATTAGGGCCCTAAAATGATGCATTACAGCCCTTGGCACAGCTTCTATTAAAATCTTTTCTTCTGCTCACTGAACTGCGACCTGCTTTCTGATGAATAACAGACAGACAGCTTTAGGGTGAGGAACAGATTAATCAAAGTAGTATATTCCAGCTCTGGAAATTAAATAAATAAATAAATAAATGAGAAAGAGGGCAACCTAAAAAGAAAAACCCAAGGCGGAGCGAGGGGGAAGGAAAGCAAACAGCGTACTTGAATTTCATCTGACCACTTGAAATTCTGATTGCATCTAATGAATCTTTCTTAGGACAATATATTCCCAGCCTGTGAATCACATGGTTAATCAGGGCTCTAATCTGCTATCCATCAGCCTATGCCAGCACTGTAAATTCCAATCACATTTATAGGTTATGTGGGTCACGCATCCCTGAACAACTATATTCACGGATATCCCACGTAAACTGGCACGGATTCTGCAATGCTGCCGTTAGTGTTACTGAATGTTATAATACTATTCAAAGCTTTATGAAAGCTCCTGATAAACAACTGCTAAATTATTGCCTGTGGATACAGCATGACGCTCTGAAATAGCATTAATGGCCCAATAAAAGGGTGACTGCTCATGCCAAAATATAAAAAAGATAGCTTTTGCTGCCACAGTTTGTCAAATCTGTTAACAAACACCGACACTTCTATTGCTCCTTTCCCTGAACACAAAAGATGCTTGGTTTTGCATAGAAACACACCAGCATGGAACCAGAAGAGATGAAGGGAAGGCAGAAAGGAAAGGCTTGGGCTCAAGTCGCCTTTTTGCTTATGTAATGCAAGCCTATATTGTTTGCATCCTTTGGGAGACACTTACAAGACACTGTTTTAGAAGTTTGGATCTCTTTTCATAGCCACTTATGTGACATAATTTTTAAAAAGAGATTAAATATTTATTAAGTACAATGTTAACTTTTTCCTTTTTGTCTGAGTATAAAGAGATGATAATAAAATCACTGTGCCAGAACCTGATCCCAGTAAAGTTATGAAGACCTGTATCAGTTAACAGTCCCTCAGCATTGTTGCAGGGATACAACACAAGAGCAAAAGCTTAGGTTTCTGATTCAGACAACAAAATCTTTTTGACCTGATGGTTAAATGGTACCTTATTTCCTAAATACACCCAAAAACCTGGCACCTTAGGTTCACAAGTGCCTATAAAGCACTCTGAAAAATGTTCAAAGATAAGCCTGTAGACAAGACTATACCTTAGGTCACATGAGGTGACCCAGTCTATGAAGGCAGCTCAGTAACGCTGGTCCTTGGACTACAACCACAGCTCCACAGCTATCAGTTGTAGGTAAACAGGAGCATGTGATGGACCATTAGACTTCTAAACCCCTTTCACGATGGCAACATAGCAGTTTAATTCAATTTACCCTTGCCACACACAGCTAAAATAGGACATAAGCACTCGGTTAAATATGTTCAAGTGCCTTAACTAGCATTTTAGCATATGTCCAAATTCTTAGCACTGATGGAGATTAAAAAAGAAGCAAGAGCCATATAAACTCCAGATATTAAAGTATTCAGAAATGTTCTAACAGATAGGCAGTTCAGAATAAATTTCCTGCTTAAAAATATCTATTTGCACTCCCTTTTTCCTGGAAAAAACCCATAAATGATTCTGCGGAAAAAAGAAAATTGGGATTTTATTTATAGCACATAAACTTTGGGAAAATATTTCCACTATATTTCACAAAGTTCCATGGTTATTACAATTATAAAAAATTGCTGGCAAAGAATTACCACTGGAGGCTCTAGGTTTGTCAGTGGAATGGAAACAAAACTACTATATATGTATTGTTGAAATAAACCAGAATAATAAAACATTATTGGGAAACCCATTTCAGCAGCCAGTAGGAAGAAGAATATATGCAATTACGCTTTCAGAAAAATAATCTGAAACAACTGTTATTTCAGGTTTAATTTGTTCTACACAATGCAGCCTTTGCCAAAAAGATCAATCTAGTTTATTAAGTACTTACCAAGAACACATGCACACACCCTAAACAAGCATTTCACAAATTAGTGAGAACAAAAAAACATTATTACACTGTATGAAACATATCATGATTCTGAATAAAGCAAGCAAAAAAGCTAATCTTAGTATTTCACAGAAAATTAACTCTTCATTCATAAAGAAGAATGTGTTTTGTTTTAATCACAGACTTTTGTCTGGAAGTGCTTACTCCAGTTCTACAGAACTGGAGGAAATACTGCAAGCCTTGAATATCAAATTTCTCTTCAGCCCTAAAAGAATGGTGTTTGGAAACCAAGACACAAAGAGCCTAGTCTTATAGTCAAAGCAAGGGGAGGGAAAAGACCTTCTAACCTTCTGTGTTAAGAAGGATACTAATCAAAAAAGATCTTCGCTAAGCCAGTTGCTGATGTTTAGGAGACACAATTTGAGCAACACACATACAAGTCGAATGTAACCGCCACCGCCAGACTCCCAAATAATCACAGGTACCATTCTCCACCTGACTTTCGTACCAGCTTTTTTACAAACATCCCAGCTAAGCTCATAAAGTGCTGTAACTTTCCCTTTGCAAGTTAATTTAGTGTTTTGTAAGTTAATTTAGTTGCCTATTTTGCACAAATTACTACAAACAGCAGCATAAGCAATAAACTGGAGTGGCAGCCTTCCCCAAATCAATTTTCTAATGTACATACAACTCTGTGGGCTGCTGAAGTGAATTGATAAGACACAGCTTTTATTTAATGTCTCAAGAATCACATGGAGCTGAACTGAGCAGGAAAGGATACATACTGAATCATTCGTTACTAGGACAATAAAAAGCAAGTCAAGTAGGGTGACATACAAACATGCGTCAAGCCTGTCACCTGATGAAGTCGATGTTTTTTTGTTAATATCAATTTACATCAGCAAGCAGGGGAACAGAAATGCACAGCCTGGAGATTACCAAAGTTCTTCAGTTGTTCAGGCAGCCAAGCCTGAACAGACCAAGCTGCATCCTGCCCTGCCCTGCCCTAAGTACCTGCAGAGCATCCAGAAAAAAGGCTGCAAGTGGAATTTGAAATGACAAAGACTGGTTTCAATTTCCCTTCCTCAAAGGCAGCAGGAAACACTTTCTGAAAAATCAGACAGAAATGAGTAAAAGGACACTGCCACAGGAAATGCTGTTTCCGTCAGTGGAGCTTTGAAGTCCTCTTTAAGGTGCTATGCCTTTACCTACAAGCAATCCTCAGCATTTCACAGCAATACTTTTTTTGTGAAATACATCCTCATTACATAAGGATGAGAAGTTTCCACCACTCTCTAACCAAATGAAGGATGTGACTTCACAGTTTAACAAAAAATACAGAAAAAAAAACATTTTAAGCTTATAGACCTATGGCATCACACTAAGGCAGCTTCAGCTCAGAGTTCAGTATTTTGCATCTGTCATCTAGCTGCAATTAGGTCAGAATTTCCCATTTTAATCTTTCCCATAACTGCTGAAAGACAGCAGTACATGTACGATCTTTTACTACTCAATTTCTGCCCTCACATACTCTGCCAAAGAGTCTGACCAGGGTTCTGCACCTGCTGGAAATGGCACAAGCCAGTCTGAGCCTGTCCTTGCAGCTGTATGCATACATTGGTTTTAGCGTCCAGTTTTAATCTAGTCAGAGGAAGGAGAGTCTCCTATTTATTTATTTACATCACAAGTTTGTTTATACTTTGATTCACAGGGATAACAGGAAAACTAGTCAGAAAGGAATACTGCAGATCAGTAGTTTCAATGTTACATCATGAAAAATTAAACAAAGAAAAAAAAGATTGAGACAGTAAAAACCTGTTCTCAGTGAGCTTATGTTTAATTTGAGGTGGTGGCCTTAACTGCCCAGAAAAAATATTAAGGGGGCAAGACTTCATGGAAAAGATTAAAATAGCTAGCATTTTAATCTAAAAGAAACCACGCTTTTAAAGTGTACATATATTGTGCTTATGAAAGAGGGTTCTGATTTTTTTAAAAATAATGTTACCATAAAATAAATATTGAAATAATTTTCCCACTACAAAACAGAACTGCCAATGTCCACTTCTGATCCTTGCCAGAACACCACTTCCATCTGCAAATACATATAAAGGAAGACTCAGAAACAGCTATAGGTACCTGTTATCCTACATCCACTCTCTATGTTATGGTTACAATGCTTACTCTGGAGCAGCATGCTTCAAATGTTAATCACTTAGAAGCTGATATGCTACCAGAGTTGAAAACTGTGAAGATTGTGACAGATTTCCAGTTACACCTAAAAAGTTATACTTTTCAGCCTCGATACTTGCAGAAAGCACTGCAACCAGTGGCAACAGACAAAGGTCCGCCAAGAAAGAAAATTAAGTTTCTCCAGCAAGCTGTTACAGGTTTTAATGAACTACATAAAACCAATCAATAAACTGATAAAAGCTGCAATCAGAAGTCACCCACAAAAACAAGAAATTCAATGTGACTGCTGAACTCAAGTTTATTTTCTTCCAAATTCATCTGGAAGCCAGGAATCAGTCCTTCTGCATCAGGAACAAGACTACTACTTCTTTTCTACCTTTGGTTTCCTTTGTTTACCTGCCTCAGCCCTGCAGGTTATGAAGGGTGGAGCCTATAGTTTGTCTGATTCATTGACAGTCACGTCTGATTGTGTTTGCTTCCAGAAAAGAAAACACTAGGAATAAACATACTGATTTATTTGGTGGATTTGTTAATTCCTTTTACAAGAATTCTCAGGGTGCTTGAAAACTTTGCCGTGTTTCACCTTCAATCATTCATCTTTTCTTCCTACCCAGCAATTTCATAACACATCGCAAACAGCAATCAATTAGCTCAAGAAATAAAAAGATAAAAGGTATTTTTTTAAAGGAAACAACGTTTTAACTCATTTTCCATTTTAACTACCCTGTTGTACCATGAAAATGAGCAACACTCAGATGCAATTTCTGCAGATTAACACAACAGATTTTAGTATTTGAAATAACAGACAAAAATACTACCCCTTTTAAGCCAATACAGAACAGCACAATTTTAACAACATCCTTGAAAGAGATGAAAGAACAGTGCAGTGGATTCTGTGGCAATGATATAATCAAGCTTCAGTTCTGAATCCTTGCAAAGACAGAAATTCAAATAAGGCATGTTACTATCTCACGTTTTAAACCAAGGGAAGTATGATACCTGCTAATTCTTTCTGAAGATAAAGAAATGTTTCATACTCTATCAAGTCCCAGTTGCTGGAACAGAGTGATCACCTGAGAAGCAGAATACACTTAGGACACCTTTCTCCCCTTCTGATCTAAAGAGTTTTTTGTTTGTTAAATCAACACTCTACAAGTGAGAGTTTACTAAAATACTAAGAGAGTATAAGTAGGACACATTTTCTTTTACTCCAAATTTAAATGCAAGTTTCAACTTCAGGTGTTGGCTCATGATTTCCTCATGCTTGAGATGGCAACGCCACAGACCTTCTGAAGCACCAACTGAAAACTTCCAGTACCCTGTAAGGAAGGGCAACTTGTCACTACGACATTACACCATACCGTGCACAATGGATGACACAGCCAGTGAGGATCTGCAGTAATCACACATGGGCAATAACTCTGCACTCCTTCAGGTGCAAAGTCAAAGACAAAAATCCTGTTTATTGCGCAGTCCCAATTCCCTAAATACCCCCACAGAACAGGATATAACATCATGTAAACAGGAAAGATGTTCCCCACAGTGTCTCCCTATCACCTGGAGCAGTACACAGACTTTGCCTATTATGGTAACAGGTAAACAATACCCTATAAGGTCACAAACTACAATCTTCACTTCTCACAGGTCCAGCTTTGTCCACAAGCCACAAACCTCTCTCCGCCCATCCCCGGTGACCTGGATACAGTCCCAGGGTCACCTCCGGGCCCAGGAAAGAGGCTGTCTCTCCAGCCTTCTGGGCTTATCTCTTTGTCACCCCATAGTGTAACCCAACAAGGATCCCAGTTCCCCTTCCCTGGAGCACGTTGCCCTGAGAGTAGGAGGGACAGTACCAAGGAGCTGGGGAGCTGAGCAGAATCATCCAACAAGACTGGACATTCCACATTTCACACATCTCTGCCACCACTCAGATGATACTGATTCACATTGTATTTTTTAAGTAAAAGACTTGCTGCAGCAACCAGCTCAACAGGAAGGGACTCCTGATGCAGCAGAATACTGCTTTTTGAAGAAGAACAACAAAAAAAAGACTGCAGTTCCAAATCCTATTGAGAAGAAAATATTTATATGAATTGTCATTGCTCATAATTTCAATCATCCTTCATCATACCTACCTCTGCTGAAAACAACTATTCAGATTTCAGCATTTCTGCAATTAGGTTTTCTTGCTATTTTTCTTTCTTAGTGAAGGACAATGAAAGAACAGGTAATTTAATCCTTTAACATGTGAATACCTAACAAGTGGTAGATCCACTAGGGAAATATATCTAAAATAATCAAGTAGTTTACAATTCTCTTTTTAGCCTTCCTAAGAAGACACATTTGCAAAGCAAATGCTAAGACATTTCTAAGACATGCATGCTTAATATGTTCACAAAAATTCCCTTGTCCAAGACAGTTGGATACACTAAGTACATCTTGCTGTTCAATTCATTTGAATGGCATTCCCCCAGTGAAACTCCTACCAGAACAGACAGAATCTGAGTCAAGCAACGCCTAATGGCATTTGTCTTCAAATTACATCAGCATTATTGAAATTTTCAAATACTCTTCATGTAAAAGGGATTTCAATATAAAATAACTTTTTGTAAAATAGCAAAGTTAAAGAAAATGCCATAAAAAGCAGAACAGGAGGAATGAAACAAGAAGAACTCTCTGATTAGGAAATGTAGATTTCATGGAACATTTTCCAGTGCGTAACTCCTGTGGGATCACACTTTGTGGAGAGCTACTATGAACTGCATTAATTTCAGACAAATGCTCAAGACATACCATATGTTAAATGCGCTTTTCATCATACTACACCTACAAACTCTAATAAAAACATCTAGAATATGGAAAACACATCAAATGTAAGCAAATATAAGGTGTAAATAACTCTCTAAACAGATTAACCATGTGATCCAAGTTCTCCTTGAACACATTCTTATCAAAAGAGGCATCAGTCAGAACAAGATTCCTTCACGAAGTTGTACCAGTTTCATACCCAGGATCCCCTACTATAGAGACATCTGGGCCAGAAACATGAATTACACACTCACCAATCATGATGTACCTGTTCTTGAGATAGAGAGAAGGCTTTCAATGCTACCTCACGTGCACTTTAAATTGGCATAAGAACAGGCACAGAAAAGGCTCTCCCTTAATCCAGCTACTTTTGCTTGCCCCATCATTCTATTGATGGCATTTTTGTGGGCATGTGGTGAACTAAGCAATGAATTTATCCACGTTAAAGCAGAGCCCACTTCCAAATGAAGTAACTATTTTTTTGAAATACAAACTCCATCCCAGACCCAGTTTACCACAGGGTTGACCCAAATGCAGGATCACACCTTTCATTATCACTGCCATCTTCTGTGTGCTTGAAGTGCACAGGAAATGGCAGTCCTAGACACACAAAATCTCCAAGATGAGACTTTTTCTGAACATTCCTTTGAGTCAGAAAACAAGAGCACAGTTAAGGGAGCAGACCATGCAGCAGCATTTCTGTCAAGCTGCTCATCTTATTAGAGATACCAGTAGTTCTCTGGGCAAGGTAAGGCACCCTGTTTCACTTCCTCCACTACACTGCAACCAAGTCATATTGGTATCAATCATATCCCAAACTTTTCACCTCTCAGGTTAGTATCATGATTGGTTTAGCTTTAAGTTTCAACTTGCTTTTCCAGCCACCTGTTAGATACCTGGTAAATCAAATCACCAATACCCAACTGCTAAAATACTAAGGCATCAGCACAGTGAATTCAAAACAATAAATAAATAAAAATTTGTGTAAATTAGTGGTGGACATACCAAGACAGTACTGGTCAAATGAACAAATTAAATGCTGTGGTCAAAACTGTGAAGAAAAACCCACACTCACAAAACAAGGTATGTTTTTTCAGTTATAGCAGACAGGATGAGAGACAGCAAAACCACATTTCCGTGCCCAGTTTGTTGTGGATTTAATGGATTTCTGGCTTTTTGCCATGGAGTAATTCTACAGTTTACCAAAATGCAGTCTCTGGGCTTGTTAATTTCCTATTTAGCTTGCTAGGTCTGTAATCTTGCCACTCTTTTAATCAAAAAGGTTCCAGGCAAGCATTTACATGAAAAATACTCATTCAAATCCTAACATTTTTACCCACAAAAATACACAGAGGTTGGATATACTCTGGTTTATGAAAACCTGTTTTGCACAAACTATGATAATCATTCCTTTTTGTAACAGCAGCTTCCCATGACAATTAGAGACTCAGTTGTGCCATTCTGTTTGCATTAGAAATTTGCCAGAAATACAAGAAAGGAAACCTTAAAATTACAGAACTACCTACTGACTGTTTGCAAACCTGCTTGCGTAAAATCATTATCTGTTTTTCATAAAGGCAAGAGAAAGAGCTGGGAGGAGTAGGATGGACAATAGATTTGATGACAAGCAGATAGCTCAGACTGTGTTTCCTTTGTGTGAGCTTCAGTGAAGATGAGAGAATAAGTCGGAAAATATTACACTTCAATATTAAGTGAAAGCAATTTAAAATTACTGATTTATTTATTGAAATAAGTCCATTTTCACTACTATAGCACACCAAGTGTGGGTGAAAGCAAGGGAAAGAGACGTGAGAAAACATTTATTTCTTATGTCACCAACAAGGGAGGCAATTACTTTTACCATCACAAGTATAACTTCCGCTCATGAACACAAAACCAAAGTTGCCTTAAACTAGCTACAGAATAGCCCAAGAAGCTGGATAAATAATCAGCACAGTAAAACCTTGCCAACTCCTCAGTTAATAGGACCTGAGCAAGCTTGTTCAACAGCGGTTAAAGCACACCTGTGTGTACTTCAATCATACTCTTGAATACCATCTACATGCACCAGACACCACCTTATCTTGACTCTGTACCTGTAAACAAAGTCTTGAAAACAGATGCCATTTTTCTGCAGTCTAAAGCAATACAGAATTATTCTCACCGCAGAGCCTGTGTAGGGCTCATTTGATATGGTTGTAAATCAGACTTTCTCCACCTCTACTGACTAAGCTAGACTGTACACTGAGAGATATTATAGTTTTGTTAAATTCATAACTGTTTTGCATCCAAAGTCGACTCCCATCTGAGGGATGGTAACCACGACAAGTAGAAGCAAACTGACGCTCGAATACAGAAAGTGACCTGCTTTACCACCTAAATTCCACTGCTTCACCAAAGTGGGAAAGCAGAGCAGTGTTTCAGTGGAGAGAACCAGATATCAAACCTTTTTTTTGTATTATGTTGAAGACAGTCCTTAGACTAGTACTTCTTTTCCAAAGTCCAACTTGCATTTATGCCCAAATTACGTTTAAAGCTTCTCTCGTGTAGGATATTCATATACTGAGAAGTGATGACTCACTCAAAGCTGTGATCCTCACTACTGATATGAAGTTGGTTTGCCTAATCTTTTGACGTCTCATATTGTCATTACCTTCCTTCCTTCAACCTCTGCAACAAATAAATCAAGAAAGAGCCTTGAGGAATTCATTGTCTAGTGGGCAGGCAAAAATATAATTATGGTTAAAAAGAGACTGGGAAACTAGCTACTTGAGAGCTACACCAAGAGCCTGCCTCAGAGTAATTCTGCATAGTTCCACACAGAACCACGCAGCACAGAAAAGTTTATCAAACCCTGTATTTTCCCTAACTTTACAATGTAATTGCTCGTACCAGAGAACCAAGATCCCACGGTGCTGCAACCACTGCATGTATAGCTATACGTGCATTGTAAAGGCTGGGGCACACAGGTGGCATGAATACTACCACAAGGTAAGAAATTTTGTTTCGATTTTCCCCAAAAAATCCCACCTGGGTAAAAAAAGTAGTATTACCCCATTGTCCAAATGGAGGACAGAGGCTGAGAAGATAGACTATCACAGCAAACTTCCTCAATACAAATCAAAGCATTGACTGCATTACCACTGAAAGGTACATTACTGGAACCTGTAAATTGCAGCGGAGACAGAAAATAGCAGAATTCACATAGAAAACAAAAGGAGGACAAAACTGTCTGGGGAAAGAGCACCAAACATACTGCCCTATTAGATAAACACAGCCACTTCTAAGTGACTCCCATTTAATAGCATCTTGCCTCCCATTTTTTAACACACTGCTCTCCAAATAATCCCCTGTGGTAAGGGCTATGCTTCAGGAAACAGTATTACTTCCACTTCCCAGACAGAAGTCTGAAGCAGTGAAAGCCACAGGTGAACTCTCCAGAAGATATGTAATGGGATTTTTAAAAATGTCTTAGCAGACTAGACATGTAATTCAGCAGAAAGTTAGCAAAAGACAAATACTCCAGAGGATTTTCTGGAATACCTAAGCACATGGGGGCTTCTACCCTTACTTATAGCTATGCAAATGTAGCTTTGCATCCTAAAAAAAAACAAAGCACATTACCAGAAAAATCTCAAAATACAGTCTTCAGCCCCTTGTCTCCCCACTCAGGAATGACAGAGTGATGAAGTCACCAAAACTGTATATGAGTTTCCATCTTCAGCACTGAAGCTACCCACTAATCCTACTGAGTCTTTGGCATAACAATATCAAGTTCTTAGTCAACCAGCTCACAACTCAGCCCTGCAGAAACCCCATCCTTGCAACTCCCACAACTCAGTGCTTCTCCAGCCATGTTCCCCAGAGAGCTGAGAATCTCTGCCAGCCTTATTCACACATAAAATACCGCAGCAACACATTAAAAAGACAGACTTCTGTTTAACAGCTTACTGGTTAAAGAGTTTAATCAGACTATTATATACAGTACTTCAATTCTTTCTTTACTTCTCCTTCTCTGTCTAATAGGTTTCTGTGAAAAGTGGAAATACTCCCAATTCTTTCCCCAGAAAAGCAAAGTCTCTTTCCAGTTCCTGCTTAAAATAAACATACATGAAAAAACACCACAGGCTAAACCATGGAAATAGGTTTCAGGCAGGGACTGTAATCCAGTACAACTATCCAGCTGACCAGCGTCTTTCCAGGGGGGACAGCACAGCATGCATTTCTCCTCTTTCAGCTTTACTGGACCATTAAGGATCTCACACAAATCAGAGAGTTTTCTCCTGGGTATACCAGTCATTTTCCTGGGAGACTAGAAACATGGGTCTTTCTAGCATACAAAAAACCAGCTGAACTAAGACGAATCAAGAGTGCTGCCTTCTGCAGCTTTTTTGTTTAAGAAAAAACCCCTACTATGCTTATACTTTGATGCAAAGATTAGGTGACACTCTTCAAAAAGTGATTCTGAAACTACCAAGCCAAGGCAGCGTGTCCTTGCAGCACCAACTCTGGTGACTTCAAGCAACGAGAGAGTTGAGACACTCCTGGAAGCTCAACGTTCCCCTACGAGGTACCCTCCATATGTGCTAGATTTCTTTGGTACTGCGCTGAGTCACCTAACTTACACCCCGTACCTCAAGCATTTGTCTGCCCTCATTCAGCCAGCCCCGCAGCCCAGTGGTGCAAAAGCGCCCACAGCATTGCTCCTATCTCGCTGCAGAGAGCAGTCAAAGTGGCTTATCCAAGGTCTCACGGGAATCCCTTGACAGCATAGTCCAGAAACTCGCACTAGACTCCTTCGAAGCCCCAGATCCTGCCAGCTGCATCTCATCCACCTGCGAGCTTTCTGCCTTGCTTTACATCAATACAGAGAGGCATTTCCTGTGTCTACAGATTTTCAGGCCTTCCAGGTTGTCACAGGCTTAAAAAAAAAACCCCTCTTGACCCTTAAAGCAGTGCATACTTACAGATGCATTTTTCTTTCATATGTGTAAACTGAGATTATCCCAGGATTCTCTCACCTACACAAAGATATGTTAAAAATCAAGGCTTTAGACAAAATACACACCTGAGTTCCAAGCATAAAAAGAGAGCTACCAGCAAGTAAACAAAGGACAAAAGATAATTCCCTACATTCACAAGGCCTCTATGTCCGTTTGACTGAAAGCATATTTGAGAAAAAATGTTGCATATGCAAAGAAGCTAGACATTTTTATCTGCAAAGTCTTACGCCTTTCCACGGAAGAAGGTTCTTTAGGTGTATAACAGCAAGGCTGCTAATGTTAGTTTTAAAAGCATCTTGTATACCTGCTTGAAAACTCATCCTCAAACAGAAACCTCAAAGAAAAAAGCAACCACATGTATGCTCATGGGGGCCCGTGGTGTTATTGCTTTTTACATCTCTATATACATGATCAAACCTAAGAACAAGAACAATTTTCATCCTTGGTAGATTGTGTGTTTAGAAGAAATGTCAGAAACAAACCATGCCCCAGAAATTTCCAGGATGACACAGGCACACAATTCTAAGACTTTTTCTTATGCTGCCAGCAAGTGAAACAGGATGCATTTTTTGGTGTCACCAGTCCGTAGAGATAAACCAGGGAACTTTGTGGGGGCAAGAAAACTAAATGCCTTGTAGATATAAATGGAAAATGTTCTTCTCGTGTCCTTCACATTTAAGACACATTATTAGCTTTGTTTTCCTTAACAGCCATCTCTAGAAGAAATTGGAAGCAGAGAGATACAAAGGAAGCAGGGTATCACTCCTGAATGAATTAAACCAAGAATTCATAAACAATTTACTTTTCAAGAATAAACACAAAAAAAGTAACTCTGACATAAAAAATCCTTTGACATTTGGATGAAGCTCCCAAGGATATTTCTTTAATACAGCAAATAAGCAGGACACCCTCATCAATGCTTGATTTTGCTGTTGTTGTTGTAGATACTGTTTAGGACAAGACAGAAAGAAAACATACATCTTGCCACCAGAAATTAGGAAGTAGTGATAAAAACTGTAAATAAGCGACATGTTCAGACTGCAACAGCCTTCTGCAATTAGGACAGAAAGTCTACTGGTCAAATTGAGAATAAGAACACACAATCTATCCTTTGTTAACATACTGAGACAAGCATACAGGGAGTGTTTTATGCCCGAAGTCTTTCAAACCTTGTGTTATTCAAGACTGTGGATGTGTGTTTCAAGAAGAGGCACCTACTTTGTATCTAGTTACATGCTGTATAAAATTACAGATAGCCGACATTAGTGGTGTCGTAGCCTCTCTTTTACACATCAGCACAGTGCCATCTTTCAAAGAGGGCACTAGGAAAGTGGATGGTTCTCATACAGAGTGAATGGTACTGCGAGGAAGTAGGAGATGTGAGAAGAAAACCAATTAAACAGCTTCCTCCAAACATTCCTTTTTCTTTGCCTTCTCTGTCAAATGAAAAATCCAGTGTGTTTTGGCCAGCTTTGGCCTTATTCTCTTTTTCTTTTCTTCTCCAAACGCTATCACAAGACCTGACTCCACTACTTCCAACTTCTGTCTCCAAATACAATTAACAGAAGAGCAGGCAGGAGGACAACTCAAGTATCTGTGGTGTTATATCTCCTGGTAACCTGTGGGGCATAAGGACAAAGGAAATTCCATAGCAGTTAAGGCACTGCTGGATGTTGTTACACAGCAAACGTGGTTTTGGAAAGAGCCCTCTTCCTTCCACAGCAAACACATATTCGTTCAATATTCTGTGATTCTCCAGAATCTCTCATCTCATAATGGATGTTAACGAACTAAATCTTAGATCACGCCCCGTCGTGTACGTATCACCACCATTTCAGTGAGAGACAGAAATGTTACAAGACTTTCGCAAGGGGCTGCAGAGCTCACAAACTCGCAGTCGGAGAAATCCCAGCTGGTAATTTGTCACATCCCTAAATTAAAAATGGCCTCTTCCCTGGATCTGAGGCAAGCAAGCCCCTGGATAAGCATCAACAGGTATCTAGAGCAGGAAACAGAACAGACAGCAACACTGACTTTTCTCTGCAGATCCGTAGTGCTTCATGAAGGATGAGTACTGAACTCTTGCCTCCTGCAGCCACCATAAAAATCCAGTGGAGACCCACATCCCACTCTAAAACCACGACACAGTTTGGCTCAGCTGCTGAGCTGAGCCAAATGCCCATACAGAATCCACGCTACCACTGGCTTCTTGGCTGTCAAGTAGCAAGATGGTGGCTTGTCCACTTCAAGCCCAACACAGGATCTCCCAAGGCAGAAAGGTGAAAACATGTCGACAAGCAATGTCAGTCACAAGTGTGCTCCCTACCCCAAGCCTTAGCTATGCTGCACTACAGTTATTTTGTCTCCCTTGCGCTTATTACTAGGAAAGTGTAATAGGAAAACAGCACTGTGTTTTCAAAAGGAAGTTGAGAATCATTTCAGATATGAGACAGGGCTGAAAACTTCTTATGCACCCCTGTAAAAGGGTAGAAATGGAGAAAAGTGGCTGTCCAAGAGAAAAACTTTGCCCCAAGATTGCTCTATTTTCCAATCAGTTTTAAGAAGGAACATTTGAAATGCATGATAAATAGGAGAAATTGGTTTACCAGCACATATAAGTTACTGAGAAAGAGAGATTAACCAGATATCCAAATATTTTAATCTGGAAGCCCCATTGTCTATCTCACTATAAGGAATGAGCAAAAATGAAGATTCACCCCTCCCGCCAAGAAGCAAAGAGACTTGAAAAAGAAAAAGTGTGATCAAAATGCTTTCTCTTCCTTAAACCCCAGCTAAAAGCTCACTCAGTTTTGCCTTATGAATAATTTTAAATAATATTGTCAAGTTAACATGGTAAACGACAGCTTCAGCCAGGAAGAAACTGTCAGTAACATCCTGTAACCCTGACTTTGCCACCTCTGAGGTCTGTGCACCATCACACAAGCATTCTCCCAGCCTCTACAAGGATCTCACCTCTGTGCCAGCTCAGTGGGCTTCAGGTTACCTGCTCCTCCTCCATCCCCAGCTAAGCCTGTAACCCCATGGCCACCCCTGAGTTCTGAGGCAACCCACCGCCTTGAGGACACAAGAGATACAGGCTAGACCTTTTTGCTGTTGTTCTTGGTTTTAAAATTGTCAGTGTTAAATTTCAAAAGCATTTGCTGTCACTGCCTACAAGTAGCACAATATTTTATTAAGTATTTGCAGAGAAGCATGTATTGGTCTTGCTCTGTTTTGAATTGTTGATTTAGGGTTCAAAGTCAGAAAAGACAAGGGGATAAGACCCCGTTTGCTCTCCGAAGTACTCTTCTGCTACAGTATATCAGCACCACGAGCTACATCTGTAACTGAAACCCAGGTGATGTCTCAGCAACAGCTTCATCATGCCCTCTCTATGGTGCTACTCCAGTCCTAGGGCTACACAGTCCTAGGGCAATCACTTCTGTCTAGGGTAAGCCAGAACAGGGTCAGAGGGGGTTTTTCTAATTTGCAAAGTCTCCTAACAGCCAAGCCACATACATAAAGAGACAGAGTAACATAAAAAAGGTTTACTATACTTAAGATGGAGGAAAGAGCAGCATTTTTAAAAATTAAATGCTCTCAGTAATCATACAGAATATGCACACAGTACATAATACATATCAAACAAAATCTCGTGGCAGGGCCTAGTGTTATGCAGATTCTTTATAACATGAAGGGGACAAATTTTTACTTGTGCTCAATTGTGAGATGTTCTGCCAAGGTTTTTTAAGCAAACACAAGAAAAAAGAAAAGCACACCTTCTCATTGCTAATGTTTCACATCCCAAATATAACAGTGAAGTTTTTCTCCTTTGAAGAATTTGAATCTCATGCAGCAGATGCCAAAACCCCTGGCTATGTAAGATTCTGCAGAGAAACTATTTAAACAGATGAAAAGAGAGACGCCAACTTAGAAGATCGCCACTCAAAACTATGTTCTCTGTTTCCTCTCCTTCTAACATATGAAGAGCTGTCACCACTGTCTCTCTGCCACCTTATGACCCAAAAACTTAACAAGCAGTTCCAGAAAGACTCTGTATATATTTTCAGTTTGGTATTACTTTTTCTTAGAATAGGACACCTCACACATTTTCTGAGAACAGGAAATTATGACAAAAAATTTCCAGCTGTATCTCATCCTCAGCTCCATTGGCTTTATCCTGAATCTTGGTATGCTTTACTCCTGACTTGCAAAAAAACCCAATTATTGAATAACACCAGAGAAAACTCTAAGAAGCATGAGACAAGAACAGTCTGACAGCTTAAAATCAGAATGGAAGTAAAAAGAACTCTAAATTTATTATGTTTATCTCATGATTAATTTTCAGCCAATCTCATGACATTCCAGTGACTGGCATGATTTAACATCTGGAGTTGGCAATACAGCACACCATACAACTACATAACCATAAAGAGACCAGTTCAAGTTTACTATGGGGACTATAACTTTGACTTGCCTGACATTTGCACATTTAAGTGTCTTAGCCATAACACCACAGTGTTCAATATCAGAGCATTATGAATCTGTCCTGGGCTAAGAAAGATGATTTTTATTTTTATTTTCCACACAGGCAAGAAATCACTATTTAGAGTTCTATTTATTACTTGTGACATATTTCAGTGATATTTAAAAGCTATTATTTAAAAAAAAAATTGTGGACACCTGCTTTTGACATTATACCAAAACAATTTCTGCTATGCTGAACTATAGAGTTTGTGCCACCACTAAGACAAACAGTATCAAGGCAAAAAAATCAGAGAAGTAGTACTTGAAGTAGAATCACAGAACAGATTGGGTTAGAAGAGACCATAAAGTTCACCTAGTTCCACTCCCCCTGCCATAAGCAGAGACACCTTCCACTAGGTACCACTGGAACTGTAAAACTATTATCTTGAACCAAGACAAAACCTATAAAAATATAGATAAACAGAAAGACAAATAGGTATTCTTAAAGCTATTTCATACTTTCGCATTTTAAAATAAAGATCAATTTTTAACTCAAACATTCAACTTCTGACATGGAACAGCATTTCTTGACTCTACATAGGTTTGGCTCCAAGATTTTGTCACCTGTTAGTTAACACAAGTATCAGTTTATACAGCCCATGTTTCACATTATCATTTTTGTTCTGCACCTTGTGGCTAAACAGGTTTTCTGAAAGTCAGTGGCAAGATGTACACAATCTGCAGACTAGAAACATAACTTTTTTAACAATTATAATTGCAATGTTCACAAACTGACCCACATTTTTTATAAGCCAAATTCTCTATTATGTCCATAAACAGTACATTACAATTATCCATAAAAGAAAAAAAAAAAAGTAAGACCAAATTGATAACTCTGAATTCTCCATGTCTGACCGCCCTGATACTAAAATTTGTTCACCAGTTTTAATGCACCAAGTCTGTGGTATTCAATGGGATTGACTCGTGTGAGCATCCCCTTCACACTGTAACATAAATCAAAATCAGAATCTTAAGGAGCTTACAATGGCAATTATTTCACATGCCTGAATCCTTATGTTTGAAATTATTTCCTTAACTGAGACAAGCAGCCAAATACTTTTAAACCAGCTTTACAATCAGCTCTACAGTCTTAACTCTACTTTCCTAATGTCTATTTTGCGCACTGAAAGAGGTCCTCTAGGAAAACTGGTAATGAGATCAGCAAGTGTATAACTAAAACCTGCACCACAATGCACATACACAATGGGGCAGGACCAAGTTTACACAAATGCTGTAAAGCCTGGGCATCCCAGAAAAGCAATACTTCACTTTGAAACCTATCTGCTAATTAATGTTTTTTTCCTGTGCTGAATGTCCTCAGCACTTCTTTTTTGCCCCTAAGAGGACAGCAAATCTCACCGCATGAAATGGCGCAAAAGCTATATACAAAATGGTGACACAGCTTGTCTCTCCTGGTAGGGAGTACATCCTGATGGTTCAGAAGGAGCCTTATGCTTGTGTCATATTTCCAGCCACACTGGACAACCCAGAGCCAGCAGTGCTGCCAGGCAGGAGGGGAGCTTCGCACTGCAAAGGTACACATCATCTTTCTCTCTCCCTCTGCCTTCCCTCTCCTCTAACACTGCCCCAAAGGGGCTGGGGGTTCTCACTGTAACACTCTCCCTTATTGCAAGTTCCTTTCATTTAAAAAAAAAAAATTACAAAAATGCAAGAATTTTTTATAAGGAAAACTGTTAGGTGACAACAACCACAAGGTCACCACTGGCCCCCTCTGTAACTGCAAGTCAGCCCATAAACTAACACAGCCAGTGGGGCAGCATAATAGCAATTAGCATCTTTCAGAGATAGAAAAATGCTTTTATGTTTAAGCACTGTAGAGCACAGACTTTTGCCAGTAAAACCAGAGCATATGTCTTAATTTAAACATTTGCTCAGCATGTTTTGTGCTACTTCCTGTGTCTTAAGCATCTGTCTGAATTTACCTAAACAAGAGGGAGAAAACAACACTTTCCTTTGCTGATGAACAGCAAAACCTGGATGATATGGAAGTTCTTATCGTCATGCATGCTATTCTGCAGTTGCAAGGGGAAAGGTTATTTCAACAGTAACTCATGGAGTAGCGCCAACAACAAACTTCCCAGTAATTACCAGGACCTCTCCACAGAACAGCTGCCTAACAGCTGTGAGGAATAGAAAGCACAGAATCTTGTTACAAAACTTAGCAGTTATTACCAAGTAAAAGGTTTCTGGTTTAACTCCAGAATAATAGATTTTCTAACTTTTCATAAGCTTCTAAGCTTTTCTGCTGGCTTCAGAGGCTAAATAACCTAAAACTGGGACAAACAAGCCTCACTTGTCAAACTGATTTGACAGCCTATTTTTTACATTTTGTGACTTTAATTGAAATGCCACTTGTTTTTCTCTTCCTCCGTAACAGTCCTGGGTGAGCTGCAGTCTTCAAAATTTCACTTCTAATCTCTCTTATTTTGAAGTTTTTCTGTTCAGTTCTGACTACCCACTGCCTGTATCTCTATTAAATCTTTCCTACTGTTTACAATAGAGAACAAATCCAGCCAGTATAATTTTAGTTGGCTTTCCAGCTATTTTTCAAATGCAAGACAAGACACACTCAACTACTGAATGTTTCAAAAAAAAGTCCACACGTGCATGTGCACGCATTCATGCCAAGCCCAGGCTGTCGCTAAAAAATAAAGAGGAAAAGGAAGAGTGTATTTTTGTGTTTCACAGGTAGAGCATACAAAAAATATTTCTCTGTGAGGTATGTGTTTTATCATGATGAAGACGAAAAACAGTCAAAACTTAGTCCTAAATGAAACAAATTGATTCCCATCTTTACTCCCCTATGAAAATAATTTACTAAGTCTTAAGAAGCAAGCAGAGTAAAGGCTGGGATGTCATAGAGCCCATATATTAACTCAGTCAGCAATAAATCTCCTCTTACTCTCCATACTACTTTCTTAAATAGCTCACTATAAAGCCCCAACCTAATTAAAAACAGCTTTCTCGGCAACAGTGGCCTTGATTTCACTTATTTACACATTAACTGCAGCCTCCGTTTGGCCAGTCCAGTCTATTCCCTGTACCACGCAGGGCCTTTTATCTGCCCTGGACAGCATTTTCTCTAGCAGATGAAGTAGATGCCGATTGATTTGCTGTCGAGCATGGTAAATTAATAGCAACAAATTGCTGAGGGCCCCATCTCGCTGCTCCACCATGCTTCGGCAGTTTTGCTTTATTTGCTCCATGATGGGCAGCAGTCAGGCCTCTTCAAGTCAATTTCTTCTTAACAACCTGCAATACTTTTCAATGGTGAAAATAGAGCTATTCCTTGTACGACAGAAATCAATATCCTATTGCCCTTAGAAAATGCTAAACAAGCAGTATTGGCAATCCACTTGGTACTAGAGGGTATCACATATAATGCAAATCCATACTGCTTCCCTCCTCGTAGTTATTACAGTTTGCTAAAAGGTTCCTAATGCCATTTATCATCATTTACCATCGACTACTGCAGCTATGATTGTGATATCCTATCAGCTAGCAGAGCCCTTTCATTTCTATCCAATTAATATTTTAGCAGCACTCAAATGGTTGCTGCCCAAGTCTTGCAATAAAATTTACATGGATGGGACTGATTTTTTTTCCTACGATCTTAAAAAGCCATTTCATTTATTTTTTAATACCCAGCTTCTTAAAAGACCTGAATTTTCTTTCAAAAAGTGCTGAAATTCAACATTCTAGTACACGAATTAGTTCAAAGAGGACGGTCTAGGCAAAAAGTGCAAAAAAGAATTTATGTATTGGCACCTCCAGGGAACCATAAAATAAAAAATGAATGCCGTGTCTTATTGACACTTTCTATCAGTCCCATTCACAAATATCTCTTCTCTATAGGCAAATACGGACACTTATTTTAAGCAGTAATTACAATTCTGAATTAAACATTCAGCAAGTGTGTTTGATTACAGCAATTTAAATAAACTGTTTACCATAACATTAAAACAGTCTCATTTCAGAAATTAAACCAAATGACCACCTCCAAGTACCAACAGTATGTCAGAAACACAGACCAGCGCATCAACTATTCATTCATAAACTATCAACTGAGCCTCTTAAAAATGTTTAAAAAAGCAACTTAGTAAGAAATGGGCATCTTTAGACCCCCCTCAAGTGTTATGCTACTATTAAAATTTAAAATTGTAGGGACACATCTGCTTATACTGTGACCCAAAATTCCTAACTCAATGTCTTTTTTTTCCAGAAAGTGTCGATTTTGAAGCTGTATTGATCCTAATACAAAATATCAAAAATCAACTTAGTGTATTAGGCTATAACATCACATGTGACAACATACCCTACACTTGTCTTTTAAAAAAATACAAATGACTAATTCTACCAGTCTAATGCTATTTACTCAGTTACCAAAATTTAAATTAATTATGTTCTCAAACATAATTGTTAAAAATTGGCAACATTATGCAGGCTTAATTAAGATTAAATCCAATTTACTAAATGTACTTTAATTGGTACTAATTACATTAGCTTTCCTTTCAGAATGACAAATTCCCCATAGGTTTCCCTTTAATAGTCTTCTATCAAAATCAACACAGGATGACTGATGATGAGCATCACACAAGGGGTGGGAAAAGAGATGCTCTTCCCCCCTCTCTGCCCCCAGACACACAGGCACACTCACTACCGCTGCTTTCTGCACATTTATCCTTTTATCAATTTGCTAAGTCACAGAGTCATGACTCCATCACACATCATTTTCTGTTCCAGTGAAAAATTTCTCTAAAAATAAATACTCTGTGGCTGGAAGCAGCCAAGAAGAACAGAAGCTTTAACAGAAAAATACACAAAGGTTTCAAATATCAGGGCCACCAATTACTAGGGTACTTCCAAGGACTCCAGGGAGTCCTGCTCTTGAACCCTTTGAGACACAAATCTAATAAGTGAATAAGCCTAACCTGATCTTGAGAACTAGGCCCAATTACGCCGAAGGGCAACTTCACTGCATTATTGCCTGCTTTCCATTACAAGGGCAACCAGTGAGTACATCTGGAAAAGAACCCGAGAGGAACCAAGGCTGTCTGCCCAGAAAAACAAATAAAGACAGATATGCCTCTGTGCTAAAGTGAAAAAAAGAAAGAAAATATAATAAGTAGGTGGTTTGCAGGGCTGTCTGTATTTCATAATGTGATAAACTGCCCTCAGGATTTTTTATATGATTGAATTTAGAAAGCTGGGGGGGCAGGGGAGAAGGAAAATAAAAAAGGGTGAATCGCTCAATTTCAGCCGAGTGAAATTCAAAGATGGGAAAGGAGGAAAAGGGAATTTAAGGTGGTAGACTAAAAACGCTTTGCGCACATCAAATGAAGCAATCAATGCCATCTATACAAACACCAAACCGGACCCTTATACTGTGATCATAATGGAAGATGGAAATATTTTGCATTTGCTGAGGCAAGAGGAGAAAGGAAAAATTCTGTGTCAACAGAAAGGGAGATATGAAAGACAGGAAATTGATATCAGATTTAAGAATGAAAGTGAACAAGTTTCTTAGCCACAACTAATTTGATTCACCGTCTGACAAAATATTTAAGTGTTTTGCACGAGAGTACAATACTTAAAACTACTAATTTGCATAGACTGAATGGTGACGGAAAAAGGTGTTTAATTAAAACCCAGTCCTTTGTAATCCCCACACTTAGTTGTCACTAAGTATTTAATTTCTGCAAAGTATCACTGGCAACTCCATCACCATAAATGTATAAAATTTCTGAAGTAAAGCATTTAGAAATTAAAATTTAAAAGGCTTTTGCTATGAACCTGTAGCTTTTTTCCCTGGCTTAATACAATTTCATTACACATTGCACTTGCAAGCTGATTTTGTTGCAAAAAATTTTGTGCAGTCAGTGTAAGTCTAAATAACCACAGTAAAAACAGGGTATCTAGAAATATAAACAAGTTTGACTGCAATGCTTGCTTTCAAATGCCTGTAAGAATTTGCTATGTAGGTGGCCTGTAAAGACTCTGGTCTTTGTGAATTGTTTCCATATCTACAGCTTTACTGATTGAGAGTTTGTTTGGTTTGGGTTTTTTTGTTTTGTTTTGTTTTACTGTAATGGGACCTGAAACAATCTGGATTTTCATTTGAGAACAGACCCAACACCTTTTAGAGTCACTGACCAATCTTCCCACGAGCACTCACAACAAGGATCAGGTCCAGAGAGTCAGCATGTGCACACAATCTGATCTGCTGCAATCACTGCCTTTTCCTGTCAGCCATTTGTTAAATGCATTTGTTGAGTCTTATGATACCCATGAGAAGAACCCATAAGAGAATTCAAAAGATCTACATATGTCTGTAAAATAACTTGTATGTACAAGGTTCCATAAGTTTGGAGCTGTAGATGCAAAATGCTTTGAGGCAGGAAATCGCAGTGTCTTCGTATGAATGCCATCTAGCAAAAATGGCCCTAATCGGTTCTGTGGCATTGAGATGCTAATACAAAATATAATAAATAACATAAAAAAACTTTTGACTTTTATGTCTGCTGTCAACAAGATAAAGAAATCCTATTTGCAAACCCAGAGAAGTTCCAAATCCCTAACTTTGAACAGAAACGCCTAAAAACCAATTTTCAGGCCATCTTTCTTCTCGTATCCAATCATTTCTTTAGTTCTGCAGTTTATGCTCCCCAGCAACGCTGGCAAATTGCTCAACCATTTGCTAGAATGAGTTGTCAGTATTAAACTCCACTACATAAAAAGTTCCCTCACTGGAAAAGAGGTCAGATGTTTAATTCATTCTCCTCTAGAGAAGGTTAAAAAACACACATTATCAAATAAGAAACTCTGATTTATACTACCATGCACTAGCTGACTAATCTCTTGCTAATCTTGACCTAAGTGCTAGAGTTCAAGGCACAGAACCGATAGCAGCCTTCCAGTACCTAGAGGGGGCCTACAAGAGAGCTGTAAAGGGCCTTTGACAAGAGCATGTACTGACACGACAAAGGGAAATGGCCTTAAACTGAAAACATGGCAGGTTTAGTTTAGACATTATCATAAATTCTCTACTGTGAGGATGGTGAGGCACTGGAACAGGGACTGAGGATGCCTATCTCTGGCAGTGTTCAAAGCCAGGCTGGATAGGGCTTTGAGTAACCTTGATCTAGTGGAAGGTGTCCCTGCCCATGACAGGGTGGGGTGGAACCAGAAGATATTTAAGGTCCCCTCCAACCCAAACCATTTTATGATTATATGCTTACACTCTCACAGAAAGCTCATTTATTCTTTTGTGTTTGAGATGCTAACAGACTGGTTCTGGACAGAAGTCCAAGTAAGCAGCCTGAGGGAAACATCAACATGGCTGTACATCAACTGCATTTGTAGCTCCAGCTTAAATCAGCCCAGGTTAACTAAAAAAAACCATTTTTTTCCACACATGCTCCTTTTCCTAATACACATTCATGACACAGCTATCATCCCAAAAAGTAAACCCCAAAGGTTTGAGACCAGACAGAAAGGAAGATACAACCCACAAACCTATCCATACTCACAGACTGTGAAGTACTGGAGTGCCTGCATGTGCAAAACCTGCGTGTGGAAAGCCAAGCAAGTAATGCACAACTGGCAGTCAAGACCGTAACCTACAAAGAGTCTGCATACCAAACATGAGACAGAAGATTCAAGGCCAGGTGAAGAAAAAAAATTCTGATGTGCTCAAGCATGCAATTAAAGCAAGTTACACAGAATACACATCTGTTTTAAGATTGATGGGAGAAATTATACAGACCATTCTTAAAACAAAACAAATCATCTACCTACCTGTTTATGCATCTCTATATTCAGCCCATAGGACATCTCGTAATACTAAGAAAAAAGAAAATTACTCTGTTAGACCTTGCAATTGTGAAAACTATTTTGAAATTCACTATGACTGAAACATCATCTGTACAATGACATACAAAACTTCGCACATTTACTTGCCTTGAAGAGTTCCTGGAATTGCAAAGAGTATATTTCAGAATAAACTTTTTTTTTGCTTTATCTACATTGTTTCATGTCACATTTACAAAGAACAGCTGTCAAACAAGGCAAAAACAGACAACAAAAAAAAAAAGAAAAATAATCACAAGCAGAGTCAAGGATGAGAAGCAGAAAATTATGATTTTATTCACTAGCACGCATAAAACATGCCAAAAAAACACTGAAAGTGCTTCAAGCATATAAACACATAAACCGGCAACGTCTAACAAACCAGTTATTCAGTATTTTAAATTTAAAAAAACAACACACCAAAAAAATCCTGCAATTAAATTGCAGGGGTGAAAAAAAAAAAAAAGAAAGAGCATGGAAATTCAGGGCCAGAGCAGATACACCAATCTAAGTACGTCCTGCTGTGCCCGAGTACTGCAGGGAACTCTGCTCAGTGTGTAATGTTAATACCAAACAATCTCCAAGACTTAGGCATATCAGGCATTAAAATGACAACTGCGAGCCTTACCATTTACTTGTGCTGTTGCTTAGGATTTTTTCAAGGTTATTTACTCTTTTTGTGTATATAAGAGTATTACTTGTCATGTGCATATGGAAAACAGCTAATCCTTCAGAGATGTACAACAGAAGATATAGCAAGAGCTCCTCTAGAGTTATCATGATCCATCACACAATTATGCATTTGGAGATGTCTTCCTATGCACATTATTTAACCAGGCAGACCACAACAACTGAGGAAATCCCTTTCACAGCTGAGATCCCTGACATTCTCAATTTAATGAAACAATGATTCAGCTGCCTAAGAGCAACAGTCCTTCTAGGAAGCAGGCTTCGGATTTGCATGAGCTTCTGTACAATTTTGTCTTACTCCCATCATAGAAAAAAACAGTATCCCAAACCATTTTACAGAGATATGACAATTGGGACAAGTCAGCAAAAAGTGAAAACATCATCCCCAGGTACACTATGGAAGTTGCACACAGCTTGAAAGGGCTGACAAATGATTTGCTAGCATTTGGAAGAAACATTCTAAACTGCTTAATAGGTCAAAAAGTCAGTTTCACATGAATACTGACTGCTGCAAACAAGTTAAAAGATCCCAGAAACTAAGGATTTATAATGGAAGCACTGATGTAACCTCAAAAACAGCAGCGCTACTACAATCTCCCTGTTCGCCTCCAGCAATCCGAATGTATGTCAGTCTCAGCATACCGGGCTAATAGACATTTTGAATTTGTTATGCAGCTTGCTTACCATGACATAATGTCGCTGCATCTCTGTCTTCTCACTGGCCAGTTTTTCACATTCTAGCTTTAAACTGTTAAAGAGACAAAAAGGAAAAAGCATGGGTACTTCATCACACTAAAGTGACATTCTCCTGAGCACCGGCTGCTCCCCTTTTCAAACATTTCTCCACCATACAAATATAAATGTGTATTCCAGCTCTTGCTTGGGAGTTAAGGGTGGGGGTTTGCACTTTTCCATTTTCAAGGAATACTGTGCAACATCCTCATCTCCTAAAAGAATTACATACATACATGTGGTGTAAACAGAAAATTATTTTCCTGAAAAAAAAAATAAACAGCGACACTGGTTCACAGAAGAAGCATATAAAAGTTCATACCTTTAACAGTTAAGCTTAAGAAACTACTAACAAAAATGTAATTTGGGTTTCAGAGTTTTTATTTAGGAGTTTTAGAAACACCTCTTTCTTTTAGTCAACCCACAGAAGAATCAAATGCGTATCACCGCTTCAAGAAGCAAAACTTGTGGATTTTAATTTTTGCTTTTTGCTATTACTGATGATAGAACTGCAAGTAAAATACTACACATAATTTAAGGAATATTGTGGTAAGTACAAACACCTCCAGCGTTTATTTTGTTTTCAGAAGCCCGCTAAACAATCCTGCCAGAAGTCACTTGTCACTTTGAGGACACAGCGCTGTTCCACCTAAGGATAATGAAATAGCTCGCCGCCTCACTTCCAGGTTATCAGCACTTGACATGTCAATGAAAGGCGTGAGGGGGCCGAGCCAAGACAAGATGCCTGTCCTGAGCGGCATTTCGAAGAAAAGCAGAGGACGAGCCCAGCCAGATGCATATTTTTCTATCAACACCCGCCCTCCCCCACTCCGCACCCCAAAGTAAACAAAAAGACCAAAAGAAACAAAAGGAAAGAAGAAAACAAAACAAAACAAACCAGAACAACCCCAAAACGGAACGCGGGGAAAACAAGAAAATCCGCTCACACCACTCGGTTTGGGGCCCATGAGAGCCCCTCGCCCCGATGGTCGCGAGCGGAGCGGGATGTGGAGGAGCCGGCGAGGAAAAGCCTGGCTGATGGGGGTCTGCCCCGCTCCCGGGTCCCGCTAGAGGACCCGCGCCCCCACCCCGCCGCCCCTCCGGGCGCGGCACTGAAAGCGGCGAGAGGAGAGACCGCGCGGGGCTCGGGGAAAGTAGGCAGTTTTACCTGTGGTACTGAGCCTGCAAAAACTGAAACTCCTCCTTAATCCGATCGCAGGACTCTGAAATGGTGAATTTAAAGGGCTGCGCTGGCTGGTGAGGAGCCTGCAAGCAAGGAACAGCATGTATTTTAATCGCCCCCTCTCGCCCGGTCACCACCTCCCGCCCGCCGCCGTCCCTCGCCGCGGCCCTCGCACCCGCGCTCCGCCAAGGCGCAGCCCCCCAGGTCCCCGCTCGTCCGCGGGCGACAGCGAGATGCCCCAAGCGCCCTGAGATGCTGCCCCGACGTGTCCACCGGCGGTGCGGGACTGCCGCTGGAGGAGGCGTCGCCCGCTCGGACCCTCCGCACCGGCCTCAGCCGGGGGACGCGGGGCTGGCGCCCGGACCGCCGCGCACCGGGCGAGGGCAACTCGAACAAGCCAACCCCGACCCGGAGAGGCGGCGGCGGCGCGGCGGACAACAATAAGAAAATGGCTACAACTCCGCGGTGCCCGCGCCGGAGCGCTGCCCGCGGGGCCGCCGCCGCCACTCACCGGGTGCCGGGTCTGCGGGTACATCTTGCTCAGGTCGCGGATCATCCACGCCGCTTCGGGGGGCGCTGGCGGCCGGAGCGGCGGGGATTAGGGCTGCAGGCGCGGCAGCGGAGACGGCGGGCAGGGACGCCCCGGCCCCGCCGCCCCGGGGCTGGCGGGGCACCGCCGGCAACAGCGAGG
>VZTE01002772.1:331606-383547 GCA_013397775.1 Eulacestoma nigropectus
CGCCTCCCCGCCCCCGCTCTCCCGCCGCCCGAGGCGGGGCCCGCAGATCGCCGGCGTTCCGCGGCGCCGGCGTTCGAACAGGGGAAACATTTGTTCAGCCGTCAATCAAAGTAACGTGGGGCCGGTGTCGGCTGTCGCCGCCGCCGCCGCCGCTGCTCCCGCCGCCGCCTCCTCCTCCTCCCTGCGGGGCGGTGGCGCGGCGGGAGCGGGGGGTGGCGGGGGGCTCCGCCTCGCGTCCCGCCCGCGGGCACCGCCGGACACGGGCGCTAATGAGGGGCAACGTCGCCTTAAAAAGGCGGGTTCGGCGTCGCCTGTGTCCTCGCGGGTTCGCGGCGGGGCCGGGCGGGGGAATTGCCCCTGCGCTGCCCGCCTCGAGGGTGGGGCGCTGCCGCCTGCCCTCGGCTCCGCAGGCCGCGCCGTGCCGGGGCCGGGCGCCTTTCCCGGCGCCTTTCCCAGCGCCTGTGCTCGCGCGCGTGCACCCAGGAGGCGCCGAGGCGGGACCGCCGGGGCAGCCCCGGCCGCCCGACGGCTCCCCCCGTTCCCGGTGCCGCTGGGCAGGCGGAGCGGTGCCCTGCTACAGTCGCCGAGTGCGACGTGATTTAAGTTTTGTTGTTTCTTTTTTTTTTTTTTTTTTTTTTTTTTTTTTTTTTTTCTGGCTTCACTGAAGGAGCTCCACCTTTACTCGAAGAAGCAGTGGCAGGGACAAGGTGTTCTCCAGTCGCAAGAGGAACGCTTCAAGACCTGGTCGTCAAATGCTCCATTGTAATGCCGCGTCTGTGTTCGACGGGGCGTTTTGTCCCGGCTTCACAGGGCGGCTGTGCCCTCTGAGTACTGCACGTTTTGGAACGTACAGTAAACACACCTGGGAGCGACCTATGGAGAGGAAAGGACAGGAACTACAGCCTCGTCTCTCAAGCAGCTGAAGCTGCAGCAGCCGCGGCTCCTGCGTTTTGCAGGCTGGGGAGCAGGCTTCAGAAAGTGCCTTCCCAGGCCTGAGTGTCGCATGCTTTCTGCAGGGCTGTCACTGAGGAGCTGGAACGTGAACACCTGATTCCACACACACCCCCCCGAAGAAAACCCGATTCTGCACGTAGTGGTGCTGTGTCCTGGAAGGACCCCAGAACAATTTTTCTGCAGAGCCCCGCTCTAGACAATGCTGTGCAGTGACGCACACATGACGGATAGGCTCATAGATAGGGTTTTTTTTTCTTCTCTGTGTCTGTCATGCTTAGATTTGCCTTCAAGCAGTTTGTATTCCTGATGAGCTGCAGTTTAAACCTGCATGCAAAATAGATGTAGTTTAGTTATGTCATTTTTGATGCCTGTATACCAAACCTATAGTCTCAAAACATACACTCAGCAATTAATACCATAATGATGGTAGCTAAATTACGTATACTTATGGGTTTGGTTGTAAATTCTCTTTACTGCCTACAGATCTCTGGCTAAGGCCTGCAGCTACTGAGCACCTTGAGGCCTTGATGAGACATGCCACCCAGGTTTTACCATTGAGGTTTTGCCTTGCTTAAGTGACTTTCAAGGATTGATCCAGTGAAACAGTCATGGTGATGATGAGGGTGGTAATGACATCCATCTTTTGCCACTGCCTAGGACTCAGCTGCAAGAGGCACACAGTGGAAATTCCACCTTTTTCTGGAGTTTGTAACCAAAACCTGCTCCCCTATGGTGAGTGCTATGAGCACTAGTGTCTGGAGAAATTTGTCACAACGGATTCTCAATCCTTTTGAAGAAGGATTTTGCCTAAAATGGCAAGTGCAAAATGGGCCAAAATATGTCCATCCTTCTCACCTTCTGTTTTTATATGAGCAAAAATATCTACATGTTTTATATTGCAGTACTTAACTTCCAGCGTACTTGCATATCTAGTTTCTGCTGTAATTTATGTATTTACCAAGATCATAATGAGATTTCCATAGGGATTTAGATCTCTCAATATTATTTAAAGATTTTGTGATAAAACACCTGCCTAATTATGAGAACACTGCTTCTCATGTGTCTAAATCTTCCAGCACCAAAAAGGCTTTTAAAAAATCAATCATGAGCACCCCTCACTAGACAGAGGAGCACTTCCAACTCCTCTGAAATACAGGACATTCACCATATGCCTGGACCAAGTCTTGACATTCAGAAGTATGGCTGCCAAATCTACAAATGCTTAAGTGGCTGTCACCAAGAGTGTGAAAGCTGTGCAGGAACAGAACAGAACAATTCACTCTGCAGAGTTGCAAGCATCTCTGGAAACCTGATGGGTGTGCACAGTGGATATTACCATCAAATCCACAAAGTGGAGAAGGATAAGTCAGTTATAAAATAAAAAGTATATCTGAAGAAATTGAATTCTGAAAATAACAGCAGGATTCATTGTTCCCTGTTGCCCTGCATAAGTTTTACATTAGATACAGAGCTCCAAACATACAGATGTTCAATACCTTAGAAGGCAAAAGCATACAGCTTTTTGGGCAAAGCAGTCTCTGATCTTCTTGTGCTGGTCAGTTTACCAGCAGTGTTCATCGAACCTTCACCAGTGTTTGCTCTTGCTTGCTCATTGGTCTTCAGTGAATTTGTGTAGCTAAAAGCACGGCAGAGCTTGGTTTGAAAAGCTTTAATAAGACATATATATCAATGTACTTAACTCTTTATGTAACTGATCACTTGTCTATTTTTGTGCAGTTTTGCAGCATTCTGGCAAGATCCATGTGACCCAGAAGTTTAAGAGAAAGTGTGCTATAACTTGCCACTTTTAAATGATGTGAATTAAGATCAGAATGTCATTGTCATTCTGTTTTCCTGTCTTTTGTCACTTCTGACACAGCTTTGATGGATCTTTAAATATAGGCTGTTTTGTATTTAAGTTCCTTATTTTTTCCTTCCTTTATGAAAAATCTTTTGTGCTAGGTTATGTAACCTGTACCGTTATCTAGCAAGTGGAGAAGCTGGCTTTAAATGTTTTATACATATTGCTAAAGATTTTTCATAAGTGAATCGATTGCAAGAAATATTTAGGCAGTTTTGTATGCACAGTTAATGTGCTGGGTTTTGACTGGTGTAGAAAAACCCTTATAAAATATTTCAGAGGAGCCAGAGGTTGCAAAACATCACATCCATTCTTTTGTCAAGAAAGGCAACTGATTATTTCAGTCCTAATAATTCAGAGCTAGCCTGCTTTTCTTTACATTCAAAATTTAGAATCTGAAGTGAACAAAACAATATATGCTTATATACGTACTTTAGAAGATAGTGAAAAAACCCCTCTCTTTTCCAGCTAAGGTTTTCTAACCCACTTTCAGACTCTTGTGATTATTTTTTTTTTTTTTTTTTTACAGTCACATCATAACCTTAGTACAGATATTTATCAGTGCTAGAAGACCTTTAAGAAAGGGTCCAATCCTGAGGCTGTTTTATATGTAACCCCACGTATTCCCTGTCTGGAATGACTGTAGCTGAAGACCAAGACAGTTGTGCCTAGCACTGCAACTTATTACAGTTTATTTTGGGACCAAGTTACAAGGTCACCATACTTTGTCAGCTGTATACTCACACACATACACACACACACACACACTCGCAGGCACACAGACTCACAAAAATAAAGTGTTAAACTGATAATTGGTTCAGAATGCCCCAGAGTAAATTTTATATCTGTTCACATATTTAAGTTCACTGTGTAACAAGTGCTCTTCTTAGTTTTCAGAAAGATAAACTCAGGGAGGTTGTCAGTTGAATTGAAACTAAGTTCTTCCTCCTTAGAAATTTTAATTATGGTATTAAGTCAGGTTCTACTTCTAGAAGAATGTAACAGCATGACACGCAGTTTATGATCTGGTGTTTTACAAGTGCTATCGAGTGACCCTGTCTCAGCAAGTTTTTAAAACACTCCCTACCTACAATTAGTCATTAGTGACCTTAGGGATATGTTGTTGCTGGTAAGAACATTAAGAGAATTTATGATACCATGTATAATGCAATGATTTATATGCCAATTTATATGTAGCTCCCTTGCAAAACAAGAATTTTGCATGTTCCAAACTATTTTTCATTGAAGTCTTTACTTTTTTCTTGTACATTGCCAAAGTCACACTTTATTTAGTTCTTTTATAGGCATTGGTGGTTTGGATTTATGATCTTACTTTATTTCTGCTTGATTCACTACATGCAGAATTCTTGCAATGACACAATTCTGCTTGCAAGAACTCCGCTTGGGATCTGGCAGAAAAACCTGTGTTAAAGTACACTGACGTTCTTTTCTGCAGAAAGAGTAATAGTTCAGTTATCCTGTAGTGGAAGCTGGATTTGCAAACTTACGTGGTGCAAAATGGCTCAGGCAGATATTTGAAATTAAAGTAATTTTTCCTAGTCAGTGCTTCTTTCTGCATTAAAATCTGTGAACTAGCAGTAACAGATATTTTTATCCATGGCAAAACCACAACAAATTCTTTGGGAGGAAAACTTTAACTCTCTTAAAGAAGTCTCGTAAAGTCCTATGTAATCATTAAGTTGTGTTTAAGCCTTTTTATCGTGTTCGATATGTGAGTGCTACCTAGTCAAGCAACTTAAGTCCTGAGGCCCACCTGCAACATTTGCTAAATGCATTCCACGTTTTTTGGTAGTACTCTTAGTTGCAATAAATGTGAAATTAATGCAATAAGGCTTGAACTGAAAAAACTGGACCTGAACAAAGCATTTTCTTACAGTTATACCTTATAGCCAGATCGTGGCTAGATTACAAGTTATACCCCTGGTAAGACTACAATGTTTCTCAGTGCATTTATTCATAGAAAGCACCTTAGTCTCAGTAACTTAAAAGCTGCCACTTAATTTGCGACATCAGATAGAAAATTTTCTTAGCTTCCAGAAAACTAATCAGATGGTTTCAAAAGAAAATATATGGGCTGGTCTAAGTGCTAAAATCTACAATTATAACAAGGAAGAGGTCAACCATGCACAAAACACAGGCTCTCTTGCATTGACCCCCAATATAAGAACAAGGATTTCCTTATCAGGAGTGATAACTGTAGTAAAACACATGGCTTATCATTCTACCTTGCCTTTCAATCTCTCTAACCAGGTTTCAGTGCTTGCTGCAACGTTAGGAGTTTGCTAACGGTATTAGAAGATGAGGAGAATGGACTTAGCATTCCTTCTTGCTACTCAAGATGCAGTCTGTGGCCCTGAAGGTAAAAAAAATTCTCCCAGCCCTTGCAATACCATTCACAAATGTCACTATTTAGTCTCTGGCACATATTAATTACTAAATAAATCCAATTCTTTAACTCTTTCATGTTTTTTTAAGTGCAGTAAATACCATTCCACATTTTTCAAAACTTTAGCTTTTCAAAAGTAAATACTAAGTTGAAAAGGGGATTTTTTGTCATATAATTTCAGTGAAAGAGAAACCACCACTGTTTAGAACTTAACATTTTCAAACTATTTATATTTTGACATGCAAGAGAACTATACAAACCGATTTAATTCTACAAGTTCAAAGTTCTTTAAGTAGGATGAGGAAAGGGTACTTCATACTGAAGGGTAAGAGGCCAAAAGAAAGAAAAATAATTTAAAATTGATATAATATATCTTTAGCTTAATGTTCTTTATAGTGGCTCTATTAACATTAACTTTGGCAAAACTGAGTAAACTGAGCAGCACAAAAATATTATCTAATACAAAACCTCAAAAAATATTTTTAGCTTATTTTCAGAGTGTAAATAAGATTTTGTACTTCTCTTTTTCTCATCCTATACTGCAAATTTCCTAGTTGCTCTGAAAAGGTGAAGACACCATTTTTCTTTTAATTTTTAATTATATATTAAAATTGAATTGCATGCTGTCATTATACTGCAGAGTCTGCCAGCACAGCAATCAGGCATTTAGATCTATGTATTGTGAAGCAGCTTTATTTCCTTCAGACCTTCCTTAGGAGCATCGATCAGAAGTAAGATGTACACACTTCTTATAGTAGCTATGGAATTACTATATGAGAAAGATAGATATGTTTAGCAGAGACTGAATTCAGCAAATAGCTGCTTTGTATATATACTTTTTTTTCCTCTTAACTCATGGAAAACTCTAATTCTATGGCAGTGTGTTTTCTTTTGATGAACAACCAGGATTATTTTCTAAACATTCTTTTGCTTCCTAAGGAATGTAAAGAAGAATTCCTCTCCAGTTATTATTCAGAATGGAGGTAGTGGAAATGATGTGCTTCAAGTAAGTTTAATAGTTGCCTGTAACTTTCCTGTCTTACAGTGCAGGCAGTTTTGAATTTTCAGTGTATTTCAGTCTTCAAACTTTTGAACAATATATAGATTTTGACACTCACTGAATTCATTCTGCTTCTATTTCTGTTTTTAATGGATTAATCTAGACTGACCCTGTATGGACAGGGTCATATCCATGACCTGGACATGGACATATCCATAGAGTCATTTCTTCAGAAAATGGTCAACATTAGGGTTTTGTGGGTTATGTGCATATTTTGTAGTGATGTGAGAAATATTGCCAGGACATCAGATTATGTCAAAGCCACATATGAGGTTACCTTCCTGTTATTCCAGTTCACACAGTTTTGGAGAGTTGAGAGTTCATGTTCTCCTTGTCTTTCCTGACCTTGGCACATTTTTCTTTCCTGTCCCCAATACAAAAGAGAAGCCCAGGGGGGTCTCCAGAGTATCTTCTGTGGGATGGAGAGTGGCTGTCACTCTCCTAGAGTGGAGAAGAGTGGGTTCTGGAAGTGGGAGACTGTTCTATCTGTCTATATAGTTAGGGGGACAGTCTGGTCTTCATGAAAACAACACAAACAATGCAGTTCTCTTCACTGGGTGCTGACAAATGGACATTCACAAACCATAAGTAAAGAAAGTAATGAGGAAATGGTTGTTGTTTGAAGGACTCCTTCTATTTGTGTAACTGGGTATACATGCAGTGATCATCACTCCAGGTACTCCAGGTATCAGCCTGCCCTTTAACCCACACCTGTCTCAAAGGTAAACAATGACATTTTGCTCCTGATAACAAATCCTTTCAATAGGGCAATCTCATGAACCTCTGTAAAGTTTACTTAAGGAAAAAATGAATGGAGATTTACTTCTACTTGCTTGTAGCTCAAGTGACTCCATCAGGTTACATAGCACTGCTTTGGATAAACACTGGTATAAAAGAAAGGACACAACCCACAGAGTCGAACTGATTTTGACTAAATTTGAGGGGCAATTAAATTGCTTATTTCCAGAATAACCTGCAAGATATATTGGGTTGAACTTGATGTAAGATGGCTGAAAACAAAATAGGGATTAATATACTAAACTTTTTTTTTTACTTTTTTTTCCCTTTAAGTTTTAAAACAGCACCTGCCGTAACAAAGTCTCTACCAGAGAAAGGAGGGATAAAGCTGAAGATAGCAAATTAATAGTACCCCCTTTAAGAACAGTCAGTCACTTCTTGCAATCAAAACCATTCTAACATATGGCCTGTTCAAATAAAAATTACTGGACTAGAGCCAAACACTAAAAAGTAATTGATAATAGATTTTTTCAGAACCCACTCATCCATCAAATGTCACTCCTCCATAATACTTCATTGCCCCTTGTTGCATTAAAATTAAGAAATTTAGCAGAAAATAAACACTCTTGCTTTCCAGCTGGTCCTCAGAGTTCAGAAGGGTTGGGTGCAACTGGGCTTAATTTCTGATTAGAACTAATTTGGCACTATTAAGTCTGGTCACATTCAATAGGAAGTTCCATGACCACAGATTCACAAATAATGTGGTTTACCGATTCAATGCTATAGGTCAGGTCATGTTCTATAAGAACTTGTGCAATCAAAGATTCATGAATAGTGCAATGAACCAATCTAACATTATAGGTCTGGTCACATTATTCAAGAACCTTGGGAACAGAGATTCACGAATAGTGGAATTTATTGAAGCAACAGAAATACAGATTTGGAATTGCTGTTGACTAATGCCTTAGCTGGGATAGAACTCTAACAATAACATTGTGTTAACATTGTGTTAACCTGGGTAATAATAATTATAAACTTACCAAGAAGGCATCCTTGCTCAGAAGAAAAGGGAGGAGAGTAACCAGTCAACTGTCTCAAGTCTTTTTGGGTTTTCCTCCTAAGTGAAATTTCTACCCTTCTTATATATAGTCCAATCTTACTCCCTTCCCTCTGTGCTATATATAGCAGATATAGGTAGTGAGTTATGTAAAATAGTTATATATATCATAGCATGAAATTAATTAAGGTTGTTAACATATGCAGAGTGTGCATTTTAGAATTTAAATAACTCTTAGTCAGACAAAAGTGAATTTTTCTTTGTTATAGTGTCCTTCAAAGTTCCAGTCATAGGACTCCGCCATTCTGTGTCATTCTTCAAAGCCAAAACAGGACCATCCTCCACAGGACTTCATCCTTCTTGATGTCAACTATGCAGATCTCCATCTGCAAAGATAACACAGCAAGTATACAGTGTAGGCCCTAGATAGTAAGACTTAGCCCTTCCCTGGCTCCTTGGTCATCATCCCACTCTCCTTCTAACGAAAGTTCTTTAAAATTCATTGTGTGCACTTAAAAACAAAGTGTCCTTGTCCTGGTTTATAATGATTGTCTTTTAGATTGGATTTGTTTTGTTATTTAATTGCATTCTCTTATGTCATGCGTTTTTAGACAGTTGCTGGAAATTTCTGCTGCTCTTAAACAAAGAATCTTTTGTGCCGTATCGGCTTGCATTTTCCTTCGATTGTGTTGTGCTGGTGTCTTTTCACTGACTTCAGCAGTGGAGTATTGTAGTCATAGCTTCACTAAGTAGACTGTAACAAACAGATTCTTTGGCCCTTTCTCTATGCTGCATCTTATTAACTGGTCTGTGGGAAACACTCTTTGTGTCGTTAAGGCATATGTGCTAATATGAACAATGAATTAAACTTAACTGGAGGAAGCTTTGAGACTCCTAATATAATAACCCAGCAGAAAACAGAGTTTATAAAAGTTGTATACCTACCAAATTCCATGGATGTTTTTGTTTAAATGTTCTGTACTTATTTTCTACACCAGCCTTTTACTATTGGCTTTACCAAACAGATATTATGAAAAATACTCTTTAATTTCTTGATATGAGGTGGCAAAGGAGAGGTAAATACTGGATTCATTAAATTGCATTGATATATTTCTTTTTTTTCCTACAGTTCAAAGAACAGCAGTGAACACAATTGTAGGAAGATTATTGCTCTGAATTAGAGGTCAGTGTGCACAGATCTATTGTGCTAGTTTTATAGGGTCTACTGATGATAACTGTCAAATTACAGGCTGCAGTCTAGTTAAGAGGTCAAGTACTGGAGTGCTAATTGATTCATACAGAAGCACTTTGGATTCTAATGTTTAGAATGCTATTTCATATTATAAGGTGTTAGAGCTCACAACTTGTGTCATGAGAAGACTGCAGATTCTCATGACAATGCAGGAGTAGCAGCATTTTAAGCAGGAAGAGCTGATGATGGAGATGCAGTTCTGGTAACAGACGGTATCTAGAAGCACACTTGAGCAAAGACCATCCACATCCCCCTCCAATAAGATGTGCATTGTCTCTGGACCCTCGAGGGAGAAGTTTGTACTCACACACTTTCTCTAGCACATTCTTTCATGTAGTGAATCCTATAAATTGATACTATGTTTCCAAGTGAAAATGTTCATCGACTACTTCCTGCCCTAGAAACTAGAGGCCCAAAAAGAATTTTAGAGCTACTCCACCTAGGGCTGATAAGCTTAAATGCAATAACCTCAGCCCAAAGTCTGATTTGTCAAAAAAGTTTAAATCTTTGAATCAGATAGCAAATCGAAGTGAGGATCAAATAAACGGGTGGTAAAAGCTTGATACCAGCTTCACCACTCACTGTCTGGCTTTGGACAATTTATTTTCAGTTTTGTTAAGGAAGTGTGAAAATACTTGCTGTAATTGGCATTGGTACAGGGCTGTGGAATCTGTAAATTATTTATTATATTTCAGAAAGAGGCTCCAAGGTTAGCATATGTAAATTCAGGAACCCCTGCAAAGGTATGCAATTCATATGCCCCTTGGCTTTAAGAGAGTTTCAGGGATTTTTTGGACATCAACACTTGTTCTAGTCTCACAATAACTACAAATCTGAGAGTGTTTGAGAAGCAGCACTGGGAAACTCTGATCTGATAGTTAATGCTGAGTCCATAAAATGCTTTAGGCATTTGCTTAACCTTGAGCCCATGAGTTGTGCTATTAATTCAGTGGAGTTAATCACTAGATTAAAATTAAGTTCCTCCTAAATGCTTTGCTGGACTTTTAGCAGGTTGTTAGGTTTATGATTTAGGTATCTTTTTTAAACTTGCTGAGGTCAGATCTCCTAATTTAAGAATTTATGCTCCAGCTGAAAGTGGTGGACTTAGATTTCTGTGAAAGTCATTTTGGGGCAAGAGATCTCTCAATATTCAGAGATACCATTACTTATTCAGAAACTGACTAAATTCTATTTAGTTATCTAAACTTTTCAAATTCTACTGTGAATGACTCATCTTCTTGTAGCTCATATTTATTAATTTTATTTTTCCCAAGGCTAAAATGTATTGTGCCATAAACCACCATGCCTCAGGCAACTGCAATGAGGCTACTACATGTTACGTGTTTGAAGTTCTCTCTCCTGCTTTCCTGACTCTCTCTCTCTCTCTCCTGACTACTTTTAATGTCATTTTTATTGTTTGTAGTACAGTACACAAGAAATGCATGTAAAAATACATGCTGCATCTTCACTTACAGAGCAGTCTCAAATTAATTGCAAGGAGCCTATTGGAGATAATAGGCACTACTGAATAGTGCATATTGCCTTACAGTATTGCGCTTATAGTCTGGGTTTTAAAGTTGAAAAATAAGGCTTTCACTTTAAAGTAGATATTTGAGTGCTTATCTCCATAAAAACAAGTCTCTGCATAGCTGTAAGATTTCAAGGTGTAATTTAAAACAATGTAAGTTAAGAAGTATGGTTTTTTGGGTAAAAACAATCCTCTGGAGTTTTACCTAACACCATTTCAAGCAGTGGTTTGAAATTTACTGTCACAGGTCAATATTCAAAAGATGAGTGGTTCATTTGTACTAGAGATTACTTTGTTTCCTATTGAATGGGTAGAGGGTGAACAGCTGTGATACAGGAACATTTTTACTGAAAAGTTGAGGATTCTTTTTACTAACACGTTAAAATATTGATCACTCGGTATGCTGTAGACAATTTCTCATTTTTTCTGATCAGCTTGTGGGAATACAGTATCTACATTCGATATGACAGTTTAGATTTTTAGAAATGTGCAGTATGGTCACAATGAATCAAAATTTGTTTCAGTCTTTTGGGATAAAAGGTTTTATTATTATCCTAAACAATAGAACAACGGTTTTAACAGAATACATTTTTTTTTCCCCAATAGCAATCTCATTTGAATGTTTTCATTTATCAAAGCATTTCATGTTTACTTAAAAAACACATTTTCTGCTCCCTAGAGAAGTCCATAATGTACTCAGTAAAGACTGAACATCAGAAAAAATGTACCCAGTGACAGAGTAAAATTCAGGCAAAACTGTTCTGATTTTGTTTTGATAGATGCATATGTTGTGGAATATTAGTGATATAAAATTTTTGCCTACATTAACACAATTCCTTTTGTGGTCATCTGAATAACATACCTTTTACGTGCCTTCAAAGATGACACTGCTGTGTATTGTAATATTAAGATCTAAGATATTTAAGCTGAAGAAAAGAAGTAGAACTTTAGAGAACCATGATACCTTTCACCAGTGAAACCACCTGAGAAGTTACATATGACTAAGCAGAATTAGGGCATTTTCTTAATAGTTAATTTGATAAAATCCAGATAGTTTATGTATGACTTAAGCTTTGCCTGAGTGGAAAATGGCATTGTTCATTAATAACAGCAAACCTACACAACAGCTTAGGACAGGGATTGAAAAATTCTATATCTATATGAAATTACAGAAGAAATTCAGAGAGCTAAAATCAAATTATTAGAACTGGAACATTGCCAAGATCCTTGGGTTAACTTCTGTGTTCTTTTCAGAAGCTATATATTAGATTCCATTTCTTGTCTGTACATTTTCTCTATTTTTTTAGAAAATTCTGATTTTTTTTTCTCTTTTTTTTTTAAGGGAATGGCAGTTTCTGTGGCTGGACATATATGTGTAAAGACATGTAGGTATGCTTGGTCTTCAGTATTTAAGCAACTTGTATTTAAACAGTTTTCCTAGTTTAAAAATACTGTCACTGAGAAGTTTCCAGGGCTATAGTAGACAAGCTGAAATGAGCAGATATGGTCAAGACTAACGTAGTTTTATATCACCTGTAAAAACATAGCATGAAGTCCTTTGCCCTGTTAAGTCCTCAGTAAAACTCTTGCTGACATTGGCGAAGGGAGGATTTCAGCACAACACTGTTGGTGCTTATAATTTTAGCACCAACCTTGCAGTACTTGGTATTTTTATTATATTCTCAGCTCCAAGTCTTGTCATGAAACTCTCAACTTCATTTTTAAAGTCTGTGCTAGCACCAAAACTACAAAATAGTGTTGGTCCCAGATCCTACTAAAAGGTTTCATGCCCTGTGATGATGCATTTGTGCATTATGTTTTTAGGCAGGCACACCTTGTATCTTGCTCCTCTGTTGCTCTCTAAGTCCGTGATCGATTAGCTGAGCACTTGCACAGCTGAAGCAGGAGGTGCCTCTGCTCCCAGCTTGCTGTGGCCATGGTATACACACACACACACACACACATTCTCTGTCTGCTCAGTTGCCCCGGATACACTAAGCAGTACCTCTGTAGTGGCAGATCTAGAGAAGCTGACATGCAATTTCATACAAACCTGAAACTTTCTAAAGTAAATGAGCTGTAAGTTACTAGGAGAAGCAATATTTAGGACAGTTTAGGCATTTGACACTATTTTTTTTTTAGATAGTTTAGTCATATTGGCTGTTGTGAACATCAACATGGCCAAAACACATCTCCAGCGTAGGCACAGAAGCAGTCACCTTGCCAACCGGAACTAGAAATATAAGGGCACATTGTACAAATTCAGCTCTGGTAATGCTTTGGAAGAGTGCTGAACTGCACTGAGTACAGTTACAAGCGGGGGTTGGTGTGAAAGCAAGATCTCAAGGCTCATGCTCTCTTCCTTTAATCTTCTCCACATGCTGAAGACTAGGGAACACATTCAGAGCTGTGGATCTGCCAAAGTGTCTACAATTTTTTTGTACAGCAACCTTTGATTCTCTAGTTGCAGAAAAGAAGTTTCCGCACAACCTTCCTTCTCTGAAGGAAGAAGCTCACAGGGCATCTGAAAAGAATCTGAATGGTACATTTAAACAAAGGCTCCTAGAAACCCTCATTATTTTAGCCCTAGTAGATAACTTTTTGGCCAAAGTAATGATTTTTCAGTGTTTAACATGCAAAATATGGAAAATAGTTACCCTCCATGAGGCTGTTCCTTCTCTCTGAACTGAAGGTGTAGGTGTTCCAGTGCAAACTGGCTATAGTGAATATAATCAGCATCCTTAAAAGATTTTCCATCTAAGTACAAACTGTCTTACAAGATTTCATGGCATCAGGAAAAAGTTGATAGGATATGTCTGGTGGATTTTTGCTATTGCATCAAACTCTACTTTTGGCACTAGTGAGTACCAGGAGATTTTGCACCATTACTGTAAGCCCTTTAAAAAATGTAAATTCCTTTCATCTTGATGCGCTATGGTGGAGAAAAACACAAGTCTATATAATAATGTTTACCTCTAGCCAGTAATGAAAGCTCAGAGTATATACAGGAATGCCATTACAAGCTCAGTTCACTAACCCAAAAGTAGTTGCTTCCATTTAATCCAGTTATCTGTATATGTATTTTTCCTTCTGTGACAACTGGGAGTATCTCCCTGGAGTGCAATCAGGTTCCTACCATTGATATGCATACCTGAAAGGTCCTGAAGTTTTTAGCATTTCTCTAGCAAGTACTTCACTTTTAATTGATACCCATCTTAGCCTGAGAACATTCGTGGTTTCTTGTTTAGAGAACAGACAAAATGAAGGATTGAAAACTAAAGAAAAACAGAAGCACAGATTTCTTTATACCTTATTTGAGTGAATGTGTATGGTTCTTTGATCATATCAAAAGAAAACTGTTGATGACATGTGCTGAAAAAATAAAACAACATAACATATGGCTGAAAGCATATCAGCATAGTACTTCTGTTTTTACACCAATCTCTACAGAGTTTTTCTAAAGCACATTTGCTAATATTTTAGAAAATATATTGAACTGTTCAAGTTTTTGCTATTTGCTGTTATGGCAGCTATGGAAAGAACTAATTCTTTTAAGAGTCTACCATTGTCATACAATTTTTTTAACTTCTTTGACAATAAACTCCCTGCTGTGTTAATGGTAGAAAGTACTAATTGCAAGCCAAAAATACAATGTATGAGTTTTAAACAAAGTATATGTCCTATACCATATTCCCAGGAGTGGATGACTACAAAAGTGCAAGACAAATTCAGACACCGTGATATTCCTGCGATCTTGGAAACGTTTCTGTGACAAACACCAAAACTTAAGCTGGGTTTTTTCACACTCTTATGCTGGAGGTACTAATTCCTATGGAAGTGTGAAGACATAGACTGTTCCCAGTCGCTGTGGTTAAGGATGTCTTTACCTGTTGAAGCTGAAAGACACAGCAGGGATCTCTGAACTCTGTGTATGACAAGACTCTGGTCTATGGCTCTTCTAAACACTGTAGGTTTTATAATTTTTATATTATTCTCTCTAGTCTAAAGAACTTTATAAATAATTATGTACTGGGTGAAGTTCACAAACGTATTATGTTAACAGGCGCTTTTGAGTATCCGTCACCACACTAGCAGACTTTCAAAGACATTGTAGTCTCCAACAACAGGACAAAATTTAGATGACAAGTTAATTTGGCTTTACTGTCAACTTTAAATAAAGTTATGAAAGTTATTAGTTAAAGTTATTAGTGCCAATCTAAATAAATTATACATAATTATCTGCATTTAAAATATTACTAGGAGTATTATTTATTATAATGAATTATATTTCAATAGAAGTACTTTTACAGATTTCAGTCTTGAATTTCAGAATCAGTCTAGTTTTTTTAATAAGTAAATCCAATTTTATTTCCTCAGAAGATTTTAAAACATGGATGAGTGGTCTTGTTGCTCTTTGCCTAACAGGGAGCCAGAAGTAGCCAAACAGAATGACCTGTTTGTGGCAACACGGGGAGCTAATGACATAGCCTGGAAAAGAAACAGAGCATCCCAAAAATCTATATCCTGCTCCATAGACTCTGATGCTTTTCATTATTGTATTTTCCATCTATGCAAACTGTAGTATTCAGGAATCATTAAAAAAGCAAGGAGATTAAAAAGAGGGAGAGTTTACATCTTGCAATGGTAGGACTTAGAAGCTGTATACAGAGGAAACTCATCTATTTCATACTCTGAATTTTAAAAAGCCACTATACAATGACAGCTTGTACTTTTGTGCAATGCAAGAAAACTAATAATTGAAAACCTCTGAAGGGCCCATGTCATGTTTTTAATGTATTCCTGTTCAGTGTTCTGAGTAGAAGTTTTGTTGTTGCTATTGGTAGAGGGTAGATTGAACTGATTACATACTGTGTTATAGATAAGTGTGTTTTGTTCCCTGAGAAATTATTCTTCCTTGAGTAACAGGAATAATAAACAAAGGGAAAAAGGTACATTTTAAGGTTGCTGTCCTAGGATTTCAGATTTCAGTTCTCAGCTACAATATCCTAAATAGAAACTATTTTTTATTTTTAGGTCCAATTTCTAAATTGTTTAAGAAGAGACTTTTCCAAGTTAATCAGTAGGTATAGAGTTGCTGGATATGCCTTTTGTCTGCCTGAACTACAAGGAAAGGTGGGGAAAGCATGGCCTGAATCTATGTTTACACTCCTGTGATTTTGAGACTGGCAGAGGCCAGATTGAGTTTGGCATAAATTAGAACCATCTAAAACTGTTCTGTCACTGCTGACTACCTGAGACTCCGACGGATCACTCAGAACTTAAGGTCAGGTATTGTGGGCCATGCTCTGGGAAGGTGCTTTAACAAATGGGTAATCCTAAGCAAGTCAGCTAGATTAGTTTTCCAGATGGTTGTACCGCTCAAACGGGCAAAAAAATGTCACACTCCAGGTGTGACACCAATACTGAAAGAAATACACAGTGCTGCTATGAATAAACTTACTTGAATAACAAACAGGGTTGCAGTGGCTCTCTGGAGTTCAGTGCAAGGTGCAAACCATGGGCAAATGGGTATGGTTCATGCCTTTAACAAGTTAAGTTTGCATTTTTACAGCTACACTGCCATTAAGATCCGAGTTAGTTTAAATCTAGCTTAACCCCATTGCTACAAATTGCAGTTTCTCCTTGTGCAGTGGTGTACACTCAGTACTGGTCAGGCAATATCCAGTACCTTTTTTTGTTTTGTTTTTGTGTCTAGGCCACTCTTGTCTCTTCAGCTGAAATTAGCAATTGATCTTGTTATCTATTCTGCCACTAAGAGATACATCACAAGTTGCAGACAAGTTGCACAAGGTGCAGTTGCAGTCTGGTAATGCCCATATCAGTTTATGTGTCAGCCTTACAGTTAAATTTTACCTGCAGTCATCAGTGATTATCAGGGGAATTTCTTGATATCTTTTATTCAGAATTTTTAGCCTTGTTTTCTATTTAAATAGCATCTTTGTGTTGCTAGTAATGATAATGAGTAAGAGAATTTTTGCAGCCCTGAAATCTCAGTGGACTTCTAAAGGTGCACAGCATTTCAGGAAAGAAACCACAAAAGACAAACCAACAAAAAACCTCAACACCCAAACCCAAACCAAATAAAACAAAACAACAAAACAAAACAAAACTAGAAAAACACAGATGAGTATAATTAATCTTTAATTTCTCCACTGAGATGCAGCCACATACAGCACAAGATAAAATGAGATAATTATTAGGCCATTCAGAGCTGCACTGCATGGCCATCCTGGAGAGCAGCAGCCTCAGACAAACCACATGGGGAAGTTTACGTAGACCTCAATACCCAAGCTACAATTTAACTTTGACACTGACATTCACAAACATCTCCATAAAAAGTACCATAGTGTTTTTAGTGACCACGAACAGATACGTATTTTCTCTAAGCTAAAAGGAAGTGCACCCACAGCAATTGTTAAGAAGTTGAACAAAGGAATGCTTTGCATGACCAGATATACCACTTCTGTTTCTACTGAGAGCTCCTTAAGTGGTTCTATTTAGCAAGATGAAAAATATTTACATTATTTCACTATAAGGAGGTAAATTTCTGTATGTGAGCTCATATGAATGCAGAAGAAGAGAGATACCACTTATGCTCTGTTATATAGTTGTTACACACACTCTCACATATGCTATGGTGATACACAACACATCTGGTTTGGACCTAAAGATGAAGGAAAAATGTGCAATATTCACAGACAGCGTGAAACAATGCTCATTTATAAATCAGTTAGACATTTCCTTCATATTCTTTTCCTCTGTTGCTCTTGGTTCATTAATATGATGAGGTCTCTGCCCATGTCTTGTGTCTTTTCCTCTCTTTTGAAAATGGTGTATTTTCTTATGTGCAGTGCCAAAATTGCCTGGTTCTAATGTTCTAATGCAGGATCGCACTTTGTTTCCTGACTTGCCCACTTGTCCACTTTGGGCTAATGTTAGTAAACATCCCTTAGAAACAATCGCTTTTAATCTTGTCAGAGATGTCTGTGTTGTGAGGGTGAAAATTAGTTATTAGCTTAGCTTTTTATCCATGCATAATAGGATGTTAAAATCAGAGATGTTTGCTTGGGGCCATGAGAGGCATCCCACTCTGAGCTTACAAGTTTTGAATTTATAAAATGCAACATATTTAAAATAAACAAGCAGAAATCAAATTCCAGTTTTAAATGAGAAAAGTCTGTTTTGTGTATTTTTGTCTTTGTACAAGAAGGCATCTTCTTGACTGCAGCAAAAGAAGAAAAATATGCCATATATTTGCTGGTTTTTTCTGCCTCTCCCACCTTTGTTATAATAGATAATCAATAGAAAAAAATATGCCATGCACTTCTTATAGTGAGGACTTTCCCCCTGAATGGGGTTCTCATCAACTTGGTTCTTTCAGAATTAATCATCTTCAGTCTTCATGCTGTACCTTATCAAATTAAGCTCTAAAAACTAAAAATATCAAGACAAAGTCAGGCTGAGGACAAAAAAAAAAAGGAAACCCAAAACAAATTAATGACAAGATCTCTTTGCNGCTTTACCTTATCAAAATAAGCCCTCTCTAAAAACTAAAAATATCAAGACAAAGGCTGAGGACAAAAAAAAAAAGGAAACCCAAAACAAATTAATGACAAGATCTCTTTGCACCTATATTGCAAGGTAAAGCTGATGTAATTTAAAGATTCTCCTTCATTCTGCACTGAAGCATCTGTGGCAGGATGGGAATCCAGGATCCCTCTCTGCAAATACCCACCAGCAGTAACAACTGTTTGCTTAGTCTCTTATTCCACTTGAGTTAAATCAGCCAGGGCAAAGGATGTAAAGCAGGTGATAGTTCCCTTAGGACTATCTATGTTAGAATCATGGTAATTGGCAATGAAAGCAGTCAGTGAGTTCAGGCACTTTTAGAGAGACCTCTAAATGTCTCAGTGCTCTCCTTTGTCATTGCCAGTACCTGCATAGTAAAAACGGCTTCCACAGAAACACAGGTAGGCATCATGGTTCTGAATGCATGTATAATGCAAAATGCAGAGTTGTATACCAGTCTGCTGGATGACAGGCTTGAGTCTTTGGATTGCCTACCAAGTGTTGATGAAAAGCCACACAGATTCTTAATTCAGAAACTCCAAATTTTCCTCTGTTCCTGTGTTCATTTTCTTTATCAGCAGGGGATAACTTACACTTTCATAACTGATTGATATTTTAAAACTGTGGGAGCACTTTGTGTGGCATTTCAAATTATTTAACTCTTTAGCTCTTTGCTGGAGCTCCACTTTGTTTGTTTATTTGGGTTTTTTCCTTTTTCTGATTTTTTTTATTCTTTTTACAATACAGGTTGTGCCAGCATGTCAGTACTTCCAGAAAGTATTTTGCATTGTGCAGAAGACACTGGGGACGTCATTTACATTAACTAAATTTGGGCAGTACAAAAAAGTGGAGGTTTACCAGCTTTCACCTCTTTGTCTAACCTACCCACATCAGCAGAGGAAAGAGCCTTGCCATAAGGCTTTGGGATTTCTTGATCCTTTCCATGTCCGGTTTGTCCTCAAAATAATGTCTTCAAATGGCTTTAAAATCAATCCTTTTCCCCTTAAGCTCTTTTTTCTTGTTTTGCTGTCTCTCACGTGATATATGGGCAAAGCGGGCACTCACTGGTACACAGAGAGCTATCTTCCAACTGTGCTTTTTCTCTCGGCCAGTTGAAATTCATCCGAAAGCATGGCTGAGGAATCCTATTCACTCAAAAATAAATACGGTACTTGAAGGCATTTTTCCATATCCATACACAAACATCTAGCTACAATGTACATAGAATCATCTGCAGCTGAGGAAAATTATTAAGCGATGCCTACAGACTTGTCTTCAGCCCACTTACAAGGTCTGCCACCTGTGAATTGAAAAGGCCAACATCTGTTGAAGTCCACTAATTGAATTGATAACATGGCTAAAGATACACTGAAAGGATTTAGTTCCAAGGTCATTTGAGTAGGGACGATCCTTACTGGCCTTGGTGGGACTTGCATTTGAGTCTCATGGCTCCAAACATGAACAAGGACATTACTCCCCACCGCTGTTCTGCGGTGTTCAACTGGACACTCAACACTGTAAATATTAATTTATTTTTCTTCTTACTATGTTTCAGCAAACAGAAGTCTAGTAAAAGAAGAGTTTTCCTACTCCCTTATAGTTAAGAGTGCAGAAAAAAAACTATATTTCTGGTTTTCTACAATATATTTTGGTGAAAAGCTGGGCATAGGTATCCTATTTTCTAGGTTGTCAGTTTTAGGAATTCAGAAAAGATGTGAATGGTCCAGTTGTGAAGGACAAGAAAGAAGAAAAGACAAGAAAGACACATTTTGTCTGCATTTGAAGATGAAATATCCATTTCTAAACCTACATTTCTGCTAACTTGTACTGCTTTCCTTTTCTAATTCTGCTTTAGCTGAGGTTCATTCCCCAGTGCCCAGATTTTCCCACAGGATTCCTTGTTGCAGATTTCTGTTAGTTTTGTCCCTGCATTCAGTCACAGGGGCATTGATTTTAGTGTGTATTGCTGTAAGTGATTTGGTAATGACCTGCTACCACTCTTCAGCACAGGTTAACCAACAGACATGGTAAAGAGGAATTCTTTACAGTCATGCCAATAGAACAAATTAAAATGGAAGATGCAAAACATTATGGAGAACCAATCAGGAATGTCTTTAGTGTTCTCAAAACTCACATATATGTCCTGAAAATGTAACTGTTTAGCAATTAGTATTAGAAAGAAATCTCCACCAATTTTACTCTTTTCTCTGTAGGAATATACAGCACAGGACATTTCAATCACTTATCTTTGTTAACACTAAATAGGGTCAAGCAAGAGTAAGAGGAAATGCAAAAATTGTGCTAGTACCACTGGAAAAGCTAGTGCCTTAAAAATTTTTGCAATATCTGAAAATCATGGTTATTTCTGAAAAGAATAGCTGTTTATTATTTTATCTTATAATTAGTATTCTGAAATCTTAGTAGCTTTGCAAAAATAAGTAGCTTTTTTTGACATTTGATTAACAGGTGCAAATAGCAGTTTTTAAGGTTTGGAGGCAGGTAATTTACAGCTTAGTGCAGGGGAAATGGAACCAGAGGAAAGAAAATTTAGAATGCTTTATCTACATTTCTTCACCCTTTCTTTGAAGTTTCCTGCTAATATTCAGGAACAATTTCCCTTTTCTAATCTTCTTCCGCTACTTGTATTTTATTTAATTATCTTGGTTGTCCACTGTAAATAAAAAGTAAGAAACCTGCCAGTTCCTTTTGATCACGTTTCTGTTCTTTTCCCCATCAAAACTTACACACAGAGGGTTTTTGGTTTTTTTATTTCTTTCAGAGGTGAAAAGCATTCCTCATTAGGAAGAGCAGATGCATCCTATCATAAAGGGTTGAGGGTTTTAGATTCTTTCAAGTAGTTTCTTTTCTCTCTAGGTACAAATTGTTTAATCCCTGAGCTTTGTCAGTGTTCCAGAGTGTTCACGTATTCAGAATATATTGTCACTGGAAGCTCCAGGCAAACCATGTGTAAAAATAAAAAAATGTATTAAAGCATAAAAACTAATGAGGACAAAGTGCAAATGCTTCTCATAACCGTTGCCCAGATGACTTCCTCAGGGGAGTCAGACTATGGTAGTTACATCAGGAAAACAGGCACGCTACAGGCGGGGTCCAGTATTCTCCCTTCATCCCTGTATCGAACAGAAAACACAAAACCCAACAAAAATTCTTCCTTTCTAATTTGTTTGAAAAAAGATATGAATCCATATTCCTTTTCATGCTGATTCATATATTGAAAGTTTTTTCTAAACTCCTTTTTCTTTTCAATTTAAACATATTTCCTGGGGTCATATATATCAATTATTTTGAAAGTTTACAAAAACCAACAGTGCAAATATTGCAGCCATTTAATAAACGTGGGACTGAAACAATATACTGAAATTACTTGTCATACAAGATCTTGAAACAAGGGAAGTATTGTACTGTATTCAGAAAACATTTTCTCCAAGTTTGTATATATCCCCTTTCCTTTCCTTGTGAAGTTTTAAAGTTACACACGTACATACACTTGCTTGAAGCCTTATGAAACTGAAATGTCAAGTGAGAGTTGCTTTATATCATGTTCTGTCAATCAAAGTAAGCGAGGCTTTATGCATCTGTTGCTAGTATATTGGCACTTTTTGAAGAGTGTTTCGGAGGGAGCGAGAATAAATAAAGATCCTTCAGGCACTTTCTCATTTATGGATGAGGAATCAAAGCAGTCTGAAACTTCATTTTCAGCCTGATACCCTGAAGATTGTTGGCTGATAATTCTGGATGGAACAGCTTATCTGGGAGGATTAGGGAGAACATGGACTTCCTATTACTGCTGGCTTCAGCCTATTCAGCTGGGCAGACTCTGTCACACATTATCTGTGCCTTTACATATGTCACTAATCTTATCTATATCTTTTCAGCTCCTTCTGTTGGAGCTGTGGTTTCCTGTGCCTAAACCTCCCATTTCTTCATTACACCGGCTGTATAGGCATTAGCCTTCTCTAACAGCCTTTCTGCACCATGTCATTCAGTAATGGCTAGTAATGCAAAGGTATGAGAAGGTAATGGTTGCGCTTTATCTCTGATCTTACAGGCCTCACATCAATATATTAAATGCACACTTCCCTTCCTACCAGCGTCCTCCATTCTCCCCGCAACATTTTTGACCAAATCCACTTAATAAAATAAAATCACCCCAAAATAGAGAATCTCTGCAATTATTAAAAATAACAGAAGCAGGCAATTTGGGGGTAGGTATATGTGCTGGAAGGGTCAAAGTAGTTTGTAACCAAGAGAACCAAAGCATCAGCACCAAAACTAATCTGAAGCTTCTGCCATTGCTAATTGGTGTTACAAAGTTAGTGGTATTCATTACTAGGACAATATAGCTCAGAAGAAAGAAGCCTTTGAGTCTTCTGAGAGTCCCTGCCCTTTTAAAATTTCATAGGAAAGCCCCTTTCCCACAGCCACTCTAAAATACTTACCTGGCTTCATCCGGCTCCCTGGCTGCCATCGAAGTTATATCCTTTCTCTCCTATTCTGCTTTTGACTTTCAGTCCTCCTGCCACACCTCCACTCTAGTGTCCTCTTTCCTTTCTAATTAATTTTCTGCTGTTTCTTCATCTCCTTCAGCCACTTTTAACTTCCTCATTCCCCATTACCGTAATAAAAATGACAATAAATGAATTCTTTAAAGTGAAGGAAATGAAACCACTGATACTACTTTACCCTTTTATTATCCCAGTAACTGTTTTTGACTGTGAGGTCTTTTGGGCAGGGACTGCTCTTCTTGTGTGTTTTCATTGTGCCTAGTACAATACACATCAGAAAAAAATGAAAAATTATAACTCAATCCTTATCTTGATGACTTTTTTAGGTACAATTGGAATGCAAACTAGAAAAATTCATCACTGACCTCTGACTATTAACTCCTGCAACAGTACTTTCTGACACTTTATTTCTAATTAGTAACTCAGCCAGTTCCTTATATGATTAATTTTAATTACATTTAAGTAAAATTTAAATTATTTTAAAGCAGTGAAATTTTCCTTCCTGTTTTTGCTGCCCTCGCATTTTGTTTTACTTTAAATTGCCAAGTTATTAGAAGTCTGTACTTTGTCTGTTCTCTTGAGGTTGAAACAATAAGCTTTATCTGACCCTGACAAACATAATTTCTCCTCTTTGTAAATGAATGCCTTGAATGTCAAGGTTTCCCCACCTCACCACCACAAGTCCAGTCCATGTCATTTAACACAGACACATTTTTTATTCAGTGACAAGCAGAAGCAAGGAGAAGTGTGACGTCTATCCCAAAGCTTTACAATTACAACTGAATTATGTAGATGAGACAGCCACGGAGAGTTGTGTTAGCTTCAGCATTGATGGCAACTGTAGGAAATGATGTGTTGCAGCAATGGAAGATTTTCTTGACTAGTTGCATTCTTTCAGAGATTTGGAAAATCTGCTCACTATGGACTCTGCAAGAACTTCTGTTTTTCAGACTATACAAAGCATTGATGGTCCCTTAAGGAAGGAAGAATTTCATTTCAGATGCTCTCATGGAAATTGTTTTCACTCTTCTAATCTAGTTGACTTGTTCTTCCCTATGATTTTGTACACAGACTTTTTCAACAAGCACTAGGATTAACTGAGCATTTGATATACAGTTCATTTTGCCCATGCAAGTTATGCATTTCACCAATTGAAATGTATAGACCTAAAGAAGACAAGGCTATTTCTCAACTCAAGAGAATCCAATGTTTCATCAGGTCCACCTCAACCCCTTTGTGATACATATGATATGAAGAGCTATATAAAGAATCTCTTAAATGCTTAATTTATAGTCAGTCCTCATCTGAGTATTTGTCATTTATGAAAGGGTAACACGTGGCATGTGGACTTGTCATTAGCCCAAGGTAACACAGGTTATGACTTCTAATTCTGTTCTCAGCCCTGGTACAGAGTTGCTACATGACCTTGCACAAATCACTTAACCTTTACATGACTAATTTTATCCATCTATAAAATGGGGATAGTAAAATTTTTAGCTACACATAGCAGGATGATGAGAATTAATTAATGCTGTTGAAAACCCTGAGAAAGAAGAATTTATATATGGGGCCTAATTCCACAGGTATTCACTCTTTGACTCTATGTCTTGAGCAGCTACTTCTAGTTAAGCAAAATTAGTTTAAAAACCTACCATCCGGGTTTGTTAGCGTTGTTCAGATTCACTGTGCTTAGATATGAAGCTCACCCAAAACACTCCAGAGAGTCAACACAAAAGAAAGATCACGTGATTCATTAGTAATATTAGTTGAATATCCACGTACAGAGAGTACAACCAACAAAGTTTTGCATTCACAATTTCATAGCAGGAGCTCCAAGTAGCATATGCAAAAATTGACATCTGATTAAAAGTGCCTGCCTGTGTTACTGGAGCTGCAAGCAACAGGTGGGTGAGCAAATGCCCACGTGCATGTGGGAGAGAGAATGTGCACTGTTCATGTAGTTCTTCAGCTTCTATTTTTTGAAGATTTGACCCTAAAACTTCACTTCTTCTGGATTGTGGACCAATTTTCCAAACATAAAACCGATAGAATTTTCATTAGAAAACGCAAGTTGGAAATGTGGTATCATGTCACCTACCAATAATTGGAACTTTATGGGATATGACTATTATAAAATGCACAGCACAAAGAGCTGGCTAGTATTTATGTCTAGTAGTTGGGATGAGGGGGGAGCGCTGGAGTGAAGGTGACCAACCTCACTTCACTCTGCTGCTAGCATGCTGTTTTACAGTGGGCAGCCCAAATCAGTTCTAATCCAATTTCAATTCTCACATATTGAGACATAACAAAATACTTGTATGATATAGAACAACCAGTCTTCAATATTCTGATCTGTTGTTTTACTTAAAGCATGCATGGATTTATGCTCAAAACAATCATTTTATTTCTTTCTACCACTAAGGCAGAATTTTCAAGTTACTATAATTGTTGCAAACTTCTTCAAATGAACAATATATTCATTTTCAAACCTGAAGGTCAATCCAAATTTACAGAACTGTCAAGAAGGCAGAAAGTACCAATCTTGTCTGTAGGTATCAGTAATACAATTGTCTTATCCTAGACTAGCAACAAAGGTTCAAGATCATGTGTGGCATAACCTGAAGTACTCCATGGCAGGCCCTAACTCAAGTGCATTTCAAATTAACCTCAGAAGATTCTTCATCATAAGGAAAAATGAATTCTTTATGCAATGGAAGTGATTAACCTTGAACCTTCAAAGTCAAGATGATTGGAAGGTGTGCACGTGTGTGTGGGAGGGATTCTGCAATCTTCAAGGTGGTTGAAAACTGATACATCATGGATAAAATAAACAAAATAAATACAGCTCTCTCCTTAGTCTGCTGCTGCAAAACATTCCAGCATATTTTGCTGTAAAAACCTTTTCTCTTTTAAATGATCAAAGCAGCATGTGATCCAATCAGTTAAACAACTGCAACAAGCCAGAACAACACAGATACACTTAAATGTCCTGTTTATTAAAGATGTTCATTGAAGATAATGATGCACAGGGCCCAAGAGATTTGGAGAAAAATAAGTAAATAGAAATTAAACCCAGCTTGATGATGCCTAGGACAAAGTGTGTAGGGTAGAGGAGGGTGGTGAGTTTTGAGGAATACGCTCAGTGCAGGTAGCTCTGGATGCAGCTGTAGTGGGAGCTGCAGGCTGAGCTCTAGAGGGTGAGAATCCTGGGCAAAAGGCTGGGAACTGCCAACTCTTTCCATAAAGAAGGGTTCGGGGACCTGTGGCCTGGCCAGATGGATGGACACTGAGACACAGCAGGAGCAGATGAGTCACGGGTTTTCCTTTCCTTAGACTGTGAGGGTATAAAATCTCAGGGGATCCTTTGTTCAGGGTCCATTCAGAAGCACCCACCTCAAGCAGTTATATTTTTATTTAGTGATTGCACCATGATTAAAGTATTTTAAGGATCAAGATGTCTGACACTCTTCTGTGTAAGTTTGGGGCCACGCCAGTCAGGAAACCTGTTCTGGCTGTGTGAGTGTGAAGGTGTAGCTGCGAAGGGGCCTCAGTGCCAGTTCAGGTGGCATGAGAGTGACTGCCAGAGTGGCTCCTGGATGGTTGGACCAGGAATTTTCCTTAACAGTGGTGACAGTTTTGTCTTTTGTCTTGTATTAGGACTAAGAAAATCTTTACACTGCTAAAATAATTTTGCAGCTTACACATTTAAATTACTATAAGCACAGCAGAAGAATATGACAGAAAGGGCTAAAAACTGCCCAAACAGCTTACCTTCAAGCATACTTTCCCCTGGTCAGAGAGAATAAATGTGCTTTTCTGAAAAAATGAAATAATAATAAAGTCATAGTGATAATAATGCAGCACAGACTATTTCTATAAGAAACAAGTAAAGCTAACCCATAAATAAGTAAATGCAAGGTATTCTTGGGACGTTTTGGCTTTGCATGTTTGTTTGGTTGTTTTTTTGATAAAATAACCAAAGCATATAATTGCATTGATTAATTCCTTCTCTGCCTTCTCTCTTTATTCTCTGTCTGGCATCCTTTATTTCCTGTATCCCTTGACCCATTTCAAGAAAGGACTTATGGAGGTCCTGATTATTAAATTAAATTAATTTTTCAATTGGCTCACATAAAAAATATACAGAAGGTTTTCAGATGTGGGGTCATCTGTGAGGACTTCCCAAGGAGGCACCCACCTGCTGGCCTTGCATTAAATTCTACTGCTCCCACTTTATCATGCCTTAGCCTGAGCTGGTCTTCACAGCCATTCACACTGAGGGACTCAACCTCAAAGTGGTCTTTTTCTGCTAATATCCAGGAACAGTACTGCCTCCAAAGAAAATACTGCAGTTCTAGACATTCCCCTTCTAGAAATTCCTCTTTTACCTAAACACAGAGAGAGCTGTTCATCTCTTCTTATCCTTCGCTTGCTCAGGCTGGTTTGCAGTCTTACCTCCCGCATTAACCTTACTTTTAAAATGTCGCCTTTAAAATGGCAGGAAACTCAAAAGCTTTGTGCATGCAGGTTGTGCTCAGGAGACTTTTCACATCATGAAGCTTATAACATGGACATGGCTTGTCTCTCCTCAGGTTAGGTTCATTTTTAAAACTTCACTATTAAAACCTCTAATCATTTTAAAGGGATTTTCCTGCTCGCTTCACTCCTGATGTAGTCTTAGTAGCAAGACTTTTGTAGTATGCTGACATGCAATTGATGGGAGGATATGTTGTTTGTAATATCCTGAGATGTATTCCGATGTGCTTCCCATTTCACACAGTGAACCGGAGGATACAGGTGGTACTTAGTGTGTTTTTATCTTAAAACAACATTTTCTTACGTTACAGCCAGTCTTAGTGAAAATGAGTTTATCTGAAATGATCAATTATATCAAGGTACATGTACCTTGAATCCAAAATTAGTACGACACATTTCTGTACCATTAGATGCCTATTTTTAAACATCTCATTTTGGTAAGTGGGGCTTATTTCTCTTATCATGAGTCAAATAGCAGGATTACTGAGGGTGGAATAAGATAAAGGTGATTCATCCCACCTGAGGTCTCCTCATGCTCTTCGTAAGCATTTGATTTTTATAGATGACATTAATTAAATAAATACATCTGAATGAATGTGTAAGAGACCAATACACTCTGTGCTCAAGTGCCTGGAAATACTACACTGGGAACTAGCATTTGACTATGTTGCCTAGGAAAGATGCCTTTTCACATTTAGTGCTTCTGGATGTGTCTAGAAATGTGGCCTGCACCTATCCTAGTAAATGCTAACAATGCTGGAGTGATCCCAACTACAGGATCCTGTTGTCATTGACAGTAAAGTGTTAGAACATCTTTAACAGACACAAATGACCAATAACAAAGCACTCAACACGATAGATCAAGCCTTATAAGCTGCCTTCTAGTATCTCCATCTGTTAAGTTACTAACTGTTGCTTTAGGGTTTGTGAGCACACTTTAAGCATCTTCCTAAATGTCCAGATAGATTTTTTTTTTTCCACACTATCAATATATTTACAAAAATAAATTGTAATGGATTTTTTTCCTGACGCTTCTTAATTTGTAGATTTCAGAATTCACATTTCTGAAGAACTGGGGCGAGGCGATGTTTGCCTGAAAAATTCTATGTATTCACAATTAAATGCTTTAAAAATATGTATTTTCATATTCAGTGACAGATTTTATTTACTACTCACTAATGTTGGAGGTAAAGCAGTATAATTCTTTGTGTGTTTTATGAAAAAGGGTGATACTATTCTGAATCCATGCTGTATTTCCTACCAGAGTGTCGCTATGTGTAGGATTTCTTATTAAAAAAGCAATCTTTAAAGTGATCTGCTGGAATTCTTCTCTCAAGAAACCCATCTAAGAAGGCAATCTACCCCCCAATAAGCCCTTTTCTAGCCTATCGTAAAATACAATCACTTCCTATAAAGAGATCAGGAAATTATGTAGTCAGACTTTTTGTGGTGAAACTTCTATTGCGGAAACCAATCTAACTGAATGATGGTTTAGGTCTGAAAAGTCAACAATTGTATATTCCACTGTTTAGATATTTAAAAAAAAATTGCCAAAACTACGTATTCTACTCATCACAATGCAGTCAAGGTGCTTGCAATAGGGATTATCTATGCAGTTGTATCTTTACTGTATCGGGATCCATAGGAAAGTTCCCAGCTATCTTTACATTCTTAAGTCCTAATACCTTGGGTGAAGTTTCACCAGAAGCAAATAGCCCAACACGCTGTATGAGGACAATGCATGCTCTCAAGTCAGGGCTCAGCAGAGATAACAAAACTTCTACCTATGAGTAAATTAATCCTATAAAATTATAAGGATGATTAAGATAAATTAATATTTATATACTACTTCATCCTACTTGCATTCTTTTTGCTTAATATCAGGAAGGCTGGATAGTCTTCTCCTTTGTTGTTGGCATCATACGCACTGGGAAGAAATTAAGCTATGTGTTCTAAGAAGTATTAATCTATGTACAACACTAATATGTCTTTGAAGTAAAGCAATAAAACAGAACAGCACAGATTTATTGGAAATATAGATTTGCTTTAACTGCTGAATAATTTTTAATTCAGGAAATAAATATAAAATATGTAGAATCTTGCAAATTCATGAATATATTTTCATAGGCAGAAATGCCATGACCAGAAAAAAAAAGATGCAGCAGGCTTGGAGAATTTTGTTGAATGTTTGATGAGTTTACAGTCTTTTATCTTAACACTTACTACAGTTTGAGACTGGTGAATAATTCACAATGAATATTTCATCAGACACATGTTGCCTTCTTTTTGCAAACAGCTCATAGTTTTCCAGATTAATTTATTATTTGAAATTATTTTCTTTTTAAAAAGTAGCCATGTAGATTAATCCAAAACCATTATATGCAAATATTTGATGACTTGGTTGGACTGGTTAGTTGTGATGAGCCAGATAAGTCACAAGGTGTTCTTTCTATTCATGCAGTAGAACAACAAGCATATACTTCTGAAATAAATACTTACACATGCGACTGTGATATTTAGTTTTTAGTGAATACCCCTGCATGTGATAGGGGAGCATGTGTTCTATGACCATTTGTGCCAGTAAAAGGCAATCATTCAGATGTCTGCAGAAAGCAAACACAAAAGGGGATTGTCATTATCACATAGCCAACACAATATACAATCTCATTTTTAGACAGGCAAATGAATTAACAATATGCTGTTGGTAGGGCAGATAAGTGACACTGAGGACACAAAGACAATCCCAGGGGCAGAGATTTGCATACTACTTCTGTGTCCCCTTTTTGTAATTGTTTGATGCTGTTGGGTATCTTTTGTTAAGACGAAAAATAGTTCCTAGGCAGTAGCAAACTAGGCTGATGACAGTAGCAACAGCCGTCCAATAGGCATCCTCAAAATTGATTTTGTTCCATGCTGTGCTGTCTAACCATTGTCCTCAGGGTTGCTTGAGGAGGTGAAAATCACTTCTCACTTTGTAATATATTTCTTCTATGACAAAGGCTAAAAGGAGCTGTGTCAGAGGAGTTGTTGGGGGGTGGCTTTAAATAAGTGGAGGATCCTTCTAACCAAGGAACTCTTATATAACAATATCCAATTAATTTATAACCATTTAACCTACTAGATGCAAAATTACAGTAATCGAGCTCAAAAGCTAGCATCAGTTTTCATAGAACAGTAATATGCTGAAATCTCTGCAAGATTAATAATTTTTCCCTTCCTGCCACATTTACTTTTGCTAAGCATCTGATGCAAAATGGACAATCCCCATCGTTCTCTTTACATGGACTGGCTTCTCACTCAGTCACACCGAACACCTAAGAGCCAGTGTATTGTGTCTGTAATGGAAATGGTGAACACCACAGAGTATGCTGTAATGAGCCAGCTGTGCATAAACAGAGATTAGGAATACAGAGATACCACAGTTAGCCGTGCCTGAATTTTATCTAGACACTTGTCAAAACTGGTTTTGCCAGTACTACTTTCCTCCACATTATACTAAAAACATGTGACTGTCACATGTATTCAGTCCAGACAGAGAATAAAAGTGTACAATAGCAGGTATTAACACATTTCAAAAACCCATTGTTGGCAGAAGTACAAGCATTTTGATTTACAGAGGTATTTGAAGTACTGTCATTTGATTTCAGTGGGAATTAAATACCTGACCTGTTTAGGCATTTAGATAAATCTTACTAAACACCCATCTTCACCTCTAGGCAGCTAAATAACTCTGTGTGTTTGATTTATAGCATTTAAAAGAAGTTGCTGAGGCTTTAACTCTACTGTGCCAGCACATTAAATGCAGATGCTAGGCAGTGTAAGACTCTGCAAAATAGTTAGAAAGTATTAGCTAACATAGGTTATTACCTTAAATCTTTACCTCCAGGGGTTCTTGGAAGGTAAAAGAATTTTACGTCTCAATGAAAGTGGCAAAACCAAGATTAGATTTTCCAAGAGAAAGAAACAGAAACCACAAAACCTTTTCTCAGCCATACTAAACCCAGTGATTCTCTTGCCCAACTGAACTCCACTGTTAAGCAGGTGGTTGAATAAACATCAGCCAAACTTGAGCATGTTATGATTATTTGGGGATTTCTCGTTAATGACTATTGTGCAGACCACCCAGCTGCATAGACAAAATGTGTAGATCTGAAAATATCCCTGTGTATAGTGAAATAGCAGTCATTAGGACCACAACAGAATACCATTTCCGTAGCACTGACTACATATCCAGTGAGTCCCTAATTCCCCTGGTAAGGAGAATGGCTTTCAAAAAATTCCTCCAAAAGGGAAAAAAAAAGAAAATAAAAAAGCAGCTGCAGTGTGACCATGGCATAAGCAGTTTACTAAGGCACTACAATGCAGTGTCTTGCAGGCTGTTAAAGTGGTACTCTGGTGATAATGTGTATATTCATTCAGTATAAATGACTAAGTTCAAAAAACCGTACAATGAATCATGGTTACAAGGCTGGACTTTCTTTGATTAACTACACTAGTATAATGAAATCCAACAGAGCAATCACTGAAACATTTAGCTCCAAATGTAAATCTTTTTGAACTCTGAAAAAAACATGTTAGGCAATGAGAGGGGGTATATAATACAGCTATATTTCATATAATGAAAGGGGAAGCAGTTGGAAAGAAAAGGGAATGTTAAAAAGTTGTTATGCTGTGTTTGGCAAGAATGAGTAATTCTGAAAATGTCAGTCATGATAATCCAACAAATTTGTGTTCTAAAGGTCAATAGAAACATTTTCTATAGTGATACAATAGTTATGCCAAATACAAAATAAGCATTTATAAGACATTTTCAAGTATTAATGTAGTACCATAATGCATCTTGGGGAATTAATCTCAGTTTTAAATTAAGGGCATAGTTTGATCAATGTAACAGAATTTTATTAAAAATGTACTGATACAACCCATGGCACTTTCATTTCAGCAAGACTGTGATGTTGAATTCCCGTATCTCAGGCTTATCTTAACTGTAGAGATGAAAGGTGTCTTTTCTACCAAGAGGTAGAATGTGTAGGTATTCTTCAGAATACCTACAGTTCCACCACGAGCATGATGATTTCCTCATATGGTTACTGATCATGCACCTGGACACTAAGGTATGTAATTTTTCCAAAGAATCTTATCTGCCAAGTGCCACTAATGGCAATAAAAGGCAACCTGCAACAGTGGGAAACCTAGACGTGAGGAATTCTTCTCAACAGACAACTCAAAACACAGGTTTTCCATATGTCATAATTTCCCTTCTGTTCTGTCCCTTTTGCCTTGTGTGATTGATTACAGTGAGACGACAGTTTTTTCAGCGGTCAGTAGAATTTCTGTGTGCATACAATGCGGAACATGGGCAAATGGAACAACACAAGCAGCAGGAAAATATTATCCTTCTACCATTGTTTGCTCAGATAATTTAATGGGGAGAGGCCAGAGAGAAAAAATTGTGGTGAAGAACTCTTCTGTCACTGACAGAGAGACTAAGATTGAGGGGAGCAGTGGTGGTGTTGGGACACCATTCTCCAGGCTGCATGTGGCCAGGGGTAGGGAGTCCCTAGAGGACATACCACAGAAGCACAGCACTGGGGAAGCATCTTAGTGATTTTCTGGTACTTCTTCCTGTGTTAAGTGAGGGAAAGAGTTCCTCTACCCCTCTCTTCCAGCCTTTCCACCACCAAATTTAAATATTGGGCTTGCCGTGGAATAAATGTGCTCTATTACATACATATAGACTATAGATTATCTCATATAAAGAGATTTGATTTTACTGCCATGGACATGGTCAGATTTGGTGAGAGTGGATTCAACTTCCTCCAAGTCAGTGAAGCTCTGCCCACTTACACTGGATCTAAATAGGATCTATAGCATTCATCACTCCAGTATTTAAACTAATGTTGAGCTAGGTAGACTGAAAATGCTTACATAAAGCAGTCACACAGAACATTACAATAGTCACTGTAAAATCTGTATGGTAAACCTTGATGTTCCAGACTGCTTCTGTACAATACCACAGCACATGCTGTAAAACAGGATTCATAATCTACAGAAGATTTCTTCAAAATTGTTCCATTCAAAGAAGTGAAAGCTGAACAAAAATGTTCTTTCATCAATAGAATATGGCATTTCATGCAACAAGCCATAGCTCTCACAGCTGTTGTAAAGAATACACATTATTAATTTGAAGGTATATGTGCATATTAACTTGTAAGATTCAATAGCCTTTGTCTTGGCCCAAAGGCCTTAATATGACATCAACAGGAGGCCTCACACAGTGAATAGAGTGAGAGTTGGGACAGAGTGAAAATTGTTTAATCACCTTTCAGTGGTTAAGAGGGGATGAGACTCTACTGGAAAGAAAGGACAATTTTTTAGGATTATTGTTTTTCTAACACTAAATCATCTTTTTACAATGAAGTATCATAATGGACTCAAGGGACAAAAAATATGTTTTAACTTGTTTGGAAATCACAGTCAACCTCCAAGCCCCAGTATCCATAGATAGACACTGAAATCCATGTTCCAGCACCAACATAAGTATCCTGATCAAAGTTGCTCATTCACTGTTGCAATCAATTTCTTTCAAAACACTGACTAGTAGATGACAAACATACTGCTTATTGCTCCCAAAATGTTTTCTACTATGACTGTAAATTTCTCATTTGGTTTTTCTTCTTATTAATTGTCCTAGTCAATAGAGAGATTGAGACTGAAAAGAACTAAACAACTCTTCTCCCAGACCTCTGCAGGCAGAATTGTAGAACTTCACAGCTTATAGGGAGAAAAATGAGCTTACTTTGAAAGTATTTTTCCTTAGAAAATTTTGTAAAATGGCACTGGCTACAAAATTATCTGCATCTATATGCTAAGTCCAATACCATCACTGATTGCAAAATATTAGAAAAACTGAACACAATTTTGTTTGTTGCACACTTTGAAGGACAGATATTCTATATCATGGAATTTTAAGCAGGTTATACAAAGTTTCTTTAACCACCAAATGTCCTCTGACTTTTGGGAGTGCTGTGTGCATATGTTGCCTTCCCATGAGCAGGAAAACAGTGGGACCACATTCCCCAGGACTGGGAAAATAAGACAATCAAGGAATTATTCTTATACATACTGATAGCCAGCTCTGCTCAATGAAATGTTTACGCATGTGTATAAGTAAGAGAATAAAGCATGGGAGTAAGTGTTCTGCGTGATTTGTAAATACCACAAGGAAGATAGGAAGACATGTTTCTTTTTGTTTCACTCAAATGTTTCTTGGGGCATGTGATTGTTATTTATTAGAAATGAAGCAAACCAACTCAGCCAGACTGTTTTAACAACTTGATTAGTCTGTTTCTAAACATGAAAGGATTTCCAAACCTGCTTCTAGTTTGTATAAATGGTAGCAATGTGATGAAACTGAGTTGCCTCTCCTAACCATAGGGTTGAGTTGGAACATACATCACGTGCTTTTTGCCAGAGGGGAAGGCTGGGACCACACAAAGGGAGTCTGCCCAGCCCCTCCTGCAGTAGTGTGTCCTACAGAGACATCTCCTGGTAGAGCTCAGGAAGTCATGCTTGGCTCTTCTTCTTGGCCACGGCGAGCCTCTACAGACTCAAGCTTCTGCTCGCTGAAAGACAGACAAGCCTTGAAAAGATGGTTTTTGTTTTTTTGGGTTTTTTTTTTTTTTTGGTAACTTTTTTTCCCCAGCTCACTTTTGAGCTATTTCTACAAAATCACAATGGTTGCTTTATTTCTGATAGTAGTTGGTGATAACGGATAACTCTAGATTACAATTTTCCGTAAATCATATGCTGCCTTGTTGGGTAGGTAGATTATGCCTATGATACATTCTTTGGCATGTACCCCAACCAGTGAAGACTGAAAATGTATCAATATTTGAAAATTTAAAAAAATACATTAGGTAGTTTAGATCAGAGTATTGGAGCATTATTGAAGTAGAGCACAGTTGAATTAGTGCTTTCCAATTTTATTCTGACAGCAGATTAAAGCAGTGGGAAAAAATGTCCCAGCAGAATAAAATATCTGTGATTAAACTTCAAGAGCCCCAATGGTGGAATAATGTCACATCAGGCACCAATTTATGGGGTAAATTTTAGAATACATATTAGGGGAAAAAAAAATCAGCATGAGAGATTTAAGTAAGTGACACTGTCTTCTGCCAGTAATACTGCTGTATATCCCACAGTTCCCTTAAGTGATTATGCCAATATCTGCAGCACTGGGATTGGTCACCTATTAATCAGGAGGAGAAAACCTTCACATCTCTTCTGTGAAGAATCATGATCTGGGGAACTAAATTCAGGCAAACAGATCCAATAACTTTATTCTTACAGCAGAGTGACATGAGCAAATATAAATCCCAATAGTGTTATTTTAATGCCTGCTAAGCTAATTGAGAACATATTCGTTTGCTTCAACTAAATAAATTATGTTACCGTTCTATGACCCCAAGGTCATCTCCTTTAGGAGATGTCTAGCACTTGAATTAACTATTCAACTCTTCACAGTAAGTGGCCTCAGCCAATCAATGCCAAATAATACTGCTGAAATATGCATTTAATTATCCTAACACTTTAGCATCTAAATGCTTTTCTTTGCCAGCAGTATTTTTGTTTGCTAAATTATTCTGGAAGGGTGAAAGTTTTCTGAGTATAGTCCGAGCATCATCTTTGTAAACTCTGATCCCAAAAGGGATCACAGCCAACCACCACAGATAGAACTGGTTACAAAGAGACATTCCTTTGATATGGTGGAGCAAAAATTTTTTGTTCCATGTTCTTTATATTGTTGGTTGCAAGAAGAAAACACAGCCAGATAATTTTTATGAAGTTTCAAACACTTGAGTCTCCAATGTGCTTTGCCAGGTTAGCTGAGGACAAAATGCCTCTTCTAATGAAGAATCTATGTTTTGCCAAACTCAGAGTTACTACAGCTGAATTAAAACTGAAATGTAAAGTAAGCTTACTAGAAACTGCTTTATTTTTGAAATTATATGGTACAATTTACACATCAACTAAAGCCTGCTGCAAAAACCATTAAAAAATAAGTTCTTCTGAAAGCTAAAAGCTGCTTTCCATCCTCCTGACTTGCTAAAACTAATCCTAATGAATCTCAGGTTTGTAAAACCTAGGCCCATACCTATAAATCCAGTTTAAGCCCTTTACATAAGTGCTGCATTGGACTCCTCTACTGGAGCACATCGTCCTTCGAGAAACACACAGTAAGTTGTTATTTAGGCTTCTCATATTATGTATTAGTACCTAGAAATAAGAAAGCTCCTGACCATTCTTCTGTAAATTGCAGTAGAATTAAATTTGCCATTTATTTGCACCAGTGTAAATAAGAGCTCAGCTTGGTCCTGCGTACAGGAATAATCCTTGCATAACTAAAAATGACTTGTCTTTTATTCTTGTACCCTTTTCTGGATTTTGCATGGTTTATCATGTAAATAAACAAACATATCTGGCTGCAGTATAAAAAATACTCTAATTTTGCAATTATTTGTAATATAATTTTCATGAATATTAATTATTTTAAAGAGAAGAATAAAAGTGATGACATCCTGCAGACTAGTAGAGTTCATACCTTCAGAAAAAATGTTTCATTAATTTTTAAACAAGAGGCATTCATTATTATGCTTTCTGTGGCAAGACTGACTTTTTTTGTAAATGATGACCATAATTAAGCCTCTCATAATGAACACTGCTATTACTAAACAGTAAAATTTATATAATGTCTCCACTCTAGGAGACTTTGCTTTTTTATTGAGGAGAAAAGGCAGATAATGACTGAAATTATAGTTTAATACTATTATTTTTAAGGATATTGCAAAAAACATATATAGACTATATTAATCTTTAAGCAAAATTTAATCAGACTGTGTCTGTTTAGCCAGAAAAAGAACTGAATTATTTGTCCTGACTCTAATGCAATGTTGATGTTTCTCCTAGTTCTAGAGAAATGTACAAATTAAGTTATACCCAAGTGATATTTTTACACAGTGTAAAACATTTCTATGTCATTCATGTACTTAATTTAGGCCTGGCAGAACTATGTATCGACAAAAATTACTTGAAACTGCTACTAGCCAAATAAGGAATGTCTTTATAATTACTTCAAGCTCTAGGAAGCATTTTATTCAACTGCAAATACAAGCTATTTGCAGCTTTTTCTGTGGAGGTCTTTGGAGATGGCCTGGTCTTAAAGTTAACACAAAATTGTTGTCAAAGAAAGGGATTTTATCTACATATGTTCTTGTTTTTCCAAGCAGAGGAAAAAGACTAACATGACATAGGTGACCACTTCCAGAACTAGTATTCTAAACATCAACACCTGAGACTTCATGCAAAAAGGTACCTAGAGAATACTGATGATTTGCTTGTAATATTTTCTGAATATTTTCAGCTGGTTCAGAAGTGCTTCATGAAACAAAAAGAGGCAAATTTTGCTGAGTTTAAATACTATTCAGCTAATGGCAGCTCCTAGGAAAATGCTGATTTAGCCACAGTTCACATGTGGCACATTCTCTTGCTGTTTCCCTGATTAAATTGTGACTGAATATTCCTATTTATGTTGTAAGATGGTTTGCAGAATTACACAAATTTAGTTCAGCTTTTGTGGTAGTGCCTAAAGGACTTTGGAACAAAAGTGTTACTTGTATTGCAAGGAATCTATCTTTCTAAGTTATCTTAAGGGTAATGATTTATGAAGTCCTGCTGAAAACATTCGTGCTGCAGCTCTATGATTTTTTCCTACCACAATTTTAGTGAAAAGCAACATTATTAGAAGAGCAAAGCAGTGTGATTTGGGGAGAGCCTTCTAGTGTATGGATTTGATTAAAAGTGGCATTTTAAAGTTATACCCTGGGCCTGCTGAGCTTTTGGTCAAGCTGTGCAGGTCAGATTATGTTTTGTAGCATCAGGAAGTCAGAAGGGGAAAAGGAGAGGGCTTTCCGTCCTCTCCAGAGGGCTTTCCATCATTTGCAATCTAAATATATGCCTCATGATGACATTAGACAGAGATTGCAATTCTTAAAAAACTGGAGGTGATATTTTCTATCTAATTGGATCTTTGCAGGTATTAGTAAACAGGCTCAAAGAATGTCTGTAGGGAAAAAAAAGCCCCAGAAATTGACACAGAAGGAAAATACATTGTTTGGTTTTGAATGAGAAAAATTAAAACAGAATGTTTTGTTTCAGGCCAGCTCAGCCCAAATCAAAAAGTCATGATCTGACAAACTGAAAAGAAGCTTTTCATTTCACATCAGTTTGACATTAATCAACATCTGTCTGAAGTGCTGTTACGTGCCATGAGACTTGTAGTTCTTTGTGCTGGGATCCTGAAAGCATGTTTCAGCTGTCAAATCCAAGTACATGTCCTAGCCCTGTCCTAATAAAGCTTGTCTGTATATCATCCACCTCCCACTTTTTTCCCTTCTTCTTTGCTGCACTTTCTCTAGGAAAGAAATTGAACTCGCCAAGAGAAAACCATGACACAAAAGCATCGGTCCTCTTGTCTTGCCAGCTGTGGGAACAGGACTGCAGAGCTTGCCATGGAGAAAATGTGCTCTTTGGACAGAGCCATAACCTTGCCAGGTGAACCCTGCTTTACTTTGCCCTCTCTCAATTAAAGGAAAAGGATCTCTCTGGGAAACAGGATTATTCCCAATATACCAGAATATAGCCTATTGTCTATAAAGGGTTGTATTCTGATGTTCATTTTTTAACCTGTAAGAAACTTTGAAGAAGTTTGTCAGACTATTGTGGGACAAGAGGTTCATGAGCTCTGTCATGAAGGAAGAAGAGGCTTCCCCATCTCCTTATCTATCTCAGTGATGGGTTTTGCATGTTAACTGCTGAATTCATAATAGATCTTAGCTATAACTAATACATTTTTGAAACAAAATCCCTAATTCCTACAACTAAAGAACAGTTACTGCTACAAGATATTTGGATATGTGAACAAAAATCTTAAAGGCTAACTCTAAAAAGAGATGAACTAACATTGCTGGCCACATATTTTTGCATTACCTGTGTTTCCATAAAAATGCACAGACAGCTGGAATGAAAGATTCTTCTTGACAAATATTTTCTGATGTGTTTTACATTTTGTACAACAGACACAGTTTTACAGTGAGTTGAGGGAGACGGCAGATCTGCCACTGTTAGCCATGGTCATGGAGCGAGTGCACCAACTTACTTGAAAGAAAATGAACATGCAGCCTCGTAGCCCCAGCCTGCTTATGGCTGCACTTTTGTACATGTTTCCTGATCAACCTTGGTTCAACTCAACATATCTTGCTTGCCTCTTGCAAGCATTTCTGACAGAATGAGTTAAACATCTTTTAATATCACCTAGACACATCCAAAATATACTCTTCTGTGTATTATAAAATTGTGAGAGTGCATGACAGTATTTTAGGTTAAAAAAAAAGATCAGCATGCATTATATATCATACAGAAAACTGACTGCTTCATACCAGTGAAATATGAGCACACTTTGCAGTAGCTGTCCTTTGCTAGGATTTAAAACTATTTAGAGAGCTACAGCCCAGACAGGCTGCAGACTATTTCCTTCCAAATAGGAAACAAACCTGTGCCACAACAGGGTAGAGCCCTTGCTGAGGGTGGTAGTGTTCATGCAGGCAGGTTATATGTAAGCACTGATCAAAACCACAGCAGATGCAGGCAGAAAACTGTGTCTTGATGCTATGTATGTTTGAGTCAAGTTGTGTATCTATGTGCTGAGGCACGGTTTTCAAAGGAAAGTAGTATACCTTAAGAAGTCCTCTTATTCCTCTGTCAACTAGGAAGCAGTGAGTGAAGAAGAGCACCCCTGGAGTTACCTTTTAGCAGGAGATTAGTCGGGAGAGTAGACAGAGCTTCCTACATCATCAGCTCTAGCTGGACCAGGGCTACACTAGAGATGTGCTTAGTGCCTAGTGCTTACTCGAAACTGAAGACGAACAATAAAACACAGAGTGATTCCTATTTGCACTGCCCCTTTTCAGGGCTGATGGCAAAGTCATGATTTTCCCCTTTGGGCTCTGTAACACTATGAATGCTGCTTCTGCATAATCATTCCGCCAAGGAAACTGAAGGCGGTTCACTTGGAGAGGCAGAGGGCATAATAGAAATAAGAATGAGCTGCTGTAATCAGGCAAAAAAAAACAATCTTTGGCAATGTTTCTTGCAATGGGAGGATTGGAGCCTTTGTAATTTGCAGAACATGGTGTTCTGGAGGCAGTTCAGACGAGAAAAAAAAAGTTTTAAATTTCTTCTCCATTGATTAAAAGCTAAATAAAAAGTTAAGACAGACATGGGTACACCAAAAGAATACATTCCTTGTATTCAACGACAAGTTCTCAGCAACCTTTTTTTACATTGTTAAGCATGATTGTCACATTAGCACAGCTCAAGTGAACCAGTTTGAATAAAATTTTCTTCACTATGAGAGGGGTAAGAAAGTGGAATGGGTTGTCCAGAGAAGCTGTTGACTCCTTATCCCTGGAATTGTACCAGGCCAAGTTGGATGGTGCTCTGAGCAACTTGATGTAGTGGAAGATGTTCATGTCAAGAGGGTTTAAACTAGAAGATCTTCATGGTCCCTTCCAACCCAAAGCATTCTGTGATTCTATGATTTTGTGAAATAAAAGACAAGCAAAACCTTTCTTCTACAGTCTCTTACAGACAGTAATCTCAAGAACAGTGTTAAAGACCACGCTTGTTCATGTCTTGTAAACCTGAACATGTATGCATGCAGCACTCTTTCTCTATTGATATGGAGTAAAACTTCTAGTCTCAAACAACTTTTGCTCTATTTTTTCTGGTGAGATTGCCACCATTCACTCTACAGCATTAACTTTGAGGAAGGGTAGCCGTTTCTGAAATTGTAGCATTTGGAGGATTATGGAAGATATTTCCTTGGCCTTGGCTTAGCAGTGGCTGTTTACTTGCATAGTAAACCCAGGCAGTGGATGGAAAACCAATAACACAAATATCAAGCCACCACTACTGTGCTATCCTGGTATGAATATGTTGTACTAACACAAAAAACCTGGTGGAACCAATTCCAGCCTGTACACAGTTAAAGTCCAATATAGAAATATCACAGAATCATGTTCTACATACAGAATACAAAGATGAATGGAGGCATCCCAAAAGGAATGAAAACACTGGTGGCCAACAGACTGAAAATACTGTTTGTCATAGCATATGATCTGGCTTGAATGACATTATTTTGGAAAAACTTCACAGGCTCAATTGCATTTTACAGCTGAAAATATTGACATTGTTGTGACAGCCCATGCTGAACAGAACAACAAATTGGTATTAGAAAGCAGAGAGCTCTAGGAGAGAATGCCAATTTTAATGTTCAAACTACTTTTGTATGGAGGAAATATAACATTCTTGCTTCATACAAACTGATTAGCGGGGCTTTGCATTGCGGCACTAATGGTGAGGATGAAAACTGCAATTCCAAACTGTGTAAGTTTCTGTAAAAATATTCCCTTCAACTAGCTCCATGCAATTAATTCCAGGCTTAGAGCATCCTGATAAAAGCTTACGGTCCTCTTTACCTCCTACTCTTTCACCATTACCCTCAAATCCTTTCACTAAACTGTGTTTGAAGGCACTAACCCAGCCTCAAATATTATGAAGCACTTTATTAGTAAAACAGTTTTCCTTGGAAAAATATCCAATACTCACAAGAAGATTTATCAAAAAGTGCAGTGGTTTCAGATGTACTTTCCACCAAAAATGTTGCTCAGGTTTGATATAGAATTTCTGATAAAAAGCCAGGGAGCAAGCCATGAATTAATATACATCTGCAAGTCAAACACAGAACCAATTTAGAGCTACACCAAGAGTTAGTCTGAGATTTCTGGTTATCACCTTTGTCTTGTATCCGTATGATAACACAGGATATATTTTGTGGCCCAATATTAAGGAAAACTGGGAGATGGGTATAAACACAAGTTTTGTGTGTTCAAAAAATCCGTCCTAACTTTGGGCTTCTAGTTTCTTCTTCTAGCCATAAGGCACACCACTTGACAAAAGTAATTAGAAAATCTAACCTTTTACATCATTGAATAAAAATAAATTGATGTGGGTTTAATTTTTCCCTTTGTTTCCAATGAAAAGGTGAAAAATGACAAATCATCAAAATTTACTTTAAATTCTTACTGTACAGAGAGAGGCATGGTAGATTTTAAAAGCAATGCATTCCAAACAATGGGCTTTCATTTCAAATAATCTGTGTTTCCATGCAAGCAACAAAGTGCACTTTGTTGAATAGCAGGATTGTTATCTTTTGCCAAGTTGGAAAGTCCTTCACATAGAGCCTACCTATTTAAGCTGTGATAGCAGAAGATCTGAAACAACAGCTAGTATATAAACACAAGATGAAAACCTAGCAGATGACTTTCTGGCTGAGTAAAGGGATTGTTTTGAGAAATGAGAGTTGCTGCTAGCCCCAGTGTCTCACTGATGCAGCACTTCCAGCAGCCTTCTCCCAGGGAGTCTCCAGTTGTTCAAAGAGGAGCACATGCTAGAAGAAATGGCCAGTGAGAGAGACACAGGGAATTACAGTGCTACAAGGCTTGCTGTGAAACAAGCTACCTTCTTTTCTATGTCTTAATCTCTAAGTGTTCACCTCTGACTTCTCAGTGATTTTTTTTTTGTCTGGTTCAAAAGTCATTGCAGAGCCTTTCCCTGTGTATTCCCTGTATTTTTTCCATCCCCTTTACTTCTCTTTCCTTGCTCAGATTTCCTTCCTCAAACTTATCCTTGCACTAACTGGAAGGGAAGGAGAAGGACTGAGCATTCCCATACTGGTGCCCTTCATTTGCCTCAGGTGAAGGCTGGTCACCAATAGCTCCAGAACAACTCTCTGCCCAGGAAGTTATGTGTAAAGAAAGGGTAAAGATGCTGTGAAAAGCACCAGAAAAATAGTATCTTGTCCTCTGAATTCTTCCTTTCATGATTTTGTCCTTTTTCTCTAATCTTTTTTTCGATGAGGCACACATCTGTTAAGTGTGTTATGTATTTTTAGCTATGGGAAATGAGGGGTAAGCAGTCACTAGCCCGCTTGAGGTATGCTCTGGCTGTCAAAGAGCCCTGGCTATATGAGCCAAACATGCTTCCCCTTTCCTGCACAACAGCATCCAAGGGCTGAGCTGAAGTGGGAAACAGGGAAAAAAGGTGATGGATTACCAGAGGCCCTGCTCTTGGGAGCAGTGGCTGCACCATCATGTCAGTGAGAAAGGCTGGGGCTTGAGAAGGCTTTAGGAGCACCAGGACCTGAAGTAGAGGGTCGTGCAAAGAGTTCTGACTGAAAGGTCTGAGAGGCAAGGGGGCAGTGAAGATTTCAGGTGTCCACGCTGGAAGACAGGAACAGGATTTGGAATGCAGGACTCTGAGGTCATCCTTGCTGTAGACAGATTTATTACAAGTGGAAATACGTAGGGAAGCAAGTAGAGGACTGGATTTTGAACTAGATCAGAGATTGGAAAGAAATGAAAAATAGTATTTTTGGAAAAAAACCTGAAAGTTTGAGAGGTAGAATAACTGCTTCATTGCTGTGGGAAGGAGGGAAAGGAAGCAGAGATAAAATTGTAGCTCTCTCCTTGACCCTTACAAACCAGCTTCCTGAAAGCCAAGAGGAATAGAAGAGAATATTTTGCACTGAATAGCCTCAGACACTTTCTTCACTTTTATCCCTCCAAGGATGAAAATGTGAATGGCCAAAGAAACATAGAATTTCTCAAGTTGAAAGGGACCCATAAGGGTAAGAATCAGAGAATGGGTAAGGTTGGCAGGAACCATCAGTGTAGTCATCTGGTCCAACCTCCCTGCTCAAGCAGGGTCATCTCAGAGCACATAGCACAGGATTTTATCCAGACAGTTCTTGAGTATCTCCAGTGAGGGAGACTCCGAAACCTCTCCGGGCAATCTGTGCCAATGCACAGTCATCTGCAAAGTAAAAAAGTTCTTCCTCATGTTCAAGCAGAATTTCCCTGGGCATCAGCTTGTGCCCATTGCCTCTTGTCCTATTGCTTGGCACCACCAAGCAGAGGCTCCATGCTCTTGACACACTCCATTTAGATACTTGAATACATTGACAAGATCCCCCTCCTAACTGTCTCAGCCTTTCCTCATAATTGAGGCTGCAGTCACCTAATCATCTTCATAGCCCTCAGCTAGGCCTGCTCCATGAGCTCCATGTCTCTCTTGTCTTGGGAAGCCCAGAACTGGATGCAGTTCTCCATGTATGGCCTCACCAGGGCAGGACAGAGTAGACTAGAGGGACAGGATCACCTCCCTTGTCCTGCTGGCAATGCTTTTCCTAATGCACCCCAGGACATCATTTGCCTTCATGGCCACCAGGACAAGGGAGGCTGGCTGGCTCATGGACAGCTTGTTGTCCACCAGGACCCCCAGGTCCTTCTCCACAGAGCTGCTTTCCAGCAGATCAGCCCAAGCCTGTGCTGGTGCCTGGGGTTATTCCTCCCCAGTTCAGGACCCTGCATTTGCCTTTACTGAATTTCAGACAGGTCTTCTCTACTCATCTCTCCACCCTGTCAAAGCCCTTCTGAAGGGCTGCACTCTGGGATATTGGCCACTGCTCCCAGCTTTGTGTCGTCAATGACCTGCTGAGGAGGCATCTGTCCCTTTGTCCAAGTGGGACAACGTACTTGTGACAGGCCTCCTGCTAGACCCCGTGCCACTGAACATGACTCTCTGGGGTCTGCCATTCATCCACCTTGCCACCCATTTATCCAGTCCACACTTCCTGACTTTGACTATAAGGATAACATGGGAGACAGTGTCAAAAAACAATCAAGTCCAATCCTTTGCTCCTTACAGGATTACTTGAAAATAAACTGTGTAGCTAAATCATTTAATGCTTGCCAACAGAGCTTGAGAAATTCCAGCAATTATCTAGGCGATCAACGTAAACATACATAACTCTCAGCTTTCCAAGATCTAAATGAGAAAAACAATATTTGTAAAAAACTCTGATGGGTACAAGATTGAAACACACTTTGGAGTAAGTGTTAAGGTATGGCTGAAGACATTAAAGACTGCCTTTCATTTTCGAGGCTAAAAGCTATGATATGATTTCAGCAGAAGTCTCTGGTTACTTTTGTATTATGAAGTACATCATAATTAAATTACTTTAAAGTTAAATGCATGTATGTTTAAAAAACCCAACATGCTGGACAAAAACATCCTTTGAGGAAAATTACAATATTATTAGAATGATATCTTTAGTGGAAATTACTCTCCAAAATTAGTATCTTATTTAATTAGATGAAAAGTATTTAAAAAATAAAAAGAGACTATGAAATGTATGTGCCAGTCACCTGAAAAATAGCTACTTTATTATTATTATTATTCAGGTAGGCTTGCATTTTCCAGTTGGTGACATTTTAAATGTTATTTTTCTCTACACTTAGCTAGTATCACAGTCAAACCAATATGCACAGGATGCACATACTTCAGGAATAGGCTTACACCCTTCACAAGGGAAGTTAACTATGAAGAAAATCCAATGCTGATGTTAAATTAAGGCTTCATCCACTGTGTTTGATTACTGAGTAAATATGCACTAGGTGTATGCTTTAAATACCGAAACAACAAATTGCCTCCTAAGGTGAGATACTTCCATGCTATTTCTCTTAGCATATTCTTGCTTAGTTTTGTATATTCTGCTACCTCTAGCTCTTTTCAAAGTATGTTATAAAAAGCTCAAAAGATCTGGTTTGTATACAGAATATTTTAATGAAGAAATAACTTCAAGGTCTTTCAGCAGATATTTCAGGAACTACTTTTGGAAAAGCCTTCTTAGATAAAGTATGCCAAAGACACTATCCAAAAAGGGAGAAAGATCAGTGGACGAAGAAATAGTTCAGTGTTGGCAACTTTCCACATACCAGACAGAAAATTATAAGCAGCCCAATACTGTACTAAGGAAATTCCATGTGCCAAGTCATTTTTCTGCACTCCAGCAAAACATAGTGCCTCAGTAAAAATAGGGTTGTAGGTCTTAGATCCATATCATGATTAGATGAACCTTGCTCAGAGAACATTTATATTTCTTTTGTGTCATTTGTGAATTGCTTTGTGGAAATCTATACTTAGACAAGTTAATTTCTCAGGTCATATAACCATTCTCCTATGGAAAGAAATCAAGAATGTATGAATTAAAGCTAAAACTCTTGTTCTTACACTGTGAAAAAATTGTAATTTACTAAGTAGAGGTTAGAGTGCTATGGTTTTCAAGATGTAGTACTTGCATTGTTTGCAATTCACAAAGACTGCTTTGTTAATCCTCAGAATGACAGATGAAGCAAAATTAAAGAGCAGGGAGTTTGAGGTTAAGAAGGGAACAATTATAATTCTGTCAGACTAGAGGAAAAAGGATCAATTAAGCAGAAAAACCCAACCTTATTTTAGAATGTGGTGCTGAAAATAAACAAGAAGGGACAGTAGTGTATGTAAAGTGTTTATTAAATGAATATTAGACATAATTGATTAGTTGAATGCTTATTATGAAATATAGCATACTAATAGTTTGTTAAAACTAATGTTTAGTGGGACACTGTAATATTCTTAACCAATTGCACCTTTCATGACTGGTATAAACAGACAGAAACCTTCACTGAAAACTTGGTCCTTGTTCCTGAATTTTTGGCAGTCAAATACCATATTATCCTTTCAAATAGCAACTCAAGAGAGGAATGACAAAGGATGAAAAAGCTGACAGAAGAATGTGTTCCAAATGCATGAGCTTTCAGTTCAAATCAATAAGAAGTATTATTTCCTTTTCTCCCTTCCTCATGATTTCTTTTTTTCTTTCTTTCTTTCTTCCTTCCTTCCTTCATTCCTTTCTTTCTTTCTCTCTCTCTCCTTCTCTCTCTCTTTCCTTCTTTCTCTTTCTCTCTCTCTCTTTCTCTCCCTCTCTCAAGGACAGAATGAATAGGAAGGAAGGAAAAAACCCAGTATGTAAGCAAACAGGGAATGACAAGACAAAGACAACATGAAAAATTATAGGCTGTCTCTGTAGTTGTCGTTTACCATTTAAATTAAAAAAAAAAAGTATGTGGCCTTAAGATAGAAGCCAGATGGGTTTAATTTGAAGACATTGAAATGTTCCAGGCTCTTCTGTAAAAATGTGACCTGATTCTCCTGACTTCTGTCTTCGTAAAAGCTATGTCGGTGCGAACCTATGCTATTGGAGCAGCTGAGTCAATATGAAACTTCTACAAAGAGAATAAGGCTTGCTTTCCATTCTTATACAAGAACAAGATAGACAATTTTATTATGGCAGATCTCTTTCCTGATACAACACACCAGATTCTGCTGCCTTGTTGCACACACAGATCTATACAGTTGTCAGAAAACTTACTTTAGTGAATGAATTCAACATGATGTTTTCAGTTCTGTTTTCAGTTACCTTACAGGAAAAAAGTATCCTTCTGAATGGCATGAGTAACTGCTAATTCATTTTCCCTATTCTACTCTTGAGATAACTTGTTAAATTAACCCTTTCTTCATTTATGGTGTCTTCATGTTTAAATGCTGACTTTGTGAACATCTGTTTCAGTCACTGTTGCAAAGCCATTACTTTTATGAGCCTTACGTATTTTAGATAGATTTACTGTAGACCTTTGTGAAGAAATTGAATTTTTTTGTTGTTACTAAGATTTCTGTAATTGATATTGTTGATATTTTTGTGCCACCAGGGTACTCTCTTTAAATGAAATACCATGTTTTGGCTGATAATCTCACTTAACTATAATAAATCAGATAATTGTTATTTAATTTTTCTTGGCTTTGAAACAAAAAGTATCTTTAACCTCTTCAGTACTAGGCAACTATAAATTGCCACTCACTTCAAATACATCATGGTGTAGTTTTTGAGTTTCTTTTCTTGTTTCCTGTTCCTCACTTTCACTTTCCATCAAATAACAAAAGTCAGCTAATAATGCTGCTTAAGTTACTGCTATGTGACTGCTGAGAAATCCAACATAGTCTAAGATGAATAAGGAAATATTTTTTAATCTATTGAAAAAAAAATGCATTCTGGTACAGAAAAGCTGCATGAATTAATTTGATTTTCAGCATGTAGATAAATTACCTGAATCAGAGGAAATGTCTACTTAAAAGGTTTGCTCCACAGCATATACGGCCTGGCATACTGACCGTGGAAACTTTAGTTTTCGCTAAAGCACAAACTATTCTCACTATCATGCTTCAGCCCTTTTGTTGTAAATTCAGATTCAAGTGCACAGTTTCAGAGAAACAGTATGTAACTTATAATTTTCACATTGAGGCTGAGTTCAACTCAGTCATCCTTAAACAAAGCATAAACTAAATGTCCAGTGAAAGTGGCGAATATTTTAAAGCCCTCAATTTATTGAGCATATGGGATGAATTGTCTTTATCTCCCACAGCAGGCAGTCTTAGTTTAACATAGGGGCTAGTGTATCCATTTGGTGGCCAGTGGAGGCTGCTTAGTTTAAATCATACCAGACAATATGGAGCAAATCCCAGCCTGGTGAATGATAGGATGCCCTTTATCCAACTGCTTCTTCCTTCCTGTTTCTTTCAGTAAATCCATGGGCAGAATCACATCACAGTGATGAGATAAAAGAGCGAGAGAGCTCATATTACACTTTCCTATTGTTAGAGTTATTTAATACTTCTTACTATAAAACCATGTTGATAATATCATCCAGTTTGGGACTGAAGTTCTACTTTGCTGTTAACCACCTCAATATGAATTTTTTTTGCAAGTTTAGACAAAATGTTTTGAGTGGTTCTGAAAAAATATTCTGCTTGTTTTAAAAATTACTATTTTAGGGAACTCTAAAACACCAGTACTTTGAGTGAGCTCCTTGAAGTATAGCAGTTGGAATTGTCTGGACTGAAAACACACTTTCTAACATCTGCAGAGAAATTTATGTGAGATGTCCAACATATAAGCCTTTGAAGCCTTTGAAAAATTGATAAATGTGCACTGAGATTTTTTTCCCTATCAGAAGTTGAGTTTCCCAAAACCCACTGTGATAAATGAGCCCAAAATAAAGTTTTAACTGTTTATTAGATAGCCGAATTAAGAAATTAACAATTAACAAGAAAGGACAAACCTTGATCAGTAAAGCAAAGGATCTGGTGCACCGGGGTGTCCCTTTGGCACTAGGTCCGCCGGAAGACCCGGATGGTGCCCGTGCAGTCCCTTTTATACCCATTAAGCCCCTCCCAGGACCGCCCTCGATCCCGCCCCCTTAGTCTGTCTGAGACAATTGGTTTAGTCCGATGTGACGTCAAAGTTCTTTAACCAATGGCTCTTGGTTGTCAAGGGGTGGTTGCTTCATGATGTCATCCTGTTCTGATGGCGGGAACAGTCCTCATTAAAATTCATGGTTACCATGGAGGCAGGTGGCAGAGTAACGGTCGAGGTCTATTTTTATCCTTGGGGCCAGCTTTAACAGTCCTTTAACCCTGTGGGGATCCAGCTTAATGATTATACAAACATGATAGTTTAAACCCAATCATTAAACTTTACATACAAACTGGTGAAATTCTAACAACCCTTCAACTTGAATAATATCCAACTCGAGGAACTGGTTACCATCACGAAAACCAAGGCCAATTATTTATAACACCCGCTAATCCTTGAGGCATTTACCATTTATTCAAGACTCTCAATGCTCTTATAGCTCAGTCTCCTAGGACTAAGAAACAGAGTCGAGGGAAATAGAGATGGAGACTTCATTAAGAACTTTGGAAACAGAGTCAGTGCTGCTAGCTGGCCAGGATAGAACAGAAGGGACCTCAACAACACAGAGAAGAGTTTTTTGGGAAAAAACTGCAAAACAGTAGAGACCGTTTTGAAGAAAACACTGTGAGTAACAGTGGGTATGATGGCCTGCAATGAGGAGGAGCATCCACAGGATTTGAGAGTAACTAGGCCACGAAGAATAATGTAACAATGACAGTTAAGTGATAGAACTGAAAAAGCAAGCTGGGGTGGTTGTGACAGGACTCAGAAAACCAGAAGGAACTGCACCTGCTTATGTTCTCTGAGGTCCACACCAGATCCAAGATACCCTCACTGCCAGAAAGTACAGCAGGTGTGATGGCTATTGCTGCCCCTTGGCTCCAGTGATATAGGTCCAGGAAGGCAATGCTTTTCATGTCTCACTTTGATACCATGTGATTTTTAGGGATGGAAAGGACAGAGGAGGAAATGCTTTAGAATGCTTTTTAAAACTTCAGAAAATTTCATATAAAGTATTCACTGAAAGAATGATTGGTGGGGTTATAAGCATGCAGAAGTAAAGAAATATTAAGAGTACTTGCAATTTAGGTCATTGAAGCATAGTCATTAAATAACCCTACATTTATTTTCACCTCATTCTCCCTCAGTATAAAGGAAAAGCTTGATCTGGGCATATTACTCCAGTCATCAAGTAACAGAAAGGATGCTGATAGGACTTCTCACTCATCTGTTGCAGGAGTTTGGGGGTGCCACTAAATAGAGCTAGTGGAAGGGCTAGAGGATAGGGCTAATGGAAGACTAAAGACAGCCTAACTCTGAAAGCAGTGCTGTGTCAGTATTTATATTTCCAAGATGTCCTGTCACTGCTGCAGCATCTCTGCTGTTTCAGACAAGTTATAAACCAAAGTTTTCATAGGCAGACACTAATTGTGCATTGCTATTTTATGGGTGGCATTTTAAGACTATACTGAATAATCTGCAAAGTGCTGAGCATTCAGAGCTGTAAGTGAGGTCAGTGATCCAATCCTCTGAATCTATTAAATGGTAGAAAATGCTAATTATGCTGAAAAAGCTAGCCTTATAGTTTTAAATTAGATGCCTAAAATGAGTGTACACTTAATAACAAGATTCCCATTCCTCAGTTAGACATCTTAGAGTAGGATTGATAATATTTTTAAATGAGGAAGTCAGAAATGAAGCCTAGATACTTACACCCTTGAGGCTATTTTGAAATAACCAGCATATAGGTTATTACGTCATTACGTCATGGCATAGAAATTTTTGCTCTGACTATTTCAAAGTAAGTTAAGTTAAGTTTGCAATAACAAAAAAATTATAATCATGGGCAGTGATGCCCAAAATGAAGTATGAAGGGCTTTTGTCTCTAAAGCCAAAACTTGTCTGATTATATGGGATAGGTTTCTCAACTTTCTTAAGTTACACTAAAGATGGGTAAAGCCACAGTTATTACCTTGCTGATTATCAGTAGTTTAAATAAGCAGTTGCTGCATTTGCCACAGCGAATGTGAATGTGCAGCTATACATAGAGAAATGTCAACCCTATCTCTCTCTTGCCTTTCTCTGGTCTTAAAATTAAGAGCCAGAAATGGTTAAGGGAAAAA
>VZTE01002772.1:383783-508460 GCA_013397775.1 Eulacestoma nigropectus
GAGGCCTCCAGGATGTTTGGTCTCTTGGCTTCACAGAATATTAAGACTATGCTAAATTATTGAACTTAAAGAATTACAAATATGCATGCTAGGAGCACTGAGGATACATAAAAGCTATACAAAAGGTGTATAAAAGAAAAGGCAAAAATCATCATGGCATCATCTCTAGTAAACCAAGGTTCCTTTTTTTTTTTACAAAATGCTTTGAAAATTTTTAGTTCTTTGGGATGAAGTTGGAGAAATGCTGAACAGCCTCTGCTATAGAATAGCATGTAATTCCAACCTACAATTCACTTTGTGTCCTTAAAATGAAATACATGCCCTTGAAGAATTTTCTCTCACTTCTAGAAATTGCATGATAATTTATTTTTGAAACATGTAGACTAAATGAAAACTGCCATGCCATCAAGTGTTTTTTTGGAGACAAAAAAAGGGAAAGCACTGGAAATGTGGCAGAGCTCTACCAGAATGGAGCACTTTTCTGCATGTATTTACACGTCATGAAGTATGGCACGTCATGAAGTATTCTGCCAATTAATTCTGCCTACAAGCAGGATTTCTTTTTGGGCTACCTCCAAATGTCTTCTTTTCTTCAATTAGTTTTTCTGTTTCTTTGTTAGAAAAAGACAACAAATTTTTTCTATCATGTACATTAATCTAAAATATCTAGTCAACATATAAGCCTTTAAAAATTGATAAATACACACAGAGAGATATTTTTCCATGTCAGAAGTTAAGATTCCTGAAACCTACTGATGCTTTAGTTATATAAAGTCAGAACACATTACTGTCAGAATGAGTTTCTTTATATTTCTGACTAATGGCTGAGCTGCATACCTGCAATAATGGTAAGACTACAGAAAACACTAGCAGGCATTCTCATGTGCAGTGCTTGCGGTGCCGAAACTGCCCATCTGACCTATACATCAATATAACTATAAGAAATGAAACTAGTACAATATCACCCTTATAAGATACCCAGCATAAAAAAACCCACAAAATAACCCAGAGATAGTAGCCATCTGTCTTCAATAGTTTCAGTAGATTGGGTGTTCAATACCTGAATCAAATGCCTGCATAAAGCTCTACACAGGTCAGCCCTACCTGATCACACTAGAAATGATCATCAGCATGGCTGAACAACCACAGTTTTTCAGTGATAACTTCATTATGGATTTCAGTGGGGCACAGTAATTTTCATATAGTGATTTGTCTGTAAATACTCATGGTAGGGCTTTTCAACAAATTGGCTGATTTACAGAAAGCTCTTTCAAGCTTTAAGAATTAAACTTGCTGCAGCTCTTCAAAAACCAAAGGTACAATTCTTCGTTATTTTTCTTCCCCTTGAACTTTGGAAATAGTAGACCATGGCCCAGCAGAGACATTTTCTCTGTGAAGTACTTAAGTGTGTTTCTGAAATTCAAGAGTCATTTTCTTGGACTCATTATGCTATTGCCTGTAGTTAAATATCCAGGCATAGCTGTAGGAAAAAGAAAGTCTCCCACAGTGGAGGAAAAAAACTTATGAAGCCTTAATACATTTGCTTCCAGAGGTGGTAGAGACATAAACAAAATGTAGAAGAAAGTATGGTTATATTCTGATATATTTACAACCCCACCTACAAGAGGAGAGGAAATTATACCCTAGGGACCAGGATACATTGCTATGGCTTTGCTCAGATATTTATTTTGAATCAAGATCCAGTTTCTTCTCTTGGTGCTTCTGACTCCAAATACATGAACCTTCCAAGGTATATTTAAAGTTTCTTCCATTTCAGTCAGATCCATTTTAATGAATTTTAATGGCCTACCATGGAGCGAATGGGCACAAATGTATTTGCCATCTGAGCCAAAACTGAAAGAAAGTTTGGTATAGGCTTATTATTACTGCAAATAAAATAGTATTTAAAAAATAATAAATTATTTATTAGGTTTGCACAGCCAGGTTTTTGTAGCAGGGTGACTGCAGGGATAGCTTCTGGGAGAAGTTGCCAGAAGCTTCCTCTGTGTCCAGAAAAGCCAACGCCAGCTGGCTCTGTGATGAATGTGCTACTGGCCAGGGCTGGGCCAATTAGAAATGGTGGTAATGCTTCTGTGATAACAGATTTAAGAGGAAAAAGTTATTGGGCAGTTGTAATTGTGGCCAGAGGAGAGCAGGTAAGAATATGTGAGAGGAACAGCTCTTCAGACACCAAGGTCAGTGCAGAAGGAGGGACAGGAGGTGCTCCAGAGCTGACATTCTCCTGCAGCCCGTGGTGCAGCTCACGGTGAAGCAGTTGTGCCCCTGCAGCCCATGGATGGAGGATCGTGGGGATGTGGAGATCCACCTACAGCCCATGGAGCGGCCCCACACTGGAGCAGGTGGATGCCTGAGAGGTGGCTGTGACCCCGTGGGAGGCCTGTGCTGGAGCAGGCTCCTGCCCTGCAGACCTGTGGAGAGAGGAGCCCATGCTGGAGCAGGTTTCCTGGAAGGACTGGACCCTATGGAAGAGTGACCCACGTTGGAGCAGTTTGTGGATAACTGTTTCCCATGGGATGGACTCACTTTGGAGAAATTAAGGGAGAACCATCTCTTGTAGGAGGGGGCCCACACTGGAGAAGAGGAAGGACTCCCCTTCCTGAGCAGTGGGAGAAATGTGCTGAACCTGCACCACTGCGGGTAGGAGGTAGAGCTGGGAAGGAGGAAAGGATAGGAATAAGGTGTTTTTAAGGTCTGTTTTTACTTCTCATTATCCTGCTCTGATTTTGTTAGTGATAAATTCAATTACTATCTCTAATTCTAGCCTATTTTGCCCATGACAGTATTTGGTGAGTGCTATCCTTATCTCAACTCACGAACCCTTCATTACATTTTCTCTCCCCATCCAGTTGCAGAGGGGAGGGATAGAGCAGCTTTGGTGGATGCCTGGCATCTAGCCAGGGTCAACTCATTACAATTACTCTTCTCATTTATTTTTATTATCAGAGAAATAAGTTACAGTATTTGAAAAAACACTCAGACATTAGGTGAATGAAGTTTTGGCTACCACAAAAAGTAAATATATCACTATTTACTCCTTCCTTACTGTAGGAAGGATCCCAGCAGTATATTTTCTAGTATTTTATCCTAACTAGTTTTCAAAATCTTGTGATAAATGGCTGAAGCTCCAATGGAGAGGGTAATAAAATTTTATGGCTGAACTATATCTCATTGTCTGAATAAAAAATAATAAAAATCCCTTTTTCTCTGTTTTGAATATCATCATCTTATCCTTCATTATGGATTTAGTCCATCTTGATGTTTTCATCTAGTATTTATCATCATATGTGAAAATATAGGTTATTCTTATATCTTATTCTGGTCATTGTTTATCCAGCTTTAGAAAATTAGATTAAGATTCTCAAGTACTGCAGGAAGTTTATCCACAGAAGTGCTACTAAAAATCCTCTCAAATCCTTTTTATAAAATCCATTGTACTGCTTTGAGAATCTCAGTCTTGATTATGAATTTCTGTGGCTTCACCAGCTTTCCTAAATTTCTCTGGGTTCTTCACAAGGTCCTAATATATAGAATGCTCATACAAGGATTTTCAGTTCTAGCCACATAATTTCTATTATTTTAACTTACTTCCCACTCCGAGCTTCATGACACCTTATATTTTATTTTCATAAACCTGAAGTTCGCTGCTGAATGGTTCACCCAACTGATCAAGCCAACCCAGTTATAACTACTTCCTTCCCTCATGATGGTTTTCAAACCTGATTAAAATGGGAACCAGGCCTTCACATGGTGTCTAAATTACTGCAAAGGTGGGCTGAGTTGCACTTTATGACAATCTGATGCTAGAAAGAGAAGATGAATCTTTCATCTTTGCTTTTGTTTTTATTACCTTCTAAATAGGATGCAACAATAAAATCTCAGCCCAAATTGTATGTATTAGTGTAAAATGCATATATTTTTCTGAAGTCATCAATCATCTCTTTAATGATTAAAGACACATTTAACAAAACCACAAGGAAAAATCATATTAGACTACATTCTTGACTTCTTGATTAAGTATATTAGAAATGCCGTGCCAGTTGCTCAGTTGAGCCCTGTCAAAAGTCAACAGGCTACCATACAACATCTAGAATGATACAACTGTATAAACTATGCAGTTTTAGAAAGTTCTATTCCATAATCCTGGTTTACCCTCTGAAAGTAGAAGGATAAAAGCAGTATTAAGAGAAAAAATATTATGTCTCTATAATGGAGAATTTACATCTAACACCAGGTAATTTCAAGCAGTTCTAATGTAGTAGAATGTAATCAGAAATAACATATATCAAGATGCAAAAGCCTTTCAAAACTAGTGGAAAAATAGTTTCTAATTGAGGTTATACAATGTACAAGACACCATGAATGGGGCTCATAGGAACAGAACACTGTCCTAATGTTTTCCAAAATAGTCCAGGCTGAGTTTTTAATACCAGATGAGATAGAAGTAGGTAGGAGGAAGAATCTTGGCTTCATAACCTGCTGATGAGATACAACACCAGAGGATGGAGAACCTGCTACGTTTTTACAAAGCTGAGTCACTTCATCCCCTGACACAGTAAGTAGCGAAGGGAAAGTCTCATCAGCAATGATACTATCTCAGAATCACAGAAAAAGAGGAACATTTGTAATTTTCATCATAGCTCAAGGAAAGACTCAGTACTGAAAGACATTAAGGAGTCTCTGGTAAGTACTAAAAGAACTTTCTTTCACATTGTGCCTGTAACAAAAACTACCTACATTTTTCAGATTTGTCTCATTCCAAGAGAAGTACAGTGGACTGTACAGAAGTTGAAATAATATATATTTTCCTGACAAAAACAACATGGAAATCACACATTGAATGTAATTTCCCAATATTAAGTGCCCTAGGTTTAATCTTGGTATGTTGAAAAGTGTAATAAGCTCCTCCCAGCACATCTGATAAATAAATACCCAAATCTCACCCCAATTTCTACTGCAGCAGGAGTATTGCGAGAAGCTGGTTTTGATGACCATGCTGATAAAGCAAGAGTTGGTCATAAAAAACTGTATCAGTAAGTTAGATTAACACTGAAATACTGGAAATATATCTGTAGTTCAAGATAGCTCCATTTCTCATTTAAAAACCTACAAATATTTCAAACCTGCAGGGGTAGAGGGAGAACTAAAGACAGAGATTTCTCTTTTTTGTTTTTACACAAAGTAAATTATAAGATCATACAATCAATAATTCTCATCTACTTGAGCAGGATCCAGTTGATATGCATTAGAATTTAAACAGGGCAGAGAAGAAGCATACTTAGAAAGATCACCCCCTTGGCATTAAACACTGTAACCAAAGAGCACAAGGGTAAGTGAGGAAAATCTCCTAGGTAGTGCTCTGAATGAGTGATGATAGAGAGGTCATAAAGACTGCAAGAACATCAAGCATAAAGAATGACCCTTCATGACCAAAGTGTTAGTAGTTGATTAAAAGGTTTCTATGAGTGTATTTTGTTAAGTATTAGTGAATTATGAACAATTATAGCTAATAAATGTCCAATTTAAGAAAGCCGAAATGTGTTAGACATGGAAAGTATTTTCTAAAATACGTTGCATCCTGGAAAGAAAACCATCTGCACTCTCAAGACTATGATATTTAGTTTACATGTGCTTTAGGATATCTCAAGACTTCCTTGAAAGGAAAATGCTCCATACTAACTTCAAGGAGCTAGAGACAGAGCAGTTACTAACCATGCAACCCTCTTCACCTGGAAGAAAACATCATCAGGAAGAGGTACAGAACAGTTCCTTTTATCCTAAAAAAATTGAAGAAAAATTGAAAGGAAGTCATTACTCCACTACCACCAGGCAGGTGTAGGAACTTGGTAGCGGTGATACAAGATTGTCTCAAGAGGCAAGGCACTTACCAAATTTTGCAGACTAGTTCTGTGGTTAATATGTCCTGCAACTTGTCCTCTAGGATGAGAGGGATGGAGGGAAAGATAGCATTAAGTACCCCTTCTCTCCATAAACAGCAAATGATCAGGAAGCAGAGAAGACCAGACTTCCAAGAAGGCTTTCCTTTCACATTAGGAGCATTCTGAACCCAGCTCCTCTATAATCAGTAGGGTGAGCATGGACAACTCAGCCACTTGACAACTCTGTAGATGCTTATCTTTTCCCACCAACCAGCAAGGACCTCCCCAGCATGCAGGTTTCTACCTGAAGCATTCAGCTTGAAGGGGCATGGGAACAAGACCAGGCTTACTGAAGGTGAGCCTAGGGGCAGGATGCCAGGGCATAAAATCAGTACCCCTGCTGAAGTGCATCTACACCAGTGCACACAGTATGGGTAACAAACAAGAGGAGCTGGAGGCCGCTGTGCAGCAAGAAAGCAATGACAGAAATGTGGTGGGATGACCAGAGTGCTGCACTGGATGGTTGTAAGCCCTTCAGAAGGGACAGGCAAGGAAGGAGAGGTGATGGGGTGGCTCTGTACATTAGGAAGTGTTTTGACTGTACAGAGATCAAGGATCGTGATGAGAAGGTTGAGTGCCTATGGGTGACAATCAGGGGGAAGGCCAAAAGAGCAGATATTCTGGTGGGAGTCTGCTGTAGACCACCCAACCAGGATGAGGAGGTGGATGAACTATTCTACAATCAGCTGGCTGATGTTTCATGTTTGTCACCCCTCGTTTAATCAGCCAAATGTCTGCTGGAAACTCACCACAGCAGAGAGGAGGCAGTCTAGGAGGTTCCTGAAGAGCAACACAACCTCTACCCTGGACTTCCAGAGTACAGACTTCAGCCTATTCCGGATACTGGCTCAGAGAGAGCATTGGGAAGCAGCCCTTAAAAGAGGGCCAAGAAGGCTGGGCATATTTTAAAAAAGAGATCTTGAAGTTTCAGGAGCAAGCTATTCCTATGAGTCAACAGATGGCAGGGAAGACAACTGGCCTGGCTGAGAATCAAGTTTTCATAGGAAATCAGGGAAAAAAAGAGGGTTTATCACCTCTGGAAAAAGGGGCAGTTAACTCAGGAAGTGTATAAAGATGTTGTTATATCATGTAGAAATAAAACCAGAAAGGCAAAAATTTCGCTGAAACTTAATCTGGTCACTATTGGTTTCACTAGTTTTTTATAATATATTAATAGCAAAAGTAGGGCCAAGGTAAACCTTCATTCTTTATCGGACAAAGAGGGAAATATAATCACCAAAGACGAGGAAAAGGCTGAGATACTTATTTCCTTCTTTACCTCATTATTCAAAAGTAAGACTAGTTATGCTCCGAGCAGCTGGCTCCCTGAGCTGGTAGGCAGGGACGGGGAGCAGAACAATCAGTGCAATCCATGAGAAAGTAATTAGTGACTGCTGTGCCACTTAGATGCTCACTAGGCTATGGGGCCAAATAGGCTTCATCCTAGGGTGATGACAGAGCAGATGGAAGACCTCAGTCAACTGCTTTTCTCTATTTATCATCAGTCCTGGTTAACTGGAGAGGTCCCAGATGTGTGGAAGTTGTCCAATGTGATGCCCATTCACAATAAGGGCCAGAAGGAAGAGCCAGGGAACTACAGGCCTGACATCAAAGCCAGCCTGACCCTGATGCCCAACAAGATTATGGAGCACATCATCTTGAGGGCTATCACACAGCACATAAAGAACACTCAGGAGGGGATCAGGCCCGGACAGCAGGGGTTTAGGAAAGGCAGGTCCTGCCTGGCCAACCTGATCTTCTTTGACTGGGTGACTGGTTCAGTGAACGAGAGAAAGGCTGTGGGTGTGATAGCATAGGGTTAAAATGTTTCTAAATGGTAGTAACCGAAGTAGGCCCCAAGAGCAAGATGGACATTCTGTTCAGGCCAGCCTGAACTTGTGTACTTGCCTGGATGGTAGGAGGCAAGCCCGAACTTGAGTATTCATTTAGGGGGGGGTAAGAGACTAAGATCGATGAGTTAATTGTGTAGCTGCACCTGGGAAAGGGGGGCTGAAAATTATGCTTGAGTGAAAACACATAATAGATGATCGTTTGGGGGGTTTTGAGATTTGTGCTTGGGTAAATGATTAATATATGATTATACAACAAGAAGGGTATATAATGTAAGCACCTGAAATCCATGTTGGGGATTGATTTGGGTTTGCACCCCTCTCCCCCGGCGCCTTAATAAAAGCACCTTGCATATAACCCGTCCGTGGTTATGTGTTTCTACGCTAACAGGTGTGTCTACCTGAACTTCAGTAAAGCCTCCAATACCATCTCTCATGGCATTCTCCTGGAAAAGCTGGCAGCCCATGGCTTGGACAGGTGCACCCTTGCTGGGTTAAGAACTAGCTGGACTGCTGAGCCCAGAGACCAGTGATGAATGGTGCTACATCCAGTTGTCATTGAGTCACAAGGGGTGTCCCCTAGGGATCAGCATTGGTCCCGGTCCTGTTCAATATCTTTATTTATGGTCAGGATGAGGGGATCGAGTGTGTGAGTAAATTCACAGATGACACCAAATTGGGTGGGAGTGTTGACCTCCTGAAGGATTGGAAGATCCTGCAGAGGGACCTGGACAGGCTAGATTGAGGAGCCAAGACCAATGGTATGAGGTGCCAGTGCCACAAAAACCCTACACAGTGCTACCGGCTGGGGGTAGAGTGTCTGGAAAACTGCCCAGTGGAAAAAGACCTGGGGGTGCTGGTGGCAGCAGCTGAGCATGATCCAGCACGGTGCCCAGGTGGCCAAGAAGGCCAATGGCATTCTGGCCTGTATCAGCAATAACATGGCCAGCAGGACAAGGCAGGGATTGTCCCTTTATACTCAGCACTGGTGAGGCCACACCTCATCAGTGTATGGATGCTGAAAAGTTAGAAGCAGAGAAATTCTTCAGCCTCTTCTCAGTGTTCTGTGAGAGCATTGCTTTCTCACGCAGACTAGACGAAAACAGTGAAGACGGTTTTGTAAACTAATTCTTTATCTTTGCACCTGGAGTTTGTTGTGAAGTGTTGTTATGGTACACTGAGGAAAATATTTTAAAATGGGTGTTGTATAGCCTCCACCAATCATTCGAGGAGGTGGTTGATCAAGGGACCAATAGTACTCTGCTACTCTTGTGAACCAAGTTATATAAACCAATTTATAATTAATTAAAGATTCCACTTTTTCCTGAACTTTGATCGTGTCATTTTTTGCTGCTCTCAGTACTAACAGTGACACCAGTCAGCTGTGTTCAGTTCTTAGCCCATCACTGTTAGAAGGACATTGAGGTGCTGGAGGGCATCCAGAGAAAGGCCACAGAGCTGGTGAAGGGTCTGGAGCACAAGTCCTGTGAGGAACAGCTGAGGGAGCTGTTGTTTAGCCTGGAAAAAAAGAGGCTGAGGGGGGAACTTATTGCTGTCTACAATTACTGAAAGGAAGTTTTTACTAGATGAGGTTTGGCCTCTTCTCCCAGACATCCAGCAACAGAATAAGAGGACGCAGTTTTAAACTGTGCCAGGAAAGGTCCAGGTTGGACATTGGGAGAAATTTCTTCACAGAAGGGGTGATTAGACATCGGAATGGGCTGCTCAGGGAGGTGGTGGAGTCACTTTCCCTGAAGTGAAAGACACTTTTCCCATTTAAGGAAAGACTGGATGTGGCACTCAGTGCCATGGTCTAGTTGACAAGGTGGTGTTTGGTCAAAGGTTGGACTTGATGATCTTAGAGGTCTCTTCCAACCTAATTGATTCTCTGATTCTATGAGTATCTAAACTTAAGCAAGAGCTCATCCAGACCTATGGCCCCTTTTCAATCTTCACTAATCTTTCACTGGTAACAATGTGTTGGGGATTAGTATGATTTTTACCCTAAACATTTCCCATCTTGGCTCATTCTCTGTGATGAGGTCTACATAATAGTCTCGAACAGATTCCCTTTAAGGATATTCACTTGAGTTTAAGGACTTCTTCACCCTCATCTTTCTTTCTCATTGACTCTGTCTATTAAGATGTATGAAATTGAAGGAATCAAGAGAATGAACTAAGAGAGAAAAATCCATGTATTGGATCTCCCTTTGGAACATATTTAGTTTAAAAAAAACCTTGCCCTATTATGAAAAAATAGTTTCAAAAACTGTTTGAGATGTTTTCGTCACTAATCACATTAGTGCCAGTAATGGGTAAACAAATGCTAACCCTTTTCCTGGCACACCTCTCCCTCAACACTAACAAAGCATGCCAGCTGATGTACAACAGTAAAGGTTCCATCCTTTCACAATAGCAACATATTACAAACATAATTACATTGAATAGAAAAATATCAAACAAACCCAAGGCCAAAAATAAAATCAAAGAAGTTCTAAAATACTTCATAGTATTTTAAAGGAACTTCTAAGGAGACATTGAGAAAGGACATAGCAGGAATTTGTTCTCCATGATACTAAACAATCTGGTTTTATTATTTTAACTCATTCTTCTTCCTCAATGTCATGATAGTGTTGTGCAGCAACAAGTCGTGAGATAACAGAGGAATTGATAGCTCTGGGAATGGATTCCTTCCAGCTGAGCCACACGGAGCTGGTGGTCTGACCCTTCCTCGAATTGCAGTATGCCTTCTCTGAGACCAGCTACCAACAGCAGCAGAATTATGGATTTTCTGACTTCAACTTACACACAAAAAAAAAAAAATTAAAATACCTCTCTCACAGTTCTTATTTTTCTAGACCTCAGTCTGCATTTAAAGACAAAGCAGCTGTCCTTGTTCCAAAGATCTCTTTAACACAGGCAAACACAATTCGTCTTTAAGATAAGTTAAACTTAGAGAAGCTGAACTCAGACTTATAAAACGTCTGTAATTACCTAAAAAGAAATACAACATGATCATGGAGAAGTTATCTGCACCTCATGCAAATAAAAAGAACTATCAAAAGCTTAAAGCCTTAAGCCAGGATTCACTATATAGCTGCTCAGCTGCCAATGCTGTCAAAAGCTTCCAGTGCAACTTTATACAAATCGTTTTCTCTAAGCATTAGCTGCCATTTTCCTTTTTGAAGAAGAAACAGTTTTTCTTCTCATCAGTCATCTGTCACATCTATTTGGTTTGTAGGGAGCTGAGACCAGGGACTCTGTATATAGAATAGGACAGTGATTTTTGGAGTCTTTTGTCAATACTGTGGTAGATAAATATTTAGTCCATATGTACTAGCTTAAACTGATTTGGTGATTTTTTTTTTTTTTTGTTAGACATCCCATGGAGTTTGCAGCTTTACACTCTGACAGTGTCTACAGACTAGGCATGTGCATATATATGTGTACTTTCTGTATCAGGGTTGAAGATTCAGTCAGAAGAGGAGAAATGACAGTATTAACGTGGTCTCAATAGTTGCCCATGTGTCCATTTGCTTTACAGTGTCAAAAAGATTTCTAGGGTCCAGCAGTGTTATTTATTAGTAAAACACTGCTGCATTTAAATTCCATTTAGGAATAAAGACTAGACCTTTTGAAATAAAAGCAGTGAGAGAAAGACTAAGATAAGAAACAGACTTAGTGCTTGAATTACCTCAGATCTCCTCTGGGATGTGGAAGGCAAGATGGGAAATGTCAAGAAAGTGCAGAAGTAGCATCATTTCTGCCTGCATTAAGTAGGACATAACAAGAAAGGTATGTGATGCAGAAGAAGGAGGGCTGTTGCCAGATGCATGACCTCCAGCCATCGTCTACTCCTACAAGACGGCTGAATTTTTGTATGGTAGCACCAGATTTAGTGTTGCTTTACCATCAAGCTGGTGGCAGCTCTGGAGTGAGTCTGCCTCTGTGGGTTTATCACTCTCCAGCTTACCTTTTGACAAGAAATTCTCTTCTGGGTCATCGAAGTACTATTGACAAAAGCATCATTCATATGAACTTTTTTCCATGAAAAGTTGCAGTTTTGAGAAAGTGGTATTTTCTGTTAAAACAAAGAAATAAGCAAAAAGTTTTTGTCAAAAGAAATTCCCATGAAGTTCCATTATTTTGTCCCTATGCAGACCGTAACCTTACTCAATGTACAGATAGAGGAGAGGCTGCAGAGTACACAGTTATTCACTATTTTGCTTTATCTTCATGCTGCAGTGTGCAGTCCAAACCTTTGTTTATTTTCCACTATTCAAACTCCCCTCTAAAGCCAGGCTCATTAATTTCTGCATGTGCTTTTTATATAGTTCATGAAAGTGCTTGAGAAATAGGAATTTATTTTTCCAGCATTGTACTGACAGAGAGTTGAGACAGAGGGATTAAAGTCAAAAGTGCCGTTCATGTTGGGTGCTTGATCTGATACCTCGAAAACCAGATCTCCTAGGCTATGTATCGTTACATAGGGCTTTTTGTATTTGCAGCTCCCTGCCTCCTGATTTCAGGTAAGGTAGTCAGCAGTCAGGACTTCCCAGTCCCTCAGAATCCCACTTGGTCACTCAGCTAATAAGCAGCACTATTAGGGACCGTCCATGGAAGGTACTTAGCCTGGACAGGGATGAAGTGGTGGTCAACAGGAGAGAAGACTGGTTACCCTGGATGGCCCAAGGGTTCTGCAGCCTCCTTCCCCCTGTAGTACTGGTTTTTTCACAGGACACAGCCCACATGCAACAGTGTGCGAAATCTTGTGTGATCCCCCAGCCAGGGGACTTATAAAGATTGCATCTACTGTATTTCCATCTAATTTCTCCTGGTCTTTGGTGATGTGAAGTTAAGGATATCGCAATTTGACCAAACTTGCCTTTTTCTTTTAATTAAAATAGTGCAAAACGCTGTGTCATGTAGACTGTATATTTTACTGAACGTAAACATTTTTGCCTGTAACCTCTAAAAATCCTCAGTGAAGCAGCCGCAAGAATCACAATTTTTGCCATATACAAAGCCAATATGTTTTGTTAGTTGGGCTTTTTTCTTCCCTAAAGCAGAAAACTCATTTTTCCTAGAAATTTCTGAAAACAAAATAATTTTACATAGGTGTATTTAATATATTGGAAAAAATATATCAAAGTAGACAAAGTTCAGTGAAGTTTTAAAGCAATGTAGATAAGGTGTTAAAATATGACATACCAGGGAATGATTTGTTCTGGCTATAAAAAACAGAGCTTGAGAGCAGAGGGACAGAAGGGAAAAGGACTGTCACCAAACTGTCATTGACTCCTTACTTCAAACCTTTTTGTTAACACTTACTAAGCAGCAGCACTCCCATGCATGCTACTGTTGTGTTGTGCTTAGCATGGCACTAGCTAATCATAATTACACAGTATCATATTCCCCGCTTCTCTCACCTTGTCAAAGCTCTGAATGCAGAGAGCATGCCCTTTGCCAGCCACAGAGGACCTAAGAACCTTATCCTCTACTGCTTTTTGTATTTGGCACCACTGTCAGCTTACAGGTCTCCTCCCTGCTCTTGTAGCACCTTTCGATATCAAAGCCATCTTTCAGTTCCAGAAGGATGGATGAGTAGGTAGAAGACGCATTGCTGTCTCTCTACCCAGTAATACTGTCTCCCTCAATTGTTTTTACAGTTTTGTTTTATCTATGGACCACACAATAATTGTATGTGTTGCAAGATATTAAACTTATCTTTCTTATAGATAAGAGTAACACAGATGTTAAGACCCTCTCGACTGCATTTATAATGTCGAATAATTTCTCCTTTTGAGACACTGGTAACCTTTTCTGCTTCCTGTTAGCAATTTCTTGTTCCCCTCCCCCACCTCCCTTATCCTTTAAATGGAAACACAAGTCTGCCATTTAATAAAACCCCAATAATGATCCTGCTTTAAAGGACAAGGGCTAATCACTTACTGCTTAACATTCCAGACACATGACAGTGAAGGAGACTAAATCAGTTAAACAGCAAGATGCAGCACAACTAATTTTCATGTAAAAGGGGGTGATTGCCTTCTTTTTTTTTAACCATTGTGGTTTTTTTAAGCTGTTAAAGCCCAAACATTCTCGTCTATCAGTTTATGAATTATTAATAAAAAAAGAGAGAAAAGAGGCTTTCTTTTTCTAAATATCATCTGCTAAGCCACCACAGACTGAAGTGCCTCACACTGATTCCTGATTTACATAGTCCCAGTTGGAAGTTAATGAAGACTGCTGAGCCACCTTTCAACATGCAGATAAACCTTCATGTATTTAAAAGCAGGGGATATGTGCTTGTTGCTGGCAAATTATTCATCTAAGATCTGAAGTTTCTGACACCGCCTGCGTCAGATAAACTGTCACCCAAATTGCAAACTAATTAGTGATTCAAACATTTTTGAGCTGATTGATGACAGAATAATTTACGCTTGTTTCTCAGTTTCCAGCTGGCATAGGCTGCTGACTGGAGCCCTAATTAACGCTAGTACATCAGTCATGTTCTGCCAAGGCAGCACATACAATTAAAAGGCAGTTTAAATGGAATATCACATTAAAAAGGCTGGTAGATGCAAATGTGAGGAAACAGCACTTTAGGATAAAATGACAACAGAACCCCAGAAACCAAAACAGAATGGAACAGGGTTGGGGCTTTTTTGTTGTTGTTCTTGGGGTTTTTTTGTTTGGGTTTTTTTTGGTGGTTTTGTTTTGTTTTTTAATGGATAAGTAAATTGTTTTCCACATAGGCTATTTAGCAAAATAAAGCAAGTGTGGAGGCAAAACATGCTCACTAAATTCTTCATAACAAGTTATAGCTAGATGCTGTCTCTTAATATTTGTTAGAAAATTGATGTGTGCTTGCATTTTGGATTTCAACTCTGTAAAAATGAAATAGAGGGCATCAATGATGGCTGTGTAGTTATTTACAGTGATAGTATAAGACAAAACAAATATCAATATGCATTCTTGTGAGAAGCTATACTGAAGCAGTCTTAAAAATTGTTTCAAATAACAAAAGAACTAATCCAAAACTCACTAAAGTCGAGGGAAAACTGGACATGGGATGTGTAGAAGTGTACCACAAATATCTAGACATCCCTATTTTTATTTTCAGGTGAAACTGATAGATTTTTGATAACAGCAGTACTGTACGATAAACACACAATAATTTCTAGGGTTGTTCCCCTGATTAGGTCATAAAATATTTGGGGAAAAAGTAGTTAATATATCAGTTTTAAATATTATCTTTATTGCCATGGGTACAAATGTAACCTGTGACCTGATTATGTATCAGGCATATATTGCAGCCTGCAACACAGAAAGACAGTCCTTTGCAATGTTGTTGTCAGGGAGCTGTTTAATTTTATTAGGTCTATTTTACTGTGTAGATATATTATAACCATGACACCTGGATATCAGCTCTTCACTGGGTATTAAGCCGTCAGGTAAGAGAAAATGCATTTTGTTATTTCAGTACAGAGAAGTGAGGATAGTTGTAACCTGTGTTCTCATTTACATCTGAACTACAAGAGTGCTGGCCGTTTGAAACTGTTCGCCAAGCTAAGGACAAAAACAGTCCTCCTTGGCACAACTCACACCAGACCCCTGTTGCAATGTATGCTGCATATTTGATGACATGGTTTATCTTACTCAACGTGACCTCTCTGGGGGGAAAAGTTTTCATGAATATAAACAGCTCTGGGGTTCATACCTTGTCTGTTAAGGTGTTTTTGAGATTATCTATAGCACACGACAGATGAGCCCTTGACTCTTACAGCACTCAAGTACAGAACAAAGAGAAGTCACTGTAGTAACCACAGACAGACCTGGAGACTGGAGACGTGTGAAAGCAGTCCATTTGTTTCTAGGAGCACAGCAGACTGAAAGCTCGTATCAGCCAGTGCAGTCACATTTTGCTGTCAAATGCCATTTTGCAATGCCATATATTTTCACCTTTAAAAATTTTAGATAAGTAACAATTTGCATTGGTACAGTGATGAGGGGTTCATGCATTGGCTTTGACAGCTGAGCTATTTTAAGGCGCTTTACAAACCGATGAATTGGAGATGAGGGGTGAAACTCACCTTAGACATAAATAAGCCCAAGTTTTCCGACTTTGTTAGAGTTGGGTCAGTTTTTGCTTTAAGGCATGGTGAAGACCATGTGCTGCTGACCCTGCTGTAGCCATGAGAGAAGTGTCACCAGAAAACCTTAGGTTTTAGATGCCTCATCACATAACTTCTGCTGATTTGACTGAGTGTCTAACACTAAGCTCACTGGTAAGCACTGAGAGTGCCCAGGGACAGCAAAATCCCAATGGGCATGGCAGATGGGATGCTCAGCAGCCAGTAGAAAGTACGAGATGGGAGCCATCTGAAAAGGGAGTATTGGGATGGTTAGCCAACAGCAAAACAGCAGTTGTCAGGATTGCTTTATAGGATTTAGGGATGTAAATTTTCACACTCCCACTCCAACGTCCTCTTTTTAGATGTGTTTTTTACAGCTTCATGTACAATAAAAATATTTTCTTGTCAGTTGTAGAACATGGTTTAGGACAACAAGATTATGCTCTCCTTTCTAAAAAATATGTCAAAAGCATCAGTCTATCAGCAAACTGCTAAGAAAGAAAAATAGCAAAGAGTTTTATTATTAAAATCTTACCTTGAATAAAAAAACAATTTAAGAACCTTCTGCATTTTCAGTAAGAAGATATATATTCTGCATAGTGGAGGGCAGATTTTGATTTTTATCACAAGATCTTTCTTAAAGAGCTCATATAAAAGACTTGCAATCTATAGTAAACAATCACGTACACAGAGCATTGGAGAGTAGAGTCAGAGCTTATGGGTTAAACAAGCGGAGAAACGAGTGTTTCTGCTACTGCAGAAACCTCCTGTCTCCATGCTGCTGCTGATCACGGCGGTAGCTTGTTACATCTCCTCAGAGAAAAGCAGTTCCGTTAAGAGATGGAATTCTGAATTCCCTCTGGAACCTCAAACTTTTAATGCGCAATGTAAATTCAGCAAATGCTAGCCAGTTTGTGTTTATAACGTATTAACCAAGTGCAGTATCACCTCCCCAGTGGGGAACCCAGAAAAGCCTGAGAGCTTAGACTCTTAAGTGTTTTCTCTAAAGCTCTCTATCTAATGCTGAACACATGCAAATCTTTCCAATATGAAATGCCTCCTTCCCTTTTAAACATTTTCCCCTCAGGTTTCCTAATGTCAAGGTTTACTTTCTTTGCTGAGAATAGAGCCTACACAATTAAACCTGATCACAACATGATTTCCTATGGTAACACAAGGGACAGAAAAGCATTCAGGAAAACAGGTTGGGAGAGCTATTTAAGGATTCTGGCTTTTTAAAGAGATTTTTTAATATTCCCTAAGTTTAAAAGGAAATTTTAGATATCAGCAGAGATCAAATAAAGTAAATACTCTGAGAATAGAAATAAAGACAATGTTGCACTGTCAGATTGCGCACCTTGGAGAACTAATTTCAGTTCATTGTTTTGCCACAGACTTATGTGACCTTTGGGAAGTTACTTAATCCAATGGCACCTCATTAACCAATTTGTAAAGAGGGTAAAATGACATATTTTCTCGATAACAATCTTAGCTGTTCATTTGAACTTCCAAAGTTCAAACTTCTGTTCAAGATACAATTATATACTCTGGTGCTTAGCTTGAAAACTCTTCAGTATTGTCTCTGAATATATGAATAACTAAAGCCAATCATATTTGTATTTTTCACCTGCAGTTACAAATAGGTGAAATGACTAAAAGTTTACACAGGCAAAGCCTAGACCATTGCAATTGTTTTGTGAACACATATTTCTTGAACTTTGCTACAGCAGACTCTCTCAAGATTTCTGAATATTTTTTAACATAGAGGATTTATTCACAGGAGGTATATTTTAAAAATGCATTTTACTTAGGTTAATCTTAATTTTTCCGAATATTACTCTCTCATAAATGACACCCTCCTCAGAAGTATTCATCCTATGGTAGGAATCAAACCACACATGGCTTTACTTCAATGTGCATTGTCTAATAAGAACTGTCACGACCAACAAAATCTGACTTCTTTCTGGCCCCATGCAGTCATAAGGGGGTACCTCATTGTCATCCTTCATTCTTTAAATTTCCTTTAAACACTATTTCTTATTCCTCTATACTTCCAGAAGCAAAATGTTAGAAAATATCCATCAAATTTGGCCTCTGCTCTGTGAGATTTCAGTCCCCAGTTATGTCAGCAGGTATCATGTCCCAGTGGTGCTTGATTTTAAGCCAGGAGCATCTCAACAAGAAGGTGGTGACCTGCCAGAAATAGTAAGGCATGAAAGAAAAGCTAACCCTGAAGCTCATCATGAGTAAAACAAGAGAAGGACGGGAGGAAAAGGAAAAGGAGGTAAAGATCTATGGGAAGCAATGATGTTGAAAAACATCTTGTAAGTGCATCAAACACACACAAAAGACAGTGCCATGTAACCGCTGAGCATTTCTGGAACATAGCACTGGGCAGATGATCAAGCACTGGCACAGATTGCCCTGTGCGATCTGTGAGAGGTTATGGAGTCTCCCTCATTGAAGATATTCAAGAACCCTCTGGACACAGTCCTGTGCCATGTGCTCTGGGATGCCCCTATTTGAGCAAGGAGTTGGACCAGATGACCTCAGTTTGGTCTCCACCAGCTTTATTGATTATGGTATTCTGTGATAGTACTGCAAAAACCAAGATGCAGTGTGTAGTACTAGCAGTAGGCCAGTCAGGAGCACAAAGGAAGACCTGTTAATTCTGTATTGGAAACAAGCTTTGGTTCTAATCAGTACTGAGATCACTCTTGGACTGACCCGGATACCTTCTTTTTCTTTAGGTTTCGCAGCTCGTTCTTCAATTGTACATTTCAGGATTACATTGTGATATGTGATTCACATAATACTCCGTGATGCAGAAGAAGTCCATTAAAGCAGTTGCTGTTGATGAATCATCCCCTTCTGTGTCACTTATGGTGGTCTGAAGGTTCAAAATTTGATTGCATCTCACCAGCATTTAACACTAAGACAGAACAAGCTATCCCTGGACCATGCAACAGATAATACCAGTGCTAAACAGGAACACGCATTAGCAATCACAATAGAAGTAACAAGTAGCCTAGAGGCTTAATATAGATAATAGGAAGCTCAAAGAAAAACAGATATCCTGCCTTTGCAGGAACAAGGCTGTTTTTAACACTCTGCAAAATGATGGTACTATTCTATCCATTAATTTTGACAGAATTATATTGGTTTTATGAAGGTGTAGCTCAGAAAATAATTAGGTTTGTTGTCCACTTGGGAATAATTCATGGTATATTTATAAAGCACAACAACAAAAAAGCTTAAAAAAAAAAAAAGAAAGAAACAAGGCTTTCAAGAATAGAAACAGCTACCTGGAAAAGCAGTAGTTTGTGTACATACACAGAGGAGAGGGAGAGCTTCTGCTTCCTGAGATGCTTCCTCTAATCATTTGTCTATCAACCTCTTCCATCTTTTAATCCATTACACCTGAAATGTTATGGATAACTTTTTTTCTCTTCAAAAGGTTTTGCAATTGGTACCATCTACTTTATTTTTAAAGTTGCTCAGAAGTTTTCTCCTCATCAGTATCTTCTCTCTCTTGAAATGGCAGCCAGTGGAGGAAAAGGAGCCAGCTCCTGCCCTGACACATTGTAGTTCTTGCAAACTGAAGATGTCTCTCCTTTATTCAACCACAGTTCTGCAGATTTTACATACCAGGCACCGTGTGTATACCAAGGCTTTATAAATAGTTTTTCAATAGCATACCACATTTTAAAAGTCATAATATTCACTGAATGTATTCTCCATGGACAAATTCAGCAAAATTAAACTTCCATCTTTCCTCCTCTCCTCAAGTCTTTTATTTCTATCATTGATGACTTTCAGACAAATAACCTTGGCACTATTTCAGCAAGGGGCAGCCTAAAAATCAGGCGGGATGTGAAACACTGTGTGCCTCTCATAACCAGAAATAATTAAAATCTAAAGTACATGAGGACTTTCCATTTTTCCAGTCTAATGAAAAATTTGCTGGCAGAAGAAAGCAATTGTATGTGATTACACAGTTACACGCATACATGATTTTAGGTCACATGTAAGGACACATGTGTGTGTTACAAGAACATACGCATGTATACAAGCATGTGGCCACAACCTCATCTGCTATAAATTGCTGACTTCAATGGAATTGCATTGCTTCACATTATCTCCTGATTTGGTCCCATGTATGTGCCTCTATATATGCTTCTATTCCAAAGTAAGAAGCATTCTACATTCTAAAATTATTTTGGGTCTGTTGGCTGAAATCCAAGTCTGGAATAACAGGAATTTTGCAGTAGACTTTATACAGAATTTTATTATCTTTAGTTTTTCAGTACATCACTTAATATGGGAAAGTATTTCTACTACTTTAATGCATTAAATACTTGGTGAAAAATATTATGGAAATGTAGGTGATACAGTGGGTTAAACATGAGTATTCTGTGCTTGAAAGTGGTCATGTTGTCTAGTAAGTTTTTCAGGAATCGATAACTGCATCATGTATCATGCATTGTTGACTAAGTGCCAAAAGAAGATGCAAAACTACTATTTTTTACATGGCTTTTAAACACAGGTAGATTACCGATGTTTTACAAGAGCAGCATATTTACTTTGATAGAAAGTGATAATTTCAAGTTATTGCTAATAGCCAGTCTATTTTCTTCCCCTTGAAACAAGAATGAATATTTTTTCACTGGTGAAGGATGATTATTCATCCCAGCGGAACTGTGAAAAAACTTATAAAGGAACGCTTACTTTTTTTTTTTCCAAATTCTAATCACAAGCACTGCTTGCCTATTCAACAAAAAATTACTCAGGTAAATCAATCAGTAATCATTCCACAGAACTAATTAGAGCTGAAAAAATCTAGGCAAGAGTAATAAAAAAAAAAATCTACTAAAGTTAAGATACTAAAAAAACCCTGTACCTTTGTTGTTTCCTTTTTGTGCTTTCTGTTCAGATCAAATGTAGGAGTGTTCACTGGTAGGAATGTTGGAGGAAAACAGTGCATTAAATGAAGACTGAACAATGTCAATGGAAAAAGAACTCTAAATGTGTTTAAACTAGAAGCCTAATTTTAAATATATAATTCAATTTACCCTCCAAGACAAGTCCACATCTTTCCCCCCGGCCCTGGCCCTGTTTCACTGCTCATTTGTTGCTACTCTTACACTCGTCTCTGCATTGTGCTGGTAAACAATTTGTAAAGTAACAAGGCCAGGAGCCTGAATCAACTGAAAACAACAGTAAACAGTGGGGAACAAGAGGAATTTTTAGCTGATTGGTTTATCAATATGGTTTTCTACAAGGCTATGCAGTTGTGGTGGCACAATAAAGAAGCAGGGCACACGAACAAATACTTGGCAGAAGAGATGGGATGGTTGTTTGGTAATAACACTGTTTTAAATGAATATCAAGTAGTGACTGCAGAGTTGCTCTCCTTCTACCAACAAAAATATATATCACTGGCATTCGTCATAACTATTTTTACAAATAAATAGTAGAATATTCTGAGTTGAAAGGGACCCAAGAGTTTCATCGGCCTTTTAAGTGAATGGCCCGTAAAAGGGATTGAATCCGTAACCTTGGTGTTATTAGCACTGTGAGTGACTGAGACACGGACCCAGACCAGCAGGGAATCTGAATCATTTATTCAAAAGAAACAAGCTGGTTTTCTACACTTTTTCAAGGCACAGTATTTCCTTACATGGTAATTCTCACTATGTGACCTATTCCATGTTGCCACGTCACCAACACACCTCCTGAATGTCCTTCTATGGGGTGATCATGCGCTGTTCACCCATCTGTCAGCTTCCAGCAGCTCCTCTCGGTAGGGGTCTACCATGTGACACCTCCCACCCCCAGGGTCTGGCGAAGACAAGCCTCTCTGTGCCGCCATGTGCTCCTTTGTGCTGCCGTGTTCTCCTTTGTGCTGCCATGTGGTTCTGCAGGCACGTGCCACAGCCCGCAGCTCAACTCCATCTCTTCCCACATAGCACCATGCTGTAATCAGCTGAGCCAATGTCATAACTAACCATTGCTGAAAATTGGAATTCCCTTTAGAGTAATCTTATTGAGATCAGACTGTAGCATTAATTCCTATACCATGATCCATGGATCTGAGATCAAAAGAATTTGCTTATGATTTCCAGAGAACTGATTTGAAATGCTACATTTCCCCCCATAATGCATTAAATGAAAATACTGCTGGCACCCAGATAGAATACAAATATCAGGAGTGTTGGCAACCTGCCCTCCATGAGTAAGGTGTCTAGGACTCATAGGGTACTAATCTGGAAGATTTAGTAGAAAGACATAAAAACATTGGTTCTAGGTCTGCCTTGTCACACTGCCAGACATTTTCCTTCTGTGTACAGGTGAAAAGGTCCAGTATGCGTATGTAGGGTTTTAATGATAACATCCACCTCAGGGCTGATAGTCTCCACCAGAAAACCAAGCTAGACTTCTGCTGATGGTATGGTCTTGAGTGTGCCAATGCTATCTATCCAATCTTTGGAACAGTAAAAAGAGAACTGTAGCATGAGAGAGAGGTGCTTTCACTTAAAATCAATTAAAAAAAGGAGAAGCTATTCACAGAAATGGCAAAGAAAGAAATCTGTCATTTTCTCACTCCCACTTACACACAATTATTTGTATGAGTAGTCCCACTGAAATAAAAGTTACTGTTCGGGTGTTAACCCATTCACCAGGGAACAGATACAATTTAAATAATTTCATTTTGCAAGTGTTTTTAAGAAAAATCAGGTTTCCTAGAAGCAACTCCTCAAAGGGAGAGAATGTTCAACCAAACATGTTAGGTACATTTTTCCCCAAATTTTGAAAAAAAAAAAAAAAAAAAAGAATTTTGTGTTTATAGCACCAATGTTATTATCTGCTATGGGTGGTAGTTTTTTGTCTTCAGATTTACATTTCTAACTTCATTATGCTAAAACTCCCATCTCCAATTCCTTAATTTGCCCCCCACCAAGAAACAGATTTACTACATTCTTGCTTTCATCTCATCTATCACTCCCTGTTTCCCAAAAGCAGAGCTAGGTGTTTAATCCTTCTAATTGTGCTGACAAGTTGCAGTCAAAAAAGTTGCAGTGTATGTTTCAGGAAGAGGCAATCCATCCTTTATCCTCGGTCAATCCATATCTTCCCAGACAAATGTGGAAAACATTTTTTCAGAGACCTGCCATATGATGGTCATTAAGATAATCACAAGGTCAACTCTCCCCCTGTTACCTCAAGAAGAGCCATCTAGCATGTCATATAGGTAACATCACCCAAAATCAGAGCAAGCCTGCAGAAGATGTTGTTTCTCCTTTCCTAACTAAAATGCTACAGACAAGTGTTCAAAATGGTTTAAAAAGATGCAACAGAGTCTACTCAATTTATTCTGTTGCTTAAAGCAAACTCTGTTTGGAATAAAAATTTACTGATTTTGGTTTAAAACAAGCAGTCAAAAAATGTACTTCACTACTGAGACATTTGTCTGAGCCAATATGATAATTGCTGTGGCCTGTTTAAGTCCAATACTAAGTGAACAGTGCTTCAAAGATGCTTCAGAGGAATAATTTTTAAAATCTAGAGTTCTAGGATAATCTGTCCACTCTTTTTCCACTCTTCTATATACCTTTCTACCTACCTTTCCTATACCTGCCACTTTTATCATAAACGGGTCTAACTGTTTCCAGTCTGTTTTCATATGAGCAATTTTCTTCAGGCTGATCTTGCAGTTCTCTTTAGCTGTCTCTAAAGTCCTTCTCTTCGACAGATCATTCCTGAGGTAGAGTGACCCACATGAGTTACTATACCCCATAAATTTGCTCCTTGTCATTGTGACGTTTTTTTACATCATATGCTACCCCATTCTTCCTTTAGCAGAAAAGGTTAGTACCACCCACTCCAACAAGGAAGTGTGACAGAGCACTATTTTGTAAGGGAAAACACCATGGAGAACTCAAGGTAAGACAGAAAATTGTGTGAAACTCACTGCCTACAGATATGAATGCACTAACTCCTAGCTGTGAGCAGTACAGAATCTTTTAGTCCTGCTGGCAGCACGTGCAGGACAAGAAAACAGACATGGACAGTAAAATGTCATTTATAAAGGAATACACTGATCTGAAGTCCTAACTGTGTGGATATGCTGAACCTAAGCCAAGCCACAGCATGAGAGCTTGTGTCTTCTCTATTTGTTGAGATATTCATGACAAGACAGTTGATAGTAACCCAGTCAAAGAAATAGGAATTAGACGAGTACAGATTCTCTTCTTATAAAAAAGGAAAAAAAACCCAAAAACACTTCAACCTGAAAAGTATGAAAGCCTGAAATCACATTATACCTCAGTCTTTCCAAAGTGAGAGCAGCAACATTATTGTCACTGACAGAGCCTGACTGAGGAGGAGAATTTTTGGCAGAGAACAAGATCTTGCCTCCCATTTCCACTGCTCAAAGCAGTGGTGTCAATATTTCAAGAGCCAATATCCATCAAAAAAAAAAAAAAAAAATCCATTGCAAAATAAAAGCATTGATCCAGGAGTCTGTAAATGTAGAAGTAAACAATGCAGCTATCAATAAAAGATTCTGACCTGAAAGGAGTATTTAACCTGGAGGTAAATGATACTGTTTTTCTGTTGTGCAAGGACAATATTTGAATGTTTATCTTTTCCAGGAAGGGTCCACGCTTTGTTCCATGTTTGCTAAGTTCATTGCGCAACAGAAGCCATTCAAAGGCACAGAAGTAAGACAGTAACTTACGTACAGAGTATCTGTGGTGAGATTTCTTCAAGTGCTACCGTTGCCTCAGTCTCTCTTGAACCACCATCTTAAACCATTTCTCAATAGGCACTGCTGTCTTTCTGGTGCAGTTGTCAGTAGCCCTTATTTAGCACTTCCAGGGTGCTGTGATTTCCAAAGCTGCATTCTCTGCAGATACCTCTTCTTCATGGTGCTGAAGTGCATTGAAACCCAAAAAGCAGGAGCCAGACCCATAAGCAGCCAAAGCCAGTTCAGTCATGCCATGAACAACACGGTTGTTCAGGAGCAGCTAGGACCATTCCTGCAGGCAATCTTTCACCATGTCAGGCCATGGAAGGAAGAGAGGAGTGAGGAATGATGTAATAGAAGTATCTGCCTAACTGGGAGAGGAGCAGATGGAAATTTTATGTTAAGCATGAGGTATGATGAAACTCAGATGTCACTTAACTTGAATGAAAGTAATGGCAGAGGCATCATGGGGACCTTGGGGAGCTCCAGTTATTGCCCTACAGGGCTTTCAATAGGAAACAGTTCATTCTGCTCACCATGAGGCACTGAGGTGAGAGCAGTGACTATCAGTCTAGTATTTCAGCCTCTTTGAGGAAGCAAGGCAAAGCCTCTGAAGCTGGAGGCTTGGCAGCATTTTCTGAGTCAGCATGCCCAGCTGATGACATTTACCCGGCTGCTCGTCCAGCTCTAAAGCACTGCAGAATTTGTCCAAAATGTAAATCACCAAGCTGGACAAAAATATGTAAGCTTCAAATATCTCACAGAGTCACAAGGCCAGCACCAAGCTCTGGGAGTCTGAGACAGGACAGGGACATGGAAGACAGAAAAGGGTTTCGTTAAGAGGATTGAAAGAAAAAGGGATACAAGGACAGAAAAAAAGGTGAAAGTGGTTCAGAATAAGAAAGTTGCTGAGCAAAGGAGGAAAATAATGAAAAGTACAAGCAAGGTAGAAATACAGGTAATAAGGCAGTGTCAGAGTCGGAAAAGAAAGAGATTTAAGTGCTAGGTGTCAGCTTTTGGAGAATACGGTAAACTTTTTATGTTTACACTGTGAAATCACAGCATCTTACTCAAAGGATAACAAAAATATATAATTGTTGCACCAAAGGTAAGAAAAAGGAAGAAAAAGTATTAAAGCTAGGTCGGAATTATTTTCTTCTAAAATTCTGCACCTATCTAAATGTTACACTTCCTAGCAAGGTATCTTTGGAGCATTACTGCTAATAAAATTGCAAATATTTTAACTATAATTCATAATATATAAAAATTTACTAATCTAATAGATATATATTAACTATTACTATTATTTTCAGTAAGGATATCTATTTGTCATATTCATAGCTCACTTGTCCAGTGGTGAAACACACAGGTAAACTGGCCTGAGCTGATGCCATTTAACCAATGAGACACCAGCATCAGGACTTTTCTATCAGAAGTTAACTTACTGTCTCTACTGTGGGAATGGCTGTGGCTTAACCAGAGTATCTCTGATTTCCCACAGAGGAGGAGTGTGTGGTCTCAGCCTGAAGAATTACAAAGCAAGCCAATAGGAGACTGCATCACCCAACCAAGACTATGCACTGCCTTGTACTGGGACATGGTGCCTCCAGTTCGACTCCATGTAATAATACTGTCTCAGTAGTCAGGTAAATATAGCTCACAGCAGGCAGCCACTTACACCAGTCTGCTGTTGTCCAAAGTACCACTGAGATGGAATTTTAAACAACATAGCCAAAATATATTATTCCTGATATTATATAATTACTAAAATGAGTATACAACTCAACAGTTTTCTCAAATATGCCTAGGGAATAACAGTCTGGTACTACCATGCACTAAGAATCATAATGCAAGGGAGTGAGAGACTGGAATGTTAGTGGTTAACGACTCAAAACAATCCTCCATTTGCAGAGGCAGCAGGGTGCAGTTGCTAGGGTGGGGTCTACACCCCTGGGGTGGGATAATGCTTTTTATCCTGTCAAAGTCTTCCATTACAGAACTGACTCAGTCCTACAACTTTGGGGAAGGTACTGGGACATTCCTTCCGATGGGGCATAATTGGAGCAAGTACACTGATGTGAGAGGCAGCTATCATGTCTTGGAAGGTGTTACATATTGTTAGAGACCCCCAATGTTCCCCCAGAATAATTTCTGGGGGCTTCCATAGGAGGGCTGCCATGTTCCACAGTGTTGTATCAGATAGTGTAAAGCTCCCCTGCACCATGGAAGATGGTTGGGTGTTCGCTCCTGAACCTGGATGTATTGAACCCATGAACTCGGATGAATTGTACCCATTGAACTCTATGTTCTACAGGCTTCCCTCACGACTGACAGATCAAGACTGTGACCATCGCTTCAACCAAGGGACATCTAAACTCTAACAATCAAGCCTTGTCGCTGGATCTATGAATGGTGATATCTTTCTACTCCTAAGTTTTCTTTCCCTTTCTTTCTTTTCCTTATATAATTTCTTAAGTGATATTTTCATGATTTTATATTGCTCTATTACTATAGATAATAATAACCAAAATGGCTACGTACCTGCTTTCAGCTGCAGCCAAGTAATTTTAAATTAAACCCTACATATATACATTTATAAATGCCGATCATTGAGTGTCATTTCACTCTAATCCACCCCAAGGGATATATTAACAAAAACTTGGGTTGCTTTCACCTTCTAGGGCAGATTATAACAAACAGGTAACCTGGGAATGGTCCTATTATAGAAAGAAAAAAAATATTAGCTCAATTCTTCACTCAAATATCTGGTCTGTCACTGGCATACATTTATTTAAAGGTTACATCAGAGGTGGGAAGAGGGAGACAGTAATCTCAGATTGAGAAAAGCTGCCAAAACTGAACTATTGAAGCAAATGCCAGGCCAGGCAGTGTGCCAGTTCACTTATACTTACTAGCCACGTGCAGGCTGTATTATCAAAGCCCCTGAAGTTTATTATTGAAGTTTATTATCCCTTCATTATGATATAGAAAAAAAGGCATTAATGTAAAATGATTTTGACGACAAGTTTCTCTCTGACACTTGTCAGTGAAATCCGTTAATGTTTGCATAGGAACAGGATGTGGCACAAATTTTTTCTCTATCACGTGCTACAGATTTTATCTCTAACCAGATGCTCATGCATATACGTAACTTCTCATTGTTACCACTGGGGAAAAAAATTTGCCTTTTCCGTGAGAAACAAGCAAAATAGAAGAGGCATCTCATCAGGTAAATATTAAATAATTGCATCCTAGGAGGGGAAAGTACCACCATTGATTTCAGTGGAATTGCACCGAAGAGCTCACTTGTATGCTGGCCTCAGCAGATAAGGGAAGGTCTCACAAGACAATGGCATGTATATAATAGTATCAAAGCAAGTCATTAATATTAATATCCTTCAAATTTTGAAACAGAACTCAAAATAGTAGTTGTCAACTTTCCCAGCCAGAATGCCATTTTTTCTGAATCACATCCTATGGCACTGAGTGGCCATTTCTTGTAGTCAAACAATCTTCTGAAAAACTGTATCTTGAAGATTTTCTCAAATTACAATAGTCAAGTGCAACAAAGCATGTGACTCTGTAGTTTGTTTGTCCTTATTTTAAATATAGTTTTTTTGCATTAAAGCCGAGGGATCAGACATCCCATATTTTATGGGATTATTTATTTTTTAATCAGATGGGTTGTTATCATCTCTAGCACTGATTTAGTACTGTTATAGCTGTAAGACTCTGAGAATATTATTAGCACAACAAGTTCTGTAAGGAAAAATCGTATCTGTTATGTAGACTAACTGACATGTTTGGGAAAAAAAAAACCAAAAACAACAGACCAGCTGCAGATCTGTCTTCCAAAAGGGCTCATCTGTTATTCTCACTACATCAGCCACTCTACTGAAAGACAAAACTTCTCCTCCAAACTTTGCCTACTGACACTTGTAATTTAAACTCCGGGAGTCTAAATTTCTTTCTTTTGGCGAAGCAAGAAAGAGTCAGAGAGGAGGATATAAAGGCAAAAATAACCAGATTGGTAAACATTGGTTTCCCTCAACTGGGGCATAAGCATTTTCCTTTTTCTCCTATTTTTAGGGTTACTTAGGATCCAGTCCTTGGTTGTTTTTTTCCACACAAAATGAAGCTTTCCTCAATACTAGCATGAAAGACAAAGCACTAGAACAGCCGGCCCAAACTCTGGGCTCCTAGTGAAAAAAAGAAACAGTGGAGCCCAGAAGCAGTCCAAAATCAGCGTCTTTTTAAGCTTTTTTTAATATTTCTGTGTTACTCTTCATTATTTAAGGATTGTTACATTTTATAACATGGCCGAAGCTAGGTAAAACAAAATAATGAGTGCTAAGTGTTGTTGACCAGGAGTGTGACTAGTCCAGGAAGTCACCTGTACCAAATACTCTGTCCCATGTTAGAACCTCCTCCAGATAGAAGAATGCTGTTAGCACCTGCATTCTAATAAAAAGGACAAAGACATTAAAGGATTTTCTCCAAGAAGGTAAAAGCAACAGTAACAGAAGACAAAGCAAAGAACCTCACTTGGCTGCAATGAGATAGGATAATACACCCAGGATCTGCTGCTTAGAGGAAGCCATCTTCACAAGGAAATCTTCACTGTAATGATGAAAGCTGGCTTAGCCTGGGGGTTACTACTCCTTGGATGCACAAAGTATTTACTGAAGCTGGACAATTCTGACTACATTTTCTTGCTCTTTGTCTTGTTTATTTATTTATTTGAGGGTTTTTGTTTGGTTGGTTTGGGTTTTTTGTTTGTTTGTTTTTAATTTAATTTGTTTTTTGGTTTTTTTTTAATTATTATTTTGGTTTTGGTTTTTGTTTGGTTTTGTTTTTTGTTTGTAGCAAAAATACACAGCTACTACAGTAAATAAAAAAAAAGTCTTCAGAACATCATTTGGTGGTATCTATTTGCAAGATTCATTGTGGTTTTTTTTTTTTTGAGGATAATAGAGATTTTCAAGGTATAAACAGCATGGTCCAAGTTAATCTTTGCTGTAAAAGGACACAGGTCCATCAGTCTCAGCTGCCATTTGACCATGAGTGAATTCTCCATCAGGTTTCATTCAGCAGAAATGGAGTTATACTTCAGATTTTACTGATGTGCTTACAGAAAAAGAGATCTAAATAAAAATTTTTAATATACATTTTATTATCAACAAATGCCTCTTCTTGTTAATTTTGTCACCCAGGCAGTACTTAAAACTCACTTTCACAGGAATGTATGTATTTGCAGGTCAGCTTCATCAAACATTCATTGTTCAATACAGTGACAGCTGGTAGCAGGCATACATACTCTTCCCTTGTTTGGTTTTCTGATAGAACCTGTCAAGTACCGGTGCTCTGTATCTGAATTTGTCACCCTCTCAGCAAGGTTATAGCTTTTCTTACCACCAAATCAAACAAAAAAGGAAAACTATACAAACTCTAATGCTAATTTTTAACCTCAACTAGAAATGCAAAAACACAGGGGTTTAATCAAAATAACGATTAATAAAGAGGTGCAGTTCATTTTTGTTTATTTACTCTAAGAGATTTTAAAATCATAAAATCATGCCCCTAGGAGCACTTGTTGATCCCTTCAGTAGCAGTAAAGCAAACACTCACCATAGAAGGTGTTACATACTCAGGGATGCCAGGGCAAGATGAAATATTACTGGCTTGTCAAGTGTACCTGTACATTGGGACCGACCAGTCAGTGGATACTGAGCAACAACCATTAGGTATAGGCAGGGTCAGTTTTGCACAGATTTGGAGACTCTGCCTGCATTTCAGTCCCCAGGACTGAGTATATTATGCACTTGCTAAGTGTGGAGAGTCTCCACTGAGTTAATTACTGGTGTATTAGTGACTCAGGAGAAAGCACATCAAAATCTGGGGCAGGGTGACACACACTGTATATACTTAGAAAACTTCTCATACAGAGAGAGCAAGGGAAATGTGACCTGTTTGAGACAACCTATTCCATCGTGACAGAGACCACAGCTATTCAATGCAGCTCAGATGTGATGAGGAGGGTGACACCAACACAAGTAAACTTGCCAAATGAGGTGTCCATTTTCGAGTGCAATATAAATTCCCAATTTGATCCTACATGTAGTATAAAGATAGCAGTAGTTATAACAGCGGCCTAAAGTACTGAAAAAAACACCACCTGTAATAAAACCGAGAGATAGATTTAAAAGACTTTTAAATGCCTAAAGCTCACACAAATGTCTCAGGAAATTTAACAAGTGCTGAAACTCCTCTGACATCACAAAGAAGTACATACATAGGCTGTCTGTATGTTTTTGTAAAGTGCGCGTGGCAATTTTTTCCTTTCTCAAGACAAGTTGATAACATTTCAGTACAGGACTTCTCTCTGTTTCTCTATAAGCATTCATCCCGCAACAACTATCAAAAGCATAATCAAAGATAGACTAAGCAGAACACCAAGAAAAGAAGCACAGTATGATTCAGACAAGTTCAAATTGCATTTTTCTTGAGGATAACCTTAGAAAAATATTATTCAATGTACCTCTAAATCCATGCTTAGGAAAAAAAGAAGACATTTGTATAGATTAATCAACATGACAAGAAGAAATAGAAACTATATAGTAGTACTATGAGACCAACAATCCATTTTACGTAAAAAAGATGTGATAAAAACATCTCTCACACTCCTGTCCTTTGAAAAACATAAGAACCACACAGTCTTGCTAATAAATAAATAAATAAATAAATAAATAAAAATAGATAGATAGATAGATAGATAGATAGATAGGTAGATGTGTAGGTGTAAATATATGTGCATAAGTTTATGCAAAGTCTGGTTGCAGAGAAACTTAGCTTCACTATCCTAGTACAACTGAGTATTTAAAGCCCAGGAGTGAAGAATTTTTCCCAAAGATTGAAACTAGACACAGGCTTAAGTACCTTGTTAAATGGAGACATCTGTTCTCCTCAACATAAGACTACAAAGAGAACTTTACCCTTTGTTTTGTGAAATGACCCGGACACAAGAAGAAAACTCGCTGTCTTTTGAAGTCCCATAATTTCACTCTGTATTCAGGCACTGCGACAATTTCCTTGAAAAGCCGTTCAGTTTTTATTCTTGATCTTGAACAGCAACAGGTCACATTCTGCTTTCAATTACTTCATTGCCATTGTCTTCGTGAACTACTTGAACAATTATTTTCCTAAGTGTTACTCTAAAACTTCAGGATACACTAGTGAAAAGTATGAAAATAAGGACACATGAAACTTTGAAATCTCCACAAAGTACCGTATTGTCAGACCTTTGTTCAGAATTATGTTTCAAAACCTAAATGTAATGCTCCCACTGAACGCCTGCAAAATCCCAGTTACTGCCTCAGGTTTGAATAGCAGCTCTGTTGCAGCTGTTGTTGAAAGGAGCTCTGTTGCATCCTGAGAGGCACGGATGACTTTCGAGACACTGACGTGTGTGCCATAAAACCACTCTCCCATGTACTTTGCTTTATGCATGGAAACAAATGTATTCATGTTTGATCTCTTCAAGAGCGAGTCTGGTCTCTGCAGAGAAAGAAAAGGATTTCACTTCCTGCAAGGGAGACTTAAAAGCAGTATAGGTGAGTTTCATAGGGTCTGAACCACATTTTATTTTTGAGTGTTCCCTGCTCCAGCTAGAGTTAGATTCTGATAAGAACTGACTGTGCCACCAAAGCATTTTCGTGACCTACAAATTACCCCTGGTTTAAGAGCTGGTGTATCCTACACTGCAAGATATTCTGAGGGGAAGTGTGCCTACAAGAGACATCCAGGCATTTTTTATAAACTCTTTAGGCTTCTGGAGTCTTGTGGTATCATATGTGAACAATCAAATCAGTTCTGATTTGAACGCTGTCACTTGGATTAGGGTTTATCTATCGCATGGTAGCACTGAGTTAGCAGGCCGCGGAGATGAATAGAAGTACTGATTGCTGAACTGACAGCCTTGAAGATGAGTAGCATTATTTTATCACATCCTTCTTTGCAGCATGTGCCAGTGGGTTTTAGCTGTCACATTTTTTAAAATTATCAAGCCTCAGAATAAGAAATACGGCTGGTTCCTTTAGTGCATAAGAGTCCCCCTCTCTCCTTCTGATCCTACCAAAGCTTCTGGCTTTTATTTTGTGAAATTGTGTACTTATAGGTTAATTTGAATAAACAAAAGACTTTCTTCTGCAAACCACAACATATGTGGCTACTAATTTAATGGCTGTTTAGTGCCCTGTTTTCAGTGCATCTCTTGTTGCCATTATGTTATGAAAGAGATAAATCACAACAGAAATATTTAAATTAATTTCTGAAGGTAAAACCTCTATGTGTTTTTAAGCCATCTTCCTCATCACACCTATTGAGGACCATTAGTTAGACACATCTGGATGGCAATGAAGTTTCTCACATTCCCTCCAGCAGCTTGCTGCCCAAGCCTATGTCATGCGCAGTTGTCATTTCTCATTCAGGTGTTTTCCCTGATACATCAACCTGCCTTCTGCCTCCATGTCTGTCCTGGTTTGAGACAGATTTGGAGGAACGTCTGAAATAAACGTCCTCTGATATAAGGCAGGTTTCAGCCGCCCCTCCCCCACCAGGTTCAGAAAGCACTTTCCTTGGAGGAAAGTGAAAGAAAAAACAATTTATTTAACAGGCAAAAGTGCATGCAGGTACAACAAAAGAACAATGCTACATAATAAAACCTCTCACTGTGGAGAGAACTTGTTTGGTTTTTTGTTGTTTGGTTGGTTGGCTTTTTCTTTTTTCTTTTTTTTTTTTTTCACCCGAAGACAATGTCTCAGTCTCTGAAGACTGCTTTTGACAGTGTTATGAGGGGCTACAAAAAGTTGCCAGAAAGCTGAGACTCCTGACTGAGTGACAAGTGCCCACTGGATCATCTGGAGTTTGAGCTTCATCGGGACAAGGAGAGGAGAAGGCCACCAGCAGTATCAGTAAGCAATTAGACACAGTGATGACACACCCTGTCCCATCCTATGACCCTATCCTCTTCCCATGGTGGAGTACTACCCCTATTCCAGCTGAAAGAGCTCCACTTCCCTGGCAGATGTGGGACTGGGCTGGTGACACAAAAGGGCTGCAGTGGTTTGGTGTCACAGCCTTGTGCTGCCCCATGCCAAGGGGAACAGGTACAATAGTGTGACCTCCAGCTGGGTGCATGACCCATTGCTCTGCTCCCCTGGCACAGTACAATAAGGCACAGAGATTGAGGCATGGGAAACCCCTTGCGGCTCTCAGCTCAGCCCTCTGCCCAGCCTAATTAGTCAGATCAATGGTGTGTTAAATCTGAAAACGTCAGGCTGCACAGAAAGTATCTATTAAATTAGTCAAGCAATTTTCATGGATGTGTGATGCAGTTCTACTTGCTGTTGCCTCATTCAGCATACAGTAGCCCATACCAAACCTGTTTCTGTGGAAGTACACACCACAGTGTATGTGTGTGTAAACTATGTGTTTCTAAACACATAGTTTAGAAACATCTAAATCCCTTTTCCTGCTGAAGATACAAGTAACAAGACAGCATTCTTTAGCAAAGAGACAGTTCTAGGTCTTCTAAAAAGTTTGTGAAATACCCTTCCTTCAGTTACTGCTCTGCAATAGTAAGAAGCATACCCTCCTGACACTGGAATAAAAGATGCCCCAAGGAAAAACAAACAAAACAAAAAATCAGTGGAACTCAGCTTCTGCAGGGTTAGACCTTCAGAGTACTGACTTTGATCACTTCTTAAGAGCAGTATCCAAACATTCAACACTCCAAAACATAAAAACTGAGTGGCTAATTACTTCATTCATCATGATTTCATTTTCTGTAGAAAGCAATTTAATTCTTATCCTTCCTAATAAAAGAAGTATTTTATCATCTCTCTCACCCGTCCTGAGCTAGGCTGCACAGATGCCGCCATGACAGTAGATCGAATGTCATGATATTTCTTACCTGAAAAGGCATTACAGCTGCAGATATCAGGAACTACGCTCACATTAAAATAGATTCTTTTAGCATTTGTGCTCAAAAAGATAGCATTCTAAAAGATTCTGTCATTTTTGGAAGCTTCTTAGGATTAGATCTTACAATGTGGGTAATGATGAATAGAAAACACTCAAAAAGAAAATCCTTCCAATGGGGGAAAGAAAAAAAACACCACAAGGCCATTTACCTTTTAAGGAGAGAAGAAATGCCTAGACAAGGGATTTAACATGCTTTTCCAAAGAAGAAGTCTCCTCACAAAGAGGAAATAATTTAGTCTGTGTAAGAAAAGCAGTTTTTAGATTCATCGTCATAATTCTGCACTGCAGAGTCTTACATTTTACAGTGGGACAAAGGGAAACACTTTCTTTTGGGCTCATGTTGAATGAAAAAATGAAAATAGGAAATGCTGATACACAGTGAGAGAGAGCTGAAAAATTCTACTAGAGTGGGACACAATCTTATTGCAAATCAATTTAGTGGATGGCTGTCATCTATTTTCTTTCGATTTAAAACTATGAACAGTAGTATTTCAACCTATTTCTTAAAGTCTTGGGCATATTTTAGTATGAGGAAAGACTCTGAGTTGCTGAGCAATACATAAACATTTGATAAACTAGTGTTTCCATGAGACTGTGTTTGGATGGAAATTATACATTTTTCTCTTTGAAAACACCTTATGACATAATTTGACAAAATAAAATAAAAGAAATCCCAAAGAGTGCAAAAAGGAGTAATTCACAGAGGTGGGAGAAAACAAGAACAAACATAAAGTAGATCATGATTTCAGATGACAAGAAAAGGTTTAAGTGCTTTCTGAAGGTCTGTCCCCAGCTATGCAGAGGTGCATGAGGTTGGCTAGATCCTGTATAATGGATGCTGGAGAATGGTGCTGTGCTGGGTAAGAGTTAACATCCAAATAAACAAAGTCAGCAAAGTTCAAGATGGAAAAAAAATAGAAGATTACAATAATAGAGGAAAAGAGAGACAAGGAAAATGAGACTTTTACAGATCTAAGTCTCCAAGGGTCTATAAATTACCTCCACTGTACATGGAACATAAGGATTCAGGGTGGGAAACAGAGGGATCTCCGTCCCAGGAATTCAAAGCATGAGGCCCCTCACACCAGTTCTTTCTTCAAAGCCACATGACCTGGTAAAGACTGTGTTTACCACTTAAGAGTGAATTTCTCTTCAAAAAGAAGGAGGGGCAAAAATTAAAGTTGGGAAAAGTCTAAAAACTGTCTCATGTGTTCCTGGTCCTCAGGACCACGACTCCAGCATGGGTGCATCTCTTTTAGATGGGGCATATGACAAAAAATATAAGCTTAAAACTGCGAGAAGGGGGAGGATAAAATCTACTTAATCTGCTTGATTAATTTTTAATGAAGGAACATGGCTTAGTGAGAAATAGTATCATAAGAAGCTGGTTTCAAAGAAGACTATTTTAAACCTGAAGAATTCAAACTGTTTTGCAGTGAGACTCCACTGAGAAGGTGCTAAGACAGCTGAGGGGGCTGCAATCACAGCTGGAACGAACATGTGTCTGTGTGGAAAGGGGAAGGCTGATCACTCAAGTGGGCCATGGAGTGGGAGCAAGGAGACTTTTTGGAAGTCATCAAAAACGGTGGAAGTAAAGGTGAGGGGAGACCACAGGCCTGGGGAGGCAGCAGTTTCCCCACTGAGCTTTCCAACAAACAGCAGAAGCCCTTGCAATTCACAGAGATCATCAGTCCCTGCCTCAGTTGCAGAGGGGCTCCCTGGGAAAACACACACTCAAATACCTTACTGCTCTGAGGCCCAGATGCTTAGCAGCTCTCTTGGGAGGAAAGTGGTACTTACCTTGCAGAACTGTTATGTTCTCCCTGTGATAATAGATCACTACTTCTTATAATCCAGATAAAATTATTTTTCAGTATTGAAAGAGGAATTACTTGTTTAAGACATGTGCCATTTTGCGAATAATAAAATCTGTACATGACATATATATGTGGACACAAAAATGCTTTGGGCCTTACAAAATTTGAAAATAATAATTTCAATATTATTACTTTTTGTTTTATTTTCAAACTCTGAAATCACTTTGACTTATCTGAGATTTCACATTCTAAAGCAGAGTTCTAAAGTCTAAAATGTGCATGTTTACAAGAGAGCATAAATTTAAAACAACCTAGGACCTCATATTCATATCTGTAGTGAAACATTTTCTTCCTTTTTTATCCTGAATAAAAAAAATCATGTCCAGATTACCACTCAATGTAGAAAATATTAACCTGGAGAAAATTTTTATTCAGGCAAGTTATAAATCCCTGGAAATATTACAGTAGCAAACCACACTGACCTTTAGCTCTAGGATTGCAAATGGTAATGCTATAATAATTGTTGTATGTCCTTTTACTGTGCAACTCCCCACTCCCCCAACCTACTAGGAAATGGGAAATGATGGCCTTTAGCAGTCCTTTAAATTGAAGGTATAGTGATGCCTTAAGATTATTCCCATTTATATATAACCATGTAGTACTATTATTATTTATATCTTGCTAGCGGCACTTGGAATGCAGCTGTTCCTGTGGGTAGCCTTGTAAAGGAAGGTGCTATATGTTTTGAGAAAAAATTAAAACTGTGCAGATGATGATGATGCCATGCAAATGCCTTCTTTTCATATTTTTGTGAATTAACACTGCAGTCTCTGAAGAGAGGAGGATTCCAAGCAGCATTCAGTAGTATCAGAAGCAAGCAAGATTTAATGACAGAGATGGACATTTATACAGCTATAAATACTCACCATTGCAATAGTTAATGCAAGATGAGAAATGACTAATCAGGAAATCAGGCTGGATGTTTGGTGTTTAAAGCATTCTCTAGCCAAATTGTTTGAACAAGATCTTGATTGCCTCCCATTGGCACAGTGTGGGGATGGATCTCTTTCCCTTTTCTGCAGAGATTGGTGTCAGGGTGAAGTGGGCATTAGAGCTGACTGGCACAACAAATTCTTCTGGTCTAGTGATTTTCCGGACAATGGCACTGCTAAAGATCAAAGATGCAATGCAAGTTTGCCAAAGTCGATGAACTGAAAGAAAATGACAAGACCCTGGGATATCTTTTGTTTGGTTTTACATATTTTTAATATATTTTTTATCAATATTGCTACCAAATTTGAACCAGACAGATACTGAATTCAGCAAGCTTTTCTCCTTCTCTTGAGAAGACATATATCCAAGAGGCATAACCTGTTTCTTTATGCAGGGGTAAGATTAACGTATAAAATGTATAAATGTATAAAGTGTATAATGTGTAAAATAAAACTATTGAGCTATTTTAGTACTTTTCCTGTCATGCATTCAGGATCCTCTAAAGTTGTCACCAGCTACTGTTTCATTTAATTCCCTAGCCTTCAGGGTAATGTAAGAAAATTGAAGAGATTAGAAGCTCTCTCTTTCCTGTTCAATGCATTTGTGTTGCAGTAAATTGGTACCAACCTTCAATCTCATGGTCAGGGCTCTCCAGGGTCCTTCCACTGATATGACAGAGCAGTCAGCTTGATAAATGGTGCACAACCCCTTCAGTGCAACGGAGAAAGCTTTCCTCCCTGTCTTTGCAGTTCTCTCCCACACTGGAGGGAGAGGAAACAATCAGCTGTCTTACTGCAGTAAGGAATGCCACTATTCTGTTTGTGTTGTCTGTGTTAATTAGAAGATACATTTTTTCCCCTTGACTGATTATTTCATGGGCAGTGGCAACACAGACTATGAAGGGAACTGGAGGGAAGGCAGAATGCTTAGCTTGGAAAATTATTAACTTTCGATAACCTTAAATAAAACATATTCCCTAAAGAGACAGCTCAGTAAAGTAGTTAAATATATGCTTAACTTCAAGTTTAGGAGCCATTGGTGATGAAGTAGGGGAACTGTGCAGTGTTACATTATGCCCTTACTTGATCACCTTGTTGAATTGCAGCTAATAGATACTGAATTAACACAGGCACTAATGTAAGCACTGCATTAAAGTGCATTAGCAAAACATTTAAGCAAATACTTCACTCCTATTCTGGTTCATTCTGGTTCAGCAGTTCTCTAGCACTTACTTCCCTGAACTGGGCATACTTAAACACTGAAAAGGGGCCATCTTGGTCCTTTTCACTGTGTGCAAAAATATAAGGGGAAGATGGAGGGTAATGAAAGGCCCTTACAAGTCAGATTTTCAGATTCTTCTTTTACAAGAAACTTGGCCTTAAACAGACAGGCATGTATGTGTTCGTGCACACCGTTATATTTCAAATTTGCTCATGCAGGCAGCTGATCTAAAAGGACATCATGTAAAATTTATAATGGATGGCTGTCTAGAGGATTTAAATAAACAAGCCAACAAGCCTTAAAGCATTATTGACAGGAGATAAACATGCAGAGGATCAATTTGCAGTGGGACAATAAATAAAGGGTCATTTCCAGTAAATGATATATTTATTTATTAATTAATTACAAATCATACCTGTTGAAGATCAAGCAGTATACTCCTTAAGTTTGATGCAGTTCCATATTAAAAATCTATAACAACTTTACCCAAAATAACACATAGCATTAAATAACGCTATTAAGCAGGCTAGATGTGCAATAAAATCAGACATTTACTAAAAAGTCCATGAAAAGTGAATAAAAATATTTTGGAAGCATGCAGTTGAGGGGTTAATATCAGCTTGTTCTCAAACTGGGTACACTGCAGGTTTCAAAATATATCAGGTGTTGCACACCAAAGTTGTGTTTTATATTCCTGCCTATTCTAAACCTGAGCAAGAACTGACCTGCCATTTCACTTCAAACTTCGAGCTGATCACTTTTCCATATCTGTCCCTTTGTGTCTCTGGCAACGTATAGGACTGGGAGAACAGTGTGTGATACAGGCCAAACAGTGAATAGTTGTTGCTGGTAAATCCAATCGGGTGAGGTAAGGACAAAAGGAACAATCTCATCTCTGAAATTCCTTGCCTTAGTGCATTTGCCGGACCCTTAGGGCTTGATGTTCAAAGCAGTGTGTGCAGAGTCAGTTGCCTGAAGCCACTCTTAGGGAATACAAGTTGGTTTTCAAATTGCTGATAATAGATTTTTGGTGCAAAACACATTCCATGCAAGATACAAAAGGAGCTGGAGAAATCCTAGAACTGTGGTTGGAATTATGATTTACTTTTCTAAAAATGCACGTTACCTGTCCTAAGCTTACAGGGAAAGTGTGGTTGGTAGTTTGACTCTAGCAAACAACTGAGCACCCACACATCTGCAGGATAGAAACACAATAGAAAGAAGGTGAGTGAGACCATGTATCAAGTTAAAGACAGTTTACCAGGTGAAGAAAAAGCTGTACATGCAAGCAAAACAAAGGAATTTATTTACTACTTGCCATGGGTAGACGGGTGTCGAGCCACTCCCTGGAAAGTAGAGCCTGAGCACACATAACAGCTAATTGGGAAGACAAACACCAGAACAGATGTCTTCCTTGTCTTCCCCCTCCCCTTGAAATTTTGTTGCTGAACATGACAAATTATGGTATAAGATATCACTTTGGTCAGATTTGGTCAGCTCTCATGGCTGTGTCTTCTCCCAGTTTCTTGACCTTCCTAAGCCTGCTCAATTTGGGAACAGGGGGCAAAAAATAGAGGACATTGAAGCTGTTCAGGTATTTTTCAGCAACAGACAATGATGGCGACTGAGAGACGGGACTTTTCTTGGTGCAAGCAAAAGCCGATTTATTGTTTCTACAGCATGGCGTACATACTCTAACAGCTTTCGGGCCAAACTTTCCATTACCTTGGTAAAAACCGCACTATTCATGTTCCCTAGCAACATTGCTTAATTATCATCTTGCATGATTTCTTTAAATCAGGCACGATGTATTACATAACGTTCCTTCTACTTTCTCATTCGAATTCTTGTTTGTTGTTCCCAGGGCTTCTGGCCCACTAAGGCCAGGATGTCCAGATCGCTTATTCACTCTGTGGTACTTTCTCCTCAACTTCCCAACTGTCCCCCCGCAAGACAAATCACTGGTATATCAACACTGTTTTATCAAAAAAAGAAATAAAGAACGAGCACATTATGGGTTACCATACAGAATATTAGCTCTATCTCAGCCGAACCCAGTACAGACAGCAAGAGAGCGGACACCCACCAACAAAGCCTCTTTCAATCAAGTTGTCACCAAAACTGCAGGAAAAACAGAAACTCTCCAACAGCATCTTTTCAGTGTTAGAGAGTCAAGGCATTACTTTATTCTGGCCAGTATGTGCAATAGAAATTACTTCATCCACACGTCTGGGTTGTGCAGTGAAAATCATTCCATCACACATGGCTCTTTAACAGACTTTTCACATGCCTATATAGACAAAACCCAAAGAAATTCTGGTACATTGGTCTTAAACGACACAGTTCTTAGTATTCAATCTTCTGTTGGTTATTGAGCCCTTTGCCTCCAATGTTAATTTGGTCCTCATTCTTTGGTTTTCTTATCAATCAGATACCCAGACCAGGTGTCTCTGACCTCTCCAGGTGCTGATGTTTGGGGTAACGTTCATTAATGTTCGTTTCTCTCCCATGTATCTTCTGCCTACTCCTAATCTTTAGCTCATCAGGCCTCACCAGATGAACAGAGTCTTTTAAAGGGAAACTTCAACTCCCCTGCCCCTGAGCAAAGGAGAACAAACCCCTAACTAAAGTTACAAAATTTTTTTTGAAGTTGTATAATTTACAACAAAGTCAGCCCTTTTCCCTTCCACAGATTATAGGAACCAACATTTGTGTGGACAAATCCAGTTCATCATCTGATATATCTGATTCCTTTTCATTTTTATTGAGGAAAATCAATCTCCTTGGCAACTTGCACTGATTATGACAACATTTATGACAACTTGCACTGATTGGGAAAACAACAACATCCGCTCTTCTGGTCTCTGCCAACAACTGGGGCCATACTGCCTCAGAAGTATGGGTCAGGAAAAGGGCTTGTTGTGTGAGGTGGTGACCCTCACAGGTGAGTATTTTCAGTCTGGTTAAGATCAAGGATTGAATCTTTGACATCTTTTATAAACAGGCTTAGCAAACATGAACTAAGATGCTACTGAAGGAAAAGCAGTAGAAGATCTGTGTCACTGATACTTAAACCTCACCTGTAATTCACCTGTCAGCACAAAGAGATTTAGAGAAACCATTTGAGTATGTTTTTGACTGAAAATCATGACTGAATTTGATTTTTTTCTCTATATGTGACCCTGTTTGAAAATTCATAAAGCTTGTGACATTAGAGAATAAATATTTGTGTTAGAAGAGAAAAATTGCAGGAGAATAAGGATCACTAATGCCTCTACTCAGATGTCTAAAGACCACTGTTCTTCATTGTTTCTAATACTGAGTTATGCAAACGATGGGTGATTCGAGATTGGCAGTTTAAGACAATTCTAAAATGGGCACAGGGAACACATGCCAACATCCTGAAGAGCATCCCTAAATTTCTTCTAAAACAAGATGGTAGTATGGAAACATATGGCAACATGAGTAAGCTTTTAATTTTTTAAAGTATCCCTGGTGACTTCATATTCATGGTTTTGTTAGCAAAGAGCTAAAGAAAATTTTTTTGCCTACTGCTGTTTTTTGTCACTCCCCTTACACATCATGGCATTTAACCTGTTCAATACTCACACAGTAAACAAGCAGCTCCTCTGAGTGCCATAAGGTCTTCTCAAGGCATTTCATCAAACATTTATTTCCAATGGAGCCAGCTGATGCAAATGGACACTTATTCACTGTTGATCCTGAAGTACATGTTCCAGAAAAAATGTTAGTAGATTGAGTAAAATGTCCAGACTTGTAAACTAGCATGGCATATTTTCATTCTCTGGTGTCAGGCCACCATGGGTGTCTTATTCAGTGCAGAATGGTTCCTGCAGTTTTATACTACCTGTGTAATAACTCATGACCTGAGTAATAAAGAACTCATTAAACCTATTTTCTGCTTTTCCTTTACACATAGATGTCCCAGCAGTTTAAGCCATACATAATGAGTCCAAGTATTTTAAGGGATAGTGTTAAAATTATCTACCATGCTTTTGTATCTGAAACCACCCTTTTATTTTCCTCCACTACATTGCTAGCATAACTAGGAAACAATATATTAACCTAATTACATGTTATTTATTAGGCAGCAAGCAAATAAGTCATTCAAAGACAAATCCCTGTAGTTATTCATGGAGCTGCTTTGGATGACAAAGATATAGTAAACCAAGCAATCTTTCATTGTATTTACTGCACACTCTTTGTACTAATGAACAATAACAGGCTTTACTTAAATAATGGCTTCTGTTCCGAGTTGTGGTAAATGTTATACAGACCATATTCATCAAAAGCACGTCGATGTCATGGATGATCTTTATTTCTTTGGCTTGCACTTGAAGACTTTGGGTAGCTGGTGAATAGCAATGATTTAAAGGGCTTAATAAACATAATGTAAAATAATTAGTGTCTTTAAAAAAACAACATGCATAATGTACTAGCAGCAGCTCAGCCTCTGAGAAACAAACAGTGAAGATGTTGGCAATTTATTTTTATAACCCTTACCTTTCAAGGAGACTATGCATTCTCTTTGCTTTCAGTTTAAGACAGGCTTTCTCTGTCTCATGCATTAAATCTGCACCACAGTGGGAAGAAAACTTCCCATTAACTTCACTCATCACTTGGAATTAATGAAGGCTGTAAAGCAAAAGAAGTAAATTTGAATATGAATTCACAGAAAGAATGAAATAGGCAAAAATTAAGAGAAGAAGAGGGCTTTAGACTTGACTGTTTTAAGTCAGGTTAGGTTTTATGTGCTTTTTGGAGAAGAAACTGGAATCCCTATCTCCTTTCTCTCACATAGAAATCTTACACATGATAAGAAAACACCCTCTTTCTGCTGCTGAATTTTTATACTTCAAAGAAGCTGACTCAGAACAAGACAGTATAAGAGTATCCTTGAATGTGATGGCCTGGGTCATCTCCCAAGAACAGTTCTCAAACACCCTTTTATGAACCAAATATTAGAGAACATGATCTCTTTCTGGTAGAAAACTGTTTTTGAGCATTGGCTCAGAGCTCTGGTTGCCTTTAAGTTGCTCCAGGTCTGACCTGGTAAAAATATACTAAGAATGTCTACTAGATAAGACCTTTCACGTGGGATAGATAAGACACTGCAGTGAAATATGCAGGTGCTTAATGTTACCAAGCTTTGAGAGTCCTGGGCAACCACAAGAGAAACATATAAGAAACTTGGAAGGAAATTGCTGGGGGGAATTAATGGTTTCCATGGTTGTACAACATCTATGCAAATACTGAGGACCTACATTTTGAAGTCAGCTACATCAATGGCAATTAATAAACCCTCAGGTTGTTTTTTGAAATTAAATAGAGGACAGCATTTGGCATGAATAACATTTGCTGACCCTGCTCAAAGTAAGGACTCTCACCAGTCTGATACCCAGCTTTTGCAGACAGATATTTGAAAGTAATTGTACTTCTTCCACCCTAATTGTCCTTAAACATTCTTAAATGAAGAATTCGCTAATGTCCATAAGCAAAAAAAAAGATCTAATAACTCTTTCAATGAGCCTTCACCTAACTTATTAAAACCAACATTAGGTTTTTATTTTTAGAAGAGTTGAGTAAAAATAACAAGCTGTTCCTAACATTTCACAAAGAGTGCCCTGTAAATGTAGTCCAGTAAATTCAGTCTAAGAAGTTTATTTCTTATCTATCTCTTGTCTTTTGAGACCTAAATTGAGCAAATCAAATTAATTTATAATAATAAGTACAAATTTCTGTGTCTAACTCTTTTAGAAACTCGTATGTATTTTTACGGAAAAGAATGAATCATAGAATGATAAAATGGTTAGGGTTAGAAGGGACCTTAAAGATCACACAGTCCTTGCTGTGGACAGGAATACCACTCACTAGATCAGGTTGCTCAAGGCCCTGTACAACCTGGCCTTGAACACTTCCAGGGATGGGGCAGTACCTTTGCCTTCTCCCTGTCCATAGTTACTGTATGCCACTTGTGTTTGTCAGTGTGGTTGATCTTCCTGCTATAGCTGATATACCTGCAGAAACCTTTATTATTAATCTCGTCAAGTTAATCCTCAGCCATGCTTTGACCTTCCTCACTCCATTCCTACACAACTGGATTGTGCCTCTATATTCTTCCCAGGTTACCTGCCCCTGCTTACACTGACTGTGCGTTTGCGTCTTACCCTTTAGTCTGACCAGCAGCTCTTGATTCATCCATGTCAGTCTCTTGGCATCCTTTCCTGTTATCCTAAACATGAGAACTGAGAGCTGTTGTGCTCTATGAAAGGCGTCCTTAAAGATCTGCCAGTTCTGTCCTTTCTTGTTCCAGAAGGCAGTTTCCCAGAAGGCCCTACAGACTAACTCCTCCTCCTAAAATTCAGGGTCCTGATCCATATTCCTCAGGTTTGCAAATTCTACCCATGCATGATCACTGCAGCTCAGGCTGCCTCTTGATATCTCCAGTTAGGTTGCTTACATTGGCAATAATCAGCTCCATTATCACATCACCCACTGTGCTAGAGCTATCTATTACCTCCCTCAGGAAGTTATCCTCCATGCATTCCAGGAGTCTCCTGGGTTGCCTGCAGCTTGTCTCTACATTGTATTGGGTTTAGTGTTGTGACAATTATGCCAGCATTGTAGCATGCAGATTGCAAATGGGTACATTCTCTTTTTAAGGCCTCAAAGACTCACTGGATATGACTCTTAGAAGCACTTACAGTTTTTGATTGTACCCTGAGTTAGATGCAAGGAGAAATATTGACAAAATATTCTCAGGAGGTCAAACAACAAAAAGCTTTACTGACAACCTTCAGAAAAACAGAGAACTTTGGCAAAATTGTAGAACAGCATTCAATCAACATAAAACATTTCACAAAGGATTAACTTAGCCCATTCAACGTAGCAAACTCCAAGCCCACCTGATTTTAGGTTACTCAAAACTCCAGGAAGAGGGAATTAATTAGAAGAAGAAGCAGAAAGAGAAAGAGAGAAAGAGAGAAAATACATAAAAAAGAACAAATATGACTACCACTCCTGGTTCCAGCAGTGTTCAGCTGGTAGAATTTCCAAGTGGAGGTAGGGTCAGGACGTGTTCTTGCCACAGGCTTTGGTTCAAATACCTTTTGGCCTTCCTGGGCCCTCCCCCCAGGTGGGACTTCTGGCCATTTGGCCACTGCAAGGCCAGAGTGGGGCTCCAGGGGTGGGGTGTGGGCACCGCCTCGGGTGTGCCGGGGACTGGCGGCCTCTGCGGGGCTGGGATACAGGCCCGGGCCGGGGTGTGCGGGGCAGGGCCTCGCCTCAGCAGGGCACGGCCCGGCCTGGCCCTTCCCCTCGCACACCCCGAGTGCGCCAGCCAGCAATCCCTACAGTCTCTCACACTCTGTAACCCAGACTGCACTACTATCCAATTCTGTGATCAGAGAGAAAGAAGAGAAAAATAAAAGGTTGATTAATACAATGTCATTGATTTTACAATTTAACACAGAAGTTTGGGCTGACATGCTTTCAGCTTTTTGGTAGTGGGAAATATCTCACTGATGAAGACCATGTCACCTGAACTGCTGACATAAAGTGCAATTATTCCATACAATGATCACATTAACATGATATGCTAGTCATCTCTAAGTAACCTGTAGTCATCTATATAATTTCTTGTGTCACCTTTACAGAAGAACTCGTCTTGACTTTGTCTGAAACACTTGCTGTCTCATTCTGCTGATGTTGCAGAGGCTGTAAGCATCAGAGTGCCATGCTTGGAAGAGAGTTGTTCTCTTCCGAGATTCCAAACATGTAAACAAGATACTCAGTCCAACAGTGCCCTGCCCTAAAAGCTAAAGTAATTTTGTTCACCTCTCAAATTTCAGCGTAGTCTTTCATCTAGGTCAATGGTAATGAATTATGCTATACAAATATATTTGACTTAATTTCTTTGTACCAGTAATTAGGGCCAAAAAAATCCCAACCCCTCTCCTTGCTGAACGAATAAATATAAAAAATGAGGTGAATTCACACAGACAGAAAGTGTTAGCTGGACTAGCAGTGTGCCAGTTAGATGCACTATACCATGTTCTATGTATTTACCACATGTGCTCCATTTGAACAGTGTTATGGTAAAATGTTATCTAAAGTCACGTAATTCCCCTGATCCATTCTTCTCCAAGTCAGCTTGGAAGTTAGGCAGCTGCCTTATAAACTGCCATATTTATCGCTTTATATACAAGGCAAATGGATAATCATTAGAGGAAAACTTAAAAGCGATGCGAAGTCTCATTCACCTTTCACCCTGTAGAAGAGGTGTGTTCTCAAGAGTAAGGGTGAGTGCACCCACAGGACACAAAGGAAGCCTATACCATGATAAATGGCAGGGAAGATAGGCCATTGGTATCCAGCATCATGGATGATTAATGCTTGTGAACACAAAGAGTTACCGCTAGGTCCCAAGCATAATGACAAAACAGCCTGCATTGTTTCAACATGTGAAAAAGCATATAGCCACATTCAGTTATTGAAAATGCATGAGACACATATACCACCTAAGCCCGTATGAAGCTTTTTAGAGGTGTAAATGCTCAGAAAAAGAATTGCTTATGAGCTAAGGAATATAGTAAATACTTCATTACTAACTTATTCCTTGCTGCTAACATATGAGACAACTGCATCATCATGTACCCAGTAATTCTCCATTGAAATAGTGAATAAATAACTCTGACAAATGCTGCCCTCATGTAATTGGTGTAATGAGTTTCAATGGGGATGAGGTTTTGAGAGTGATTTCTAGCTGGAGTAGATTAAGAATAAATCATGGAAGCTATTGCTGATTTAAGTCTGAGATCACTGAGACAGGAGTCTGACATGAATTTTGTGGACAACTGTTAGAACAGAACAGTAGAAAAAAAGAAATTCTGTCAAAGCTTGACCAAGAGATAAATAAAACATTGTAGATCAGATGTGAAGCATCTTACAAGCTGCTTTAGAAATAATAAAAGTACAAACTGCCACCTGAAATTAGAACTACAAAAGGTCTTGTTAGTTATTGCTTTCATTTGTTCTGCCAGGCTTTAAAGGATGTCCAGAAATAAAGTGTTAGGATAAGCTTGTGCTCTCAGGGACAAGCAGGACAGCTTCTTCTTTCTAGGTTCAGCTCTGCTGTGATACTGTTTGTGCTTAAGGAACTTTGAGCTGAAAAACTGCCATTCTTCTCTCTTTGAAGTTCTGTTTCCTCACTGATGGCATTTTTATCCATTTGGCTGGATTGGAAGGCAAGTACATTTCTGTAGAAGTAATCCAGCAAGTGTTTGATATAATAAGTTCAAGGCTCCTTTTGTCATAAAGTAATATGTAATAAAAACCCTACAAACATCCTAATTCTGTCCCAAATTCAGCACCACAAACACGGATAATACTTGTGAAATTTACAAAAGATTGTCACCGTTTGCATTATACTTTATTCTCAGCAAAGGATGGTGAAATTGCTTATTCGTTTCAAAAAATAAGCAGTAGATACTAGGGTTTACGGTGACTTTTTTCCCCAAAAGTAACACTAGATCAGAGTTCACGATATCTCTCTTCAGGTTTGTTGCCTTAGGTGTACTTTCTTTTCTAGAAGCCTATTTGCCCTCTCTCTGCTAAGGTGCTTTTAATAACTTCTTAAACGTCCAATGCTGACTACAGAAAGTTAGAGGGAACAGAATAAAGATGCTAGAGCATTATGCTTTTTCTTTTTTCTTTTTTTTTCTTTTTTTTTTTAATTTGTATTTTTATTCTTTCTCTTATCGTTTCCCTTAAAAATATTGTAAAAATAGATCCTTGTGAAAGACGGAAGAGAATAATTGGATGGTAACAGTAGTATCTCTGATGGTTATATCCTAAGGGGACAGCTCAAAATAAAACACAGACTGTTATTTAGTCAGCTACTGAGTCCATCTGACATATGAATGTGAAAACCATTCTGTGGACAAGTTCTTAATCACCCAGAGACAAAGGAGCCCTGATTAGGTGAATGTGGAGAAACAATGCTCTTTAAAACACAAAAGGTTTTTCCCATCTATATTGTCAATCTTCTGTTACCCTGAATAAACAGTCAGACACCAAAGTTGAGAAAAAGTGTCTGAATAAACAGAAATATGACATAGAACATATTTATAAATCAGAGGGAAGACAAGGAGGATGTAAAGGAAAATTAGTGACAGCTGATTGTGGAACACAGATTTCTCAGGTAGTGACTGAGAAAACAGAGGAGTACACAGGACAGATTTGTTGAACATGGGTATATTCTCCTTCATATCAGACTGCTTATGTAGAGCCATCCAAGCATCTTTGACCCACAGCTGAACTTCTCAGATATTTTATCTACAAATCCTGAAAAACTGACTGGAGCAACCAAATGACAAAAGACATGGAAGAAAAAGATGTTAGCAGCATGTGCATTAACCACTGTGAGTTACTGATGACCAGTCCATTCACTAAACCAATGCAAGCAAGCATCTAAGCTAAAAAAAGCACATTTACATATCTCAATTTAAATTCTGTTTCATTAAAGAAAAGTAACAAAAATCCCCCCACAAACCTGGAAGATGTATACATAGTACACACAAAGTTGGTTTACTTCTTCTTATTCCTTTAACAATGCTCCTATCTTTTGGTTTCTTAATTTTTCTGGTGTTCTCAAATTCATTTCCTCAGCATCTGCTGCATGATCTCAGACACCTATTCGTAGATATAATCAATCTATAGCCTGACATTATTAGGATGTTTGCACTAGTACAGTAAAAAAAATTGCTTGAGAGTAGATTAACGTTTATGTACAGAAGGAAGGATAAGCATACACTGTGTGGATACAAGCCACTACGACTGCGTGAGCAGTGCAAAAGGAAGATGGAACTGTACCATTCATGTTGCCAAGGTGGCAATGAACAACATGTCACTCAGAAGAGCAGTTTCTGAAGCTGTCTTTGAACACGCCTTTCTCTTCCCTTGGCTTACTCTTCTACCTCTCCAGTACCTAGATGAAAATTGTTCATTGGAAAATAATCTCCTGGGCTCACTGGCTGGTCTGGTGTAGTTGTGCTAAGATGGTAAGCAAACATAGAGCTAAGGCATTGACTGGCCTTTAGCAAGAACTTCTAACCAGGGAATAGATGGTCGGGGAGCTTATTGCTGAAAGTCGAAGTTCAGCATCTACAGCATTTGCTGTTGTTGCATTCTGCCCAAGAAAAGCCAGTACATCTCCTGGTTACTCCAGGACCCTGACCCTTGTCCACCAGTATGGAGCTGTCACCCCTCAGATTTGTTCCCATTCAGTCATGTCGCAACACAACTTCCACAATTAGGCAAACCATACCCAAGCAACATTTTTGCACTGTTGCAAGGCCTTCAGTCTCTTCAACAAAAGTCTGCAAGAAGCTGTAAGGCTGGCAGCAGTCACGAAGAGAAGCTCTGAAAATGGGATGAAAATAGTTTGTCACTCTGGATTTCCACTGGGAAATTTAGACCACGTCCAAGTTTTGAAATCACAGAGCTGCAGTCATCTGGGGTGCAACTGGTGGAGATGAGTGAGTCAGAAACACAGTAAGGAAAATGTGAAGTGGGTGCCACACAGAGAGAGAAACAAGACTATCTGGAGAGCTTTGTTTTTAAAACACCTTTTGAGGGCTGGAAAGAAGGGAACGGTGGAAAGAAAGTGAATGGATCAAGTCCTTAAACATTGCTTTTGAAGGGCTTTAAGCCTCTTAAGTATCTATGAAACTAAGAGATGAGTGAGTAAAAATCAACCACCAAAGCCACTTTAGAGCAGAAGCATTTTTATTGTCATTCTTATTAATGCTAATCATTGTGAAAAGAAAAAAAAACCAACCAAACAAAAAAACAATTAGTGATTTAAAGCTGTTTCAGGCCAATTGTACCTGTTTGCCTCCACTCTCAGTGCTGCAAAAGGGAGAGGCTTTATTGGATAGACCCTTCAAACCCTCTTTGTGCTTCACATGCAGCTTAACCTTTCTCAGGGGTAGAAACAGGTCAGGAAAGGATAAGGAGGGACAGGCATCAAACTTGGCTTGTTGCTGCTCTCTCTGCCTAGGCTGGATACCTCTCATTCTGATTCTGGGATACTTCAAATTCAAAGATCTTTTCTAAAGCAAACTCTTTTCTCTTCTTCCTCCCCTTTTCATTCTACCTACACATTTCTCTGTAATCAGTCAATGAGAGAAAATAAAGACTTTGCATTTTGAGCACAAGGATGCAAGAAAAAGAAAGAAAAGTGCTTCACTGCACCCCCAGAAGTTTTTATTTTATTTTGCCCTAAATGAAAATCTAAGTTCTTGTGAGACTACACTTTATGACTTAGTGCTACTTTTTTTTTTAGTTGAAGGTAAACTTTGTAGTGTTGAGGTGGGAAGATCTGTTACACAGAAAACAGGAAAAAGTTGACCTAGAACACAATATCAAAATGGCACAAGAACCTTAGAAAGATCAATATGGAAGCTGGAAGAAAAGGAAGACCTTGCAATTTGAGAGGAATAAACACAGATACCTGTGTTATACAGAGAAAATGCAGCACCATTAGCATAAGAGTGAAAACAAGATTGCAGGAATGAAGTCTCCTACTTTTGGCATTGGGGAATCCTTGGGATTGACCTGCAATGTGAGAAATTTCACTTTTGTGCAAAACTGAGAGAGCTCAGCCCTTTTTTTGTATGAAGTTGGAAGGGAAACATAACATTAGAACAGCCAGTTCTGTGTTTGTGGCTATAGATTTGTTTCTATATATTTTATAGTCTTTGTACTTTATGTCTCCATCTCCTTGATGCCTTTAATTCTTTAAATCAATGACGAAAAAGTTCCAAGAGAGAAAATATAAAGTAATTTTATAATTCATGTTCATTAAAAGACTTATGACACAAAAACAGTCTTTATACGATACTCAGTGGAGCAAGTTAGATAGGAATGATTGTAAAAGAAATGTTTAATTTCTCTTGTGCTGTATAAACATTACTGTAATGCTGCTCATGTTTTCAGAAGCTGAACTCCCTTTCTCCCTATAATTCTATTCCTGCATGGCTAGAATGCAGTAATTTTCAAATATAGCAAATTATATCACAGGTTTTGAAACATGAAATTGTCCAAATGAGACTAAGAATCTAAGGCAGGTTGTCACTGAGGTCAATATAGACAGTCCTACTCAGCCATGAATAAAACCCTTGGGAAAGATCACTATATAAATTTCCGTTCATATTCTAGCCTGAGGAAAGAATCCAAATCTACAGAGGAAAAATGCTAAATGTCTTTGTCTTTAGGGATTTCTTATTTTCAGGTATTTTCAACTACTGTTTTCACAAAATGTCTCTAGCTCTGTCTGTTCAGTCTTGGAAGCCACTGGTTCTTGGTTTATCTGCCTTGCCTAGTTCTTGAACTGTGCTCAAGAAGCATCAGAGACAGTAGGTAGTTAGGGAGATATTAAGTTTGTTCACCACCTCAGTTTTCTCAGATTCACATAGCTCTGCACAGACATGATTCTGAGATTCAAGGCAGACACTTTAGAAGAGTGTATCATTGCAGGCTCTTCATATGCTGTTCCTCCCTTCCTGCCACACTGAGTACTCTCTGAAGAACTTACCGAGTGTTTGTTCTACACAAGGCTTAATAGCTTTCCCAGAGAGCCTTCACAGAGCTACAGCTACAGGCCACCCATCTTGTTTTAAGTGCTTTTCCTGAAGATACGGGTTTCAAAGGTTTTGAACCTCATTGATTAAAGATCTCTCTGTGTTTTTTTTGCTAAAGATGCGCACCAGAGAAGCAAATATCTTTTGTTCAAAGAAATGTGAATATTTTTGGTATTTGTTTTTTTTACCAGCAACTATTAGAACAGTGTCATTGTATCTGACCCCTAAAAAACCAGGCTGAACACTGCCAAATAACAGGAAAAACATTCAATATGGCATTGGAGAGGGAAGAAGGGTGAACATTATTGCTTTATGGTATAAAGCTGTCAGCAAAGGACTGCCAGTACAAAGATGTTCCTCTTTCACAGGCTTTTCAAATTTTGAAGATTACACAGAGAGAAGTATGGGGTAAAGGCTCCTGGCTAGTTTCAGAAAGTTCAGTCAAATGGATGAACAGATCACTGGGATGCCCCAGCTATTATGCAGCAGTCTGGTACGTACAATCAGGGAAGAAACATTTTTCTTGCCAGTGGCTGAGTTCAGCATAAAATTATGTCCAGTTCTTTGTACTGCACTAACTTAGACTACTTCCACCTTTGGGATTTTGAAATAAAAATGTTAAATCATTGAAATTGCATCTTGCTTTACCTCTTATAAATTTATTTATTTTTTTAATTCTGAACCAGGAAAAGTTTATTTCCTGAAAGAAACGATATCTTTTTCACTCTCTCTATATGACATAATAGAAGTGCAAAAATGCAAGCATTTTAACCTTTTGAAGAACAGGTGAGTATAAAATTGGGCTTACTCAAAGTGAATCATTTGGTAAAAACAAGGCACTAACTGAAGTGTGAGTTCTGAACATTTCTAAGCTCTTTTTTTTTTTTTCCCTATCAATTACTAAGATATAGACTACCTGAACCAGACAAAAACTAGAATAAAGACTACTCAAATGTCTGACTTCAAGTGAAACCCAAGACATGAAATTAAGGCAGTTACCTGCCTTCTGAATTATATTGCCACAGATTCTCACAGAGCTGAAAATGCCAGATTCTGGTAGCAATCGTAAAAAGCTCATCTTATCTAGCTTCCGAACTCTCTTTTCTAATCCATTCTTATCTAAACTGTAGTCTTTAGAAGAACAAATGTGCCAGCCAGAAAATTAATGAAAAAGGAAAGTAATAAAAAATATTTACTTTTTTTCACCTGTCTGACATAAAAACATAATTTTGTATATGAATTAAAATGACATAGTCAAAGAAATATTAAAGGCCTGTGATTTATGGAGTAGTTGTCATGTAATGCAAGATGGAAGCCTTAAAATTATGCCAGATATGGTAGGAATTCTAAACGTTAAAAATCATAAAGATAATTTGAAGTGTATTATAACCTTATGTACACAAATCGTGTTCAAAGATCATGTCTATATATCTATAAGAAATGTCTATATATAGAACATGAATAAATAATTCATCCTGGCCTCAGGAGACTAAAGGATTAAAATCAATTACTACAAAGATTTGTTGTTGCTGTTGTTTTGCACAAAGCAATAAATATGGTACCTTGCTGGATCTTTAGATTAGGTTTCCTTTACATCTTTAAAGGCAGTTTAAATCTATCACCTTGAGTGTGTATCATCTTATCACCTGCAGCAAAGTTCTTCCACATCAGCACTTCATGGACTACTGAAATACGTTGTGCAATATTTTCCAGTGTAAACCATTCCCAGACTTTCTGGTACTCAGGTTCCCAGTGATAAGTTCTTGACATGAACAGAAAGGATGAAGTAAAAATCCCCCAAGCCAACAGCAAATAAAGGTGGATATAATCAGATAACTGTATTATCTTTTCTAGAGAAATCACTGATTAAACAATAACCAAGCTTAAGAAAATTGTTCTGGATTGTTTTTAAGAAAGCAGCATTTCAGATTCTTATGGAAAGAACATAAGCAAAATGAGGGAAACACTTTCAAACTTGAGGATGTGACACATTAGAATTCCAAAGAAGACACGGATCAGTATTAGCAATGAGATTTCATTTGCAGATCTCATGTAAAATTAATTTTCATAATTCTCTTAGTTCCTGTCTACATATACAGATTTTTTTTCTCATTATCTACTTTATTACCATATTTGAATTCTCCCGTTCAGTATCTGGGAAGAAAAGATGAGGGATAGGCATTTTACTGTGACTCAAAGAAAAATGTGCTCTCAAATCTCAAAGCGTTGGTCCCAAAAACTGAAGAAGAGTTCCCTCTAAAAATGTTAGCATTTTTAGCAAGACCACAAAAAAAGGGACAAAGTATTAACTGTTCCATTGAATAATCAATTTGAATGAAATTACTGCTAAAGTTATGTAGTTATGTTGGGATATAATATATAAAGTGCTTCTTATGCAATGAGATTTTCCATTCAAAGTTCAAAATTCAGTTTGTCACATTCTCCTAATAGCGTATTTAGAAGCCACAGACGGCGATAATGCCATCAGCAGTGACCCATTAGCTCCACATCAAGAAACAAATTCAGCACAGTCACTCCTACTAAATACACCTGAGTCCTTCCACTTAAGTATCAGGAAATGTCTGACTGCTTAGCTAGCAAGATTTAACAAGATTACAGCCCTAGGAAGTGTGGCTACAGGCTGTTGTCACCTTCACTCTAACTCATATTCATAATGTCTTCTGATCTCTAGACCCACGATACGCAAAGGGAAAAAACCCCAACATACAGATTTTATTTTTCTGCCAGCTTTATAGCTAGAGAAGAAGAAAAAGGGTCTTAGGAATTTATGCCACTACTTCACTAGTTTGGGGGGGAAAGGGGGAGGAAGGAGCCATGTGTAATCCATATCATATATAGATTATATGAGTGAGGTGTTTACCTTAAGAGGAATTTGAACATCTTTGGCAAACCATCCCTGTCCCGTTCTCTAGGATAGCAATGTGTTATCAATGGGCAAACAGACTTCTAAGTAAGCTAAATATGAGCATGTGCATGGCTTCCTTCTGTCAAGTCCTTTTATTTTCACTTCACTGTGAGAGAGGTACATGAAATTGGAACAACTTGGCTGAATGATGCTGTTTAAACACACATTATCTCAGAGGGAAGTCACAAACAAATTCGTAGTATGGTCATATAATATTGCTATTTCTGAAAACATGTTAGTTGGAGTAATTAAAACAATAGGTAAGCCACAAGCTGAACAATTGAAATCTCAGAAGTTTTGGAGACAAGAGTCAGTCAAAACAGTAGTAGTTTCCAAGAAGTTACATGGATTATCCATCTCTCTCTGAACCTTAATTGTCACCAAATATACACAACTATATGCATATTTATGTATTTGTGTGATATTCAGGATTCAGAATACAGGATGGAGGGAGGAAGGGAGAGAGTACGGGTTTGTTATGTTTAAATTTTTTCCCGATGGTCCTCAGCTAAATCACATGAGAAGCAATTAAATACAGAGAGGTAGACTGACAAGATGACAAATGTACTTAATTGTCTATATTTCAGAGTACTTAAATTTTATCCACATAAGTTTCTAACCTCATAAAAGAGAGTAAACCCAGAATGCTTTGTTATTGCTGCCTACAGTGAAGTTATACACAGGCATGAAGTTTCAAATCTTCAGAAATAAGTTGGACTTGGAAATTCCAGGTGAGATACTTTCATTGATAAAACTACAATTACTACTTGCTTTCTTGGTCACCTGAGCCCTATGTGATTCCTCAGGAATCTAACAGATTTTGAAAGCTCTAGCCCACATGTATGATGTGACTGCAGGATGAGCTTCTTCTCAGGAAGCTAAAAAAAGCAGACACACACTGTAGGATATGTATCTCTTAAACCTACACACACTCCAGGTCATAATTTCTGTGACCCCAGAGAGCCACACAAAACCTATGCTGGGAAAGTGAAGAGTGGCCATCACAACCATAGAAATTGGCCAAAGCAGTACAAGCAGAAAGGAAACAGATTTAGGTATTGACTTTACTTGGCAGCATCTGGTGGCAGGCATCCCTGTGAACCCCAAATGGATTTTGAAAGCATCCACAATTGAATTTAAATGTTTCCACCAGTGTGGCAACACTTGTCAATGCAAAATGGTGCCAACTCCACTTTTTTTTTGTAGAAGAAATTACATTTTGTATGCAAATCTCCATGATTCTGGTGCAAAGGGCAGCACTGAGGCCACACCTGGAAACACTCTTCAAATGTCTGATTTCAAGAGCATCTAGCATTTCCCCTAATTTTTGGAAGATATCTATCTGTCCTAGACACAGTTGAAGTTCCCAGTCAAATGAATATGCCCTTTCAGTGAATTTGAGATAAAAAAACCCAGCTTAATTATTTTCCCAGATACCTGAGGAAAATAAGCACATTGTTCTGTATTTGGCCTGCCTTCAAGCTAGTCTTTCCTCAAATAAGATTTTAGAAATACTAAGCAGTTCTTCCAAAGAGAAGAAGTTTTCTGTCTGAGACAAAATATCACATATTGATATGCCCTGAGAGCCTCAGAAAGCCAATACCCTTTACATAAAGGATAGATGAAGAAAAATATTTTCTACAAATTTATTATGTGTATAAGTGGCTCAGTGTGGAAGTTTTGTGGCCAAGCCTTGAGTAAATTAGGTTCTCTTTTTTTATGCAATGCAATACTGTTGATTCCCTTCAACATTTAGACTGCTACTGAGAGCGAAGAATGATAGAGAGAAGTGAAGAGGGCTTTGCTGCTGCATGTGGGAGGAGGATTCCTGCCTTTGTGAAGCTGGCAGCCTTGTCTTTCAGCACACGCTCTGCACCACTGACATTCAGCGGCTGCAGGAAGAGATAGATCATCTGAAGAAGCTGAGATAAATATTTGATTTGGATGATTATCCTGCAGGTGTCTCATCATCACCATGATGCTTGGAATTACTAATTATTTTCCTTCCATTTATGCGTATCTTACTGTGAATACATATATTATGTCATAGGTAATTCAGTTTATTTTGATCTATGTGACCCCTTGACCACTTTTTCAAGGAGGACCCACTAATGGGGAATACCCTTTGCTGGAAGAGAGAAGGAATGCCAGGGGTGATCCTAACAGAATAATTAGCTCATCTCCTTTCCTATCAGTTCTTCCCCTCTAATGGAATATTACTTAGGTAAACATAATGGGGTATCTATCAGGTTTCCTCAGCCCATTTCAGTGAAGCCTTACACCCACATGTCTAACCTTATCAGCTCCTGAAGCTGTGCACAAACAAACATAAATAAATCAGGTGCTAGCACAGGTATTATTATTTTTTGAAGCTGTTAATAGTATGAAGCATTGTTTAATTGTCTGCATTCCTTGTCTGGACTGGATGGTATCACTCAGATCTCACCTGACCCTTCATAAAGGTCAATGAGGATGCAATTTTGTGCACAGATAATGAAGGTAATTTTTCCTCACAATACTCCCCACCACAATCTGCTTTTCTTCTAGGTAACACTGGAGGTGGGATAGGTACCTCAAAAAAATAATACTTTAATGGTATTCAAACAACTTACCATGTACGATTTATTGGATTGGTTTCTGCAAAAATAAGAAGGGAGTTTTGTTTATTTATGGAATGTCTGAGTGCAAATGGAGATAGAAAAGCAAACTGTTAACTTCTCTCCTCATTACAAAATCAAGTTAAATTTCAAATGACAGAAACAAATTGTGCCAAATCAGTCTTTTTCCCACTAGAAAACATAAACTATTCCACTGAAGAGAGATGAAGGACACAAGATTTCACACTGATGGACATAAAAATACATTTTTACATTAGTTCTTGATATTTCCTAAGTAATATTCTGTTCTAGAAAGATTCTTGTTCTTCTGCTTCTCAGCCCAGAACAAAACCAGATTTCATACTGGGATAGTCCTCACAGAAAGGAAGCTGGGTTTTTTCAGTCATTTCTGAAAATTACGTTTGCAAGAACGCAATACTGTTCATGTTTCTGTGGATGTCTCTGTACAAGTTTCACAGGCAGAATTTTTTTTACAGAGTAGTGACACATTATGTGATTATGCCTATGAGTATAATTAAGTGGTTACAGTACAGACATATTACTGGTTTTCTAATGTCAGCAGCAGAAGCCACTTTGCCAGGAGTTGAAAGTGCTTCACTTTAGCAATTTAAAGAAGTGCCATACATGACTCCATATTCAGACTTCACGTGTGCTCCAACCGGGTTATTGGAGAGATATGAGAGTTACAAGATAAGCTGTGCCTTCCCAGCAGCCCATCGAATACCTGAAATTATATGCTTAGACAGTGTACAAGAGTTTGTGTTCAATTTGTCATGAATATGGGCATGATACAGGCAAGAACACACATCCTTTTTAGGCCTCAGCAGAGGAAAAGCAGGCAACGTTTTTTTTCCCTGAGCAGGTACCAAGTGTCAAGCAACAGACAAGGGTGCTTGGGGCATGCCTTTCCCTATTTACAGGCTGCACTTGTTGTTCCCAGCTATTGCTCCCACTGCTGTGAACCTGCAGCACTTCACTTTCTGTCATTGTCACCCTGTCAGAGTGACTCCTGAAATGCTGCCTCTTCTGCTACCCTTGTGCTACTGTTCTTGCCGAGACAGCAAGAACGTGGCCAGTGAAGGAGGCAGAGCAGCAGCAAGTCTGAATGGAAGTGTTGGGACTGTGTGAGTGTAAAAAAGGGATATTTCTTTCTGCAACAGAGGACAAGGAAAAGACTAGTTAGCTACACAAAACTTCCTCAGGAGAAGGAACCAAGAACACACATTATCATGTCTCCCTGGGACTCCGCCTCCAGCCTTTTTTTTCTCAGGCTGGATCTCTGATCAAAGACCTTGGGGCCTACAGGGAAGTGGCAACCTCATAGCTGTGAAATACAGTCTTAATGAGATAACTTGAAGGCACTCTGCTGTAAAGAAAAAAAAATCAAGCAATGGTTTACCTTTCCATCTAAACTAGAGTAGGATGTTTAGCTGCGTCTGAAGGCTGGCAAATTTAGCAGCAGCTGCTGGAAACAGTTCAATTTAATGCTAAAAAGAAATAATAAAGCTAGCATAGTTAAAAGGCAATAAATTCCTCATTTAAGGTTATGTTTAGACGCAACTTAAACCCACCAGATCTGACTTGAAAGGACACCCAGGATTAAAGCATATTTCTTGACTGAGTCAAAAAAGGCAACCAATAAGAGAAGTCAGTAGTAAGAAAAATAGCATACTGCCATTTGGAATAATGATACAAGGTGGACATGGATCAGACTGAATTCCATCATTTTAAGCATGGAAAGGTCCATTTGGCTAGGGAACTCCTCTTCACAGACAGTAAGGTAGTAGACACTAGAAGGCAGATATTTCCAGGATCAGTAGTGCAAAGTGACCACTATTAATTAATCAGTTTTATTGTATATGATAGGTTTTAAACTGCCCAAATACTTATATCCCAATACTCAGAAATATCTTCTTGCACACTGTTTAAGCAGCAGAGAGATTAGGATACAGACACAAGTCCTCACTCTTAGCAGGGACAGGTTTCTGGCAGGTTGGCCTCTTCCTATCCTCTGCCAGGCCATGGGGCAGGCAGTGCTAAGTAACACTGCAAACAGCAAAAATACTGGAGGCATGGTCACTCCTGAGCAACCCTGGTTGCCAAGAGAGGCAAACCAGGATTTCAGCATCTATTGAGGGGAACAAATAACCTACAGCTTCTTCTGTCCACCTCTGCCACAGACACAGCTGTTTAATTTCCTTGGACATGCACCTGGCTGGCCCCAGCTGTACACAGCTCTCTGGGTGTTGCCGAGACACAGCAAATAGATCTTGACCGAATAGGATCTCCTTAGGGATCAGCTCATGTATCAAGGGCATGAAGAGAAGGAATCCCAGACCATGGCTAGTGAGGGTTTAGAGTAGGTTTGGATATTCTTCTGTGCTCTCGTTCTAGGAAGGCAGCTTTCATTTCTCCAGTACATTCTAAGCAGTCTTTCTTCTGTTTAATTTCCTTCAGGCTAGCCACAAAATCCTTTGGAACTGCTTTTCTCAAGTCTCCAACTATCAAGGTGGTAATATGTATATATATATACCTCCCCCACTATGTATTCTATATATATATTACCTGTACCCCCCACATCAACAAGTGAAATAAAAGTAGAAAGATACTGAAGTTACTGGTGCCCTACTGTGGCCGTTTAAAGACAGCTGTAGGGTGCACACAGGTCTGATTATGAGCTGTAACTCTTCACTCTCTAAGAAGTGCAAGAAAACCTGTATGTTAAGTATAAAATAATTAATTTTCTTTCTAATTCGGAGTCTCCAGCTTGAAATGACTTTTTACTTCATATCAAATTGAACATAAACTAGACTGAAGAGAGAAGGGTGAGATATACTAAAATTAGACAATAGGAGTTAAAACAAACACATTGACACCAACCCCAAATAAACAGTTTAGGATTCAGTGCCATTCAGAAATCTAATAACTATGCAGACAAAGATAGAAGTATTTAAAAATTAGGGCTTACTGAAAAGTGAAAATCAATTTGAGATAGAGAAAAAAATGAAATTTTGAATGGCTTTAATTTTCATTTCTCAGAACCTGATGCTTTTTACCATGTTCCATGTTAAGAATTTTATGGAAGTTTAGAAGTATAGAAGTTTTACTAAAAAAAAGGTTTTGTAAGTAATTTGCTGGTACAATTTTTATAAAGAATGAAAACTCATAAATTATAATAGTTTCAAAACTTCTTGCAATAACAGAAACTGATTCCAAAGCATTTCCAGAGTTTGCAAATTTGGCCTAACATTTTCTTGTGAGAGAATTCAATTTAAAATAGAACAAAAGGCCAAAGAACAAAATAAAATGAGGGAGAGACCCAATATATATATATGTATAAAGGCAGAATGAGATTTTTTAATTCGTGGAGGATGAAGTCAGAGGCACATAGAACAATTTAGAGAAAGTAGATCATCAGCTCAGATTTATTTTTTCAAATACCATGAGAGTGGGAGAAAACAGAAAGCAACCAAATTTCAGAAAGACCTTTGGTGTATAATTAATTTGTGGAATACATCACTACAATATCTCATCAAGGTTTGCAGTGTGGCCAGTTAAATGGTTAATAAGCATAGCCAGAAGTTGTATGGAGTATAAACAAATTCTTACAAAGACATAAATTTCATGTCGGCTACATCTTTTTTATTTTTTACTAGTTATTGCCAAGCAGTATACAGGGTATTTTGTGAATAGGAAAATAACAATGTACTGTACTTCAGTGGAAATGCCATTTTCTTTCCTTTTATATATTTGGTTTGTTGAGATCTAAATAAAATTATCTTCTGACCTGAAGCAAGACATTTCACATGCTTTTTTCATCTATTTTTAATAAAGCAATGCAATGTAAATGAAAAGAGAGAGACAGTCACTGTTCCGGTGAAACCGTGTAGAAGAAGAGAAAATTATGATAGCAGTGGGTTTTGATGAAGAAGTTATTCTGGCTGCCATCCAAGGAGAAAGAAGGTGAGAAGGACCCATCAGTTAAATTCCACATGGTAATTCTGTCTGCCTGCATCCCACAACATACTGCCTTCATAGTGGAGGTGGAATTAAGAGCTACCAGTCCCTCTTACCTCCTGTAAATTTGGTATTTTTGGACCTTCATGCATCTCTCATATCCAAGCCTCAATTAATTTTAGCAATACAGCCTAATCTCTTCTCATAGAGCCAAATGGCAGCTTTAGTCAAGAGTCATGCTGGGACTAAGAGGGCCAGCACACTTGTGGATAATGGGGCAGGCATAGTTCCTAGTTGCCCTTCCTTCCCTGTATTAGGGTCTAGGGTCAATGGTATGTTCTTGGACCTTCAGCACAGAGCTTGTGAATGGCCAAAGTTGGTAGGAGAGGGTGAACATCCTTACCCAGAAGAAATGGAGAGAAGAAATAAGCTTTCAAGGTTTTGCAATTTCTTTAGTGTGAATTTGAGAACTCCAAACTTTTGGGGTTTAATTTTTAAATTTCATCCAAAGATTAGACTGGCAAGTCTGTCCAGCTTTGTCTCTCTTTTCTGGGAACGTTTGGAGCAACAGCAGACGTATCCAGAGTGTCACCACCTGTCACAGCTAGCAATTGCATGGCTAGCAGAAGGCAACTCATCATCTCCAACCCAGGTCTTTCTCCTCTGTGCCGCACATGCTGGATGCAACAGTGCTGTGGTGGCAAGGAAGAGCTCCTGGTGAGGCTGCCCCATGAGATTTCAGAGTCTATGGTGGTCTCCCTCCCCCCAGCTGCTATGCAGTGCTTTGTTTGACCTCTAGATGCCAAGACAATATTTGTGCTTGCAGGGCAGATGTAATCCTGGATGGAAGAACAGGGTGGCCTCAATGGGTACACCAATGGCGGAGAGCCCAGCACTGCCTAAAATGAAGCCCAGGAGCATGCTGGAAGAGTGAAGTGCCCTGTCTGGGCATCCAAAACCCATGACAAAGCAGGCACTTGGGGTCCAGGTTTCCTTCCCTCAGAACCACAACCAAGGCAGGGGGAGAGAGAAGGGGCAATTGAGGTCCCTGTGAAACAGCAGTGGGCAGACAAAGACACCTGGAAGCGTGTCCGCAAGTGTGCCGTTGTGGGAGCAGGCCAGCTGCCAGTGCAGCACTTACCAAAGACCTGAAATCAAAGGGAAAAACCCACACAAATGAACAAGTAGAGGACCTAATTATAGCCTTCTAATATAAAAGCAGCAGAAAGGGTCGGGTCACACAGAGCTTGGAGAACCATTGCTCTCATGCTCAATGGCAGGTACCTCCGTTTTTCTGTGCTCTCTCTATGCCTATTGTTTTAACAGCAGATGGGAAAGGCAGTGCAGGAAAGTCGGTCTTCTCTCCCTCTCAGTCATCTCCGTTACTCTCTGTTGGATGTGAGGGGAACAGCAAGAGTTAACGAGATATGTGTGTGTATGTGTGTGTGTGTGGTGCGGGGAGGATGGAATTTAAACAAAATGTGGAAATAGACGGGCACTGGCATAGCACACAATTCAAAAGCAACTTGTTTCACCAAAGGACTGTTTGCAAGGTCCAGCCATGCTGACAATAGCCTTTCTTCAATTTCACCTTTTAGTGGGGAGAAAAGGGGCAGCTTGCTGCCCTCGGTGGGGGATGGTGAGGGAGAGGTGAGAGATAATGATGTGGGCTGAGTAAAGAGAGGCAGAGAGGCAGGTGAGGGAAGGAGGGAGAGACGGAGGCAGGCTAGGGAAGGAAGGAGAGCAAAGGGGGAGGAAAAAAAGAGAGTGCAAATCCAAATGTCGATTTGTAGACACAGTGAGGAGAGCCTGCTGGCTGACAGGCTGATTTATTGGATTCTTCCAGTTAATCACTGCCGGCCTGTGGCCAAACAGATCTCCAGCAAAGCTGAAAGGCAGCTGAGGGAAACAGGCTTATAAGCATAAAGCCGCATAATGGTGTTCAATGAAGTGTGAGACTTTTAGTTCAGTCTCAGTGAGCCGGCCGCATTGCCGGAATGTCAAAGAGGGATTGTGGGTGGAAAAATTATGGATTTAAACTGCTAGCTGTAAATGAGGTCAATATGTCTGGTTCATAAACAGTCCGAGGCTATTCCAAGAATGCAGTGAGGGGGAAAATTAGCGTGAAGCCAACACTGTAGACAAACCTCATTGAGATATAATTGCAGCTATAAATACAAGTGAAAAGCTTACTGAGTGCAATAAAATATAGACACGGTTTTTTATCTCGCCCCCCCCCCCATTTCCTTCTTTCAATCTATGCATTTGTTAAGTGTTGTGCATCTATAATATACCCCCCCCCCCTCTCCTTTTCCCTCTGACACCCAGTGTTGAAATTAATTGAGTGTTCTTGATCTCCTATTCCATTTTATTCAGGCAAGATTGGAAAAAATCAAAAGAGCACATCTAAAGCATTTTCTTCCCTTTTGCTTTTCTATTTGAATCAGGTTGAAATGTGTTAAAAAAAAAGACATTGCGACTTTTTTATATCTTAAAAAAATGCAGTAAAATGTCTTTTTAAACTAATACATCTGTTAGATCATTTGAATCTCAATTTAATGAGGTGACATCAAAGGCAAGTATTGGATCCCATGGAGAGTCTCTTTCACGAGATACCTGGTCTTTGCTCATGAAACATTGACTTTAAATTAATGTGATGTTTCAGATTTTCTTTTTTTTTTTGCCCTGTAGGTCTTTTATTGCTGTATGGTGGGGGGAGGAAGCAGCACCAAAGGACAGGAGGACAGACACTGAGCAATATGCCTTACCCAGTTTAAAACTGATACAGTAATAAATTGAAGGCTAATGGCTATGGTCAGGCTGTTTTTTCCCCTAAGCCAATTGATTTAAATGGCAGTAATTTGGCTAGCAAGGCTAGTCCTGTTTAAATTAAACCCATTAATATAATAGCACCAGTCTTGAATTAAATCCATCTGTAGCAGAGCCTCCACCGGTCAGTGGTTTAATAACTGTCCAGGGATGTCCTGAAAACACCCACATTCATACAAACACGAATAAGAGATTAAAACCAGGATCCAGAAAACCTTCTGTTTCACTAAGGCATAAGAAGCAGACATCTGTTATAGTCAGGGACAGGAAAACCACAAACCTTTACTCTTTTTCTAGAAGCACAATCTGCAACTTCTTTATGTATGTTTTCATGAACTCCTGCCTCTCCCACTCCTTTATCTCACCTTGACAATTACATTAAAATTTGTTTGCCTGATGATCTATACACATGTTGACCAATGTAAAAAGTTTCAAAAAACACTACGTGGAGCAACAGGCTCAAAAAGGACATTGAAATGTATCTGAGGATTAGCATCCGATACAGAAAGCTTATTCTTGGCAGAGGCCTTCACAATGTGGTTAGGATTGATCTTTTGACTTCCTCCCCTATTGGTCTTGATTCTCATTGTGGCAGGCTGCTATGTATTGTGAGGCAATTTCTTTCCTTACTTGAAGGACTATGCAGGATTTTCCTCAGACGTATTTAATGTCAAGCCTCACCTGTGGGAACTAAAGGATGCAAGTCTTCCATTTTAAAGTAAGCATCTTTGTGCTTCAGTCTCACCCTTGTGAGATCAACAGCACCTTCAAAGTAGTTCTTCTTTTGAAAACCTCCTTATAGTTTCCCTCTTTAACAGGCAACTCCACTGTATCAGAAAGACCGAGTTTATTCTATATTTTGCTTGGCTATGTCCCACTGATTTACTTATGCTTGTTTTAAGTTATGATTCATCATGTTGGACATCTGTCAGCTTCAAGTGAATTTGTTTGCTTCTGGACAGATATCAGTATTGAGACTTGCATGTCATAAATATTAGGTATTTGTCTGAATTTAGGTTTGCACTTTGCAGTGGAGAGAATGAATGCTGGCTAGGACTAAATAACATCAGATATATTTTGTATCCTTTTGTGTATATAGCTGAAGAATCTAGATCTTATAATGCGTGTCGAATTTTTAATAATTTTTCACAATTCTCTGCCTCAGTGTCTCTGTACAGAGAGCAAAAAAATAAGACTGTTTCATGACTGTCTGTGCCAAATGCTCCTCCAGTAGTTCTGCCCCAGAAACACATGCTCCTCTGAACTAAAAAGAATGAACAGCACATCCTCAGCTTTTTCCTCGACAGTACTCATAAGGTTGCCTCAATTTGAGGTTGCCTGACATTTTCCATTACAAATCCCTGCTTTCAGTCACTTCCCACTTTATTTAAGTGAACAGAAAATTTCTGTCTGTCTATGGACACTTACGGACAGTAAAAGATGATGAGGTCTAGAGGTTTTGCTATTCAGGCTTTGCTGTATTTTTTGGGAGCATGAAACCTTCTACTTTGTCCAAGCTACAAAAAGCTGTGGGAATACCATTAGTTGTATGCTTAGGTCAGACAAGTTTTGCATATGTAAAGTATTCGAAGATATAGCACGTGAAAAATACTGTGAGCAAGACGGACAAATTTTTAAGTGTTTAGCAAGCTTGGTCTGTCCACGCTCTCCTTGACTGTAACAGTGTGAATGCAAAGCCCTGATAATACTTCAGAATTCCAAAAAGCCCAGTTTAATATGCACAAATCAGAGGCAGAATTTATTAGCTTGGGTTCAGTCTTGAGCTATCCCACGTTCAAAATTTCCAGTCTATTCAGATTTTGTGCAGAGCGAACCTCTATCTTTGAGAAACAGATCATGAGGACATGGCCCTAGACTGTTACCTTAGAGAAAAAAGGACAATTAAATAAATTGAACAAAACATAATTAAATTTAGCATATAATCTTATCCCAGAATGTTCACAGAAATAAATGCTTCCATAGACCTTTATGAGTCATCCATCAGTCTAAAATGCAGGACTCCTCAGTCAGCTCACAAGTCTTTCTATACCACAGCAAAGCAGTTCTTAAATAAAGCACCTCACTCAACATCCAGGCATATATTTCCAGGCCCATTTCCACTGGAAAGTCAATGTGACTTTTCAGGTCCTTAGAAAAAGGAATTGTCTATGAGTGTGAGTTTGGAATCAAGAGCAACCACAACTGGCTGTAGTTCATTTGCTTTGGCTGATTCCTCTTATGTCATCTGCTCTTAAGCTTCAGTAGCTAGATCAAGACTAAGAAACTGAGGGTTTGATAGACACTTTGAGCACTGGCAGCAAGTCATATATATATATATAAATATCTATATATCTACATATATCTATATATATATGTATATACCACAGGTATGTATCCCAATAATAATTTAGGACAAAAAAGACAGATGGCTTTTAGATGGAGCCAGGAAATACATCTGGTCCATGCCCATATGTTATTGCTATGCTTCTCAGTTTTATTTAAGTTAACATAGAAATGCTGAAAACGATCAAATGATGGCCTTTTGCAGAAACTGACGATCATTCCACAATCAATCATTACTGAAGACAGATATCAGAACACGCAAAATTCAGTGGAATTTGCAACTTGTTTCTGTTAAGGATACGTGATCTTGTAATACAAAGAAAAATGTGTGATTTTACTACTTACTGAGCTGTAATTGGTCTCTTTTTCTAAAGCCGCCTGTATGTTACACTTTCAGCGAATAAATACCATTATCTGTAGGAGATGTGAATTATCCTAGAGCAATTTCAAGGCAAGACATTTCGTGATAGACTTTTTCTGTAAAATTTGATTTTTATTTTTTGAGTCCATTTTGAGAGTGGGGGAAGAATAGTGATCTTCAGTATTGGTAACCCCTTGCATAAAAAGAAAACAATAATTACATCCAATGCATTTCCTTCTTACAGAAATCTTGAAAGTTTTCTATTGTTTTCTCAAATTTACTGGATTTTGGTTTGAAAGCCTAATTGTCAACAGAGACCACCGTGGTTTGAGAGAGTTTTTATAAGAACACAAAACCACGTAATTTAAAAACATTTGAATCAAACCAATGAAGAGAGGGAAATTGTTAAGCAGCACACAGAAACATCCAGGGCAAAAAGACATAAATCGAACTCTTTTATTTGAGCCCTTTCCTCTTCTTGACTTTCCCAAATCTGAGACCAAAGAGAGTAATTATATTGCTAATAAAATGTTTTGTAAACAAAGGTACAGTACTTTTTCTTTGATTGAAAAGGTCCACCATTGTTTGCCATTTTCCTGAAATCTGAAGTCCCAGTGCCTGCATCCTGTTGTCATTGTAAGCAGAGCAGTCAACACGACATTCCCACTTTCCATCACATTTTACAAGATATCGATGAATGCTAATCAAAATACAGTAGTGAGCCCATTGATGTATCTTTAGGCATTCCTACCACCTACATTGCCTATCACAAGCTTCCCAAATATGCCCCAGTTTTACACCACCGGTTTAAGATGCCATTGGAAGCTGGAATCTCTCTTTCTTTCAAGTGCAAGTGGTAAAGAATTTGCTAAGAATATTCACTCCCTTGATTTTTGGTACTGAATCTTCCTTAGCTGATGGATGTTTTCATAGTTTACGGTAGCCCATTAAAAGCTTTCGAATAAAATTTTGACGAAAAAAACGAGGCTTGCTAAAATATACCTAGGACACTGCATTTACAGAAAACTATACTCCACAGCATTTGGAAGACTATTCTATCAGATATCTGTTATATTCATGTGTCCTGAATAAGTTTAATATTTTATAGAGAAATTAAAAATGAGACAACAACAAACCTCAAGAGCTCAATTGTAATTCCCATGGACTCTTCTCTTCAATACAAATGAAATGGACTGGATTCATGGGAAACAAGAACAGCTTTATTTCTATGCAATAAGTATGGTTTTGGTTTTAGAAAGTCCCCTGTCACACAGAGTTTTAACTCACAAGATATTACCAAAAAAGAAAATGATTAATTCTTTCAAATGCTAGCCAGGATTATATTTACCAAAAAAAATTAGACACAGGGGAAAAAAAGAGAGATTCACGATGCTATTGTCATTTTACTTTCAATTTATCAGTGATTGTGTCATGTAATGAAGCAATATAAATGATAATAATGTGTTGTTATGACTCTGTGTGTCATTTGCATTACATGACATTCCGAAATTTTCGATTTGAGTGTTTAGAACAGAAATTTTTGCCTTTGTTCCTGTATTGGCAACTACCTGCTGGCTGAGTTCCCTGTAAAAAACACATCTTCTGGCCTATCTTCAGTTAAAATTATTAATTCATTTACCATAAATGGTGACTTCAGGCCTATATAATTGTGGGTCGATAGCTACACGTTAAGACCCATACATGAACATACTGTGTAGTCCATGTATACCTGAAGGTCCACAGATGAACCAGTACTATACGCATTAATATATTCTGCATTGTATGTGTTCATAAATATGGGGTTTCCGATGGCAGGAAGGACAGCATACTTCATTTTCATGAGTTAGGAATGACTGCATAACTCACAGGTGGCAGAGTAAAGCAAAGCCACTAATGGATTCTGTACAGTCATCCCCACTGGATGAAAATAAAATTCCATTACACTGTCCAACATCACATATTATATTTATACTGTATCAGAGACTTATGTCTATAGAGTAACTAAACTTTTGGTTACCCTTTGCTAAAGAAATTAATATCATTGAAAAAATATAAAGACATATTGCTGGGTTTTATTTCCCGCTGGCAGCATCTAAATATGTATTTCATACAAGTAAACACACACATACACTCCTATTAATAATGTGGTGTTTTTTCTAGTCCGTTTCTGAGAGCTACTGCAATGAGTTCATCTGTCCCCTGGATATGATGGAATTTCTGCTCCTTAGATTTATACATCTGGGGTTTTACATCTTTTCAGTCTCTGAATGTGATTCTGGATTTGTTGTCGTGTAAGAATAACTCCCTAAAAAACAATACATGTGACCAGCTTACAGCGAAACAGAATTAAGCCTTTTTCCCTGATTTAGCTGTAGAGGCATAGTTACCACCTTTAACAATAAAGCACAGCAATAGGTAACAGCAACAATTAAGCCAAGTCTGAGACACCTACATCATCTGGAAATAGGTCTGTGTTATTGCCGGATAGAAATCGTTATGACTACAGTAGCAATCAAAGCAAATTAAAAAAAATCACTAGGTGATGTTTTTGAACAATAGTATGCAATAAATTTTATATAGGAAAATAGTTGCATATACAAGAAAAAATTAAACTTCATTGCTATAAAGCTCTACCCTCAGTTCTCTTCTGCAGTTGTCCTTCCAGATTGACTTTCCTACCACCCACATCACCAACAAAGCAAAAACAGAAGCTCCATTTCCATTTCTAAACCTATTTCATCTTATTCTGACAACCTAAATTTCCTTCCTTTAAAAAAACATGCTTGGCTTCCTTTAGACACTAGTAAGCATTCCAAAAGTGTCATTAACCTGGCTAAGTAGATTTTAGAGACTCTGGCTAGTATATCAAACATTTTTTTTCCCAATTCATACATTTGAAAAGGAACTTAATGATAAATAAACAGGTGGGACAGAAGCTCCAGTCCTGTTCAAAGAAGTCTAACAGCAGCTTTTACCAAGTCACTTTTTCTTTTTTTTTTTTTTTTTTTTTTTGAAACATGAGCAGAAAAGTAAAGAAGCCAGCTGTCTGAAACATCATTTTCCACATTTTCCACACTGTCTTCAAAATTTTTTTCAATTTAAAGGCTTATATTAAATTTAGAGGTCTAAATGTAGCCAAAAAGACAATACACAGTCTTGAAAGTCACAGAACTGGACAGCATAGTACAGTAGGATGCATACCAAGCTTTTAAAGTCTTACCAGGAAAGGGTATCTCATAGTAACTAACATGTCATCATTTTCAAATCAGATAATTACTCTGACAAAACAACTATTAAATTGCTGCCTGTTTCTATTGAAAGGATGCTCTCCAGCTCTCTGAAACACTGTCTAGACAGCTTTTTTAGTTAGTCATTTTATATGCTGCTCATACCATAAGGTGCGCACAACTATATTGACTTCTGTAGGTTGCTCAGTATTAATTTACATCAACATAAAAGAGAACAAAACTTTTTTTTCTCTACAGATGATTTTTAGACAATATGGAGAACATTTTAACTTGTACAGGGAAATAAGACAGCATTTAACCTGGATAATAATTGGCTTACCAGCATGGGAAGACACAGAATACTACTGTGAATTTTTCTTTTTTTGCATAAATGTGTCAATAGATATATAATCCCATATTCCTCTCAGGAAAGAATTGCTCTTTGCAATTTGTCATCTCTTATATACTAGAAAAACCCAAACAAACAAACAGAAAAAGCATGCTGCACAGAAGTGTGTATGGAATATCATCTTCTGCTGAACAATACTCTAAGCTCTGATGCTGCACTTTATGGCAAGATTTTCTGAGGCAATATTGAAATAATGTTGCAACTACAGAAGTTTTAGTGGCAGCATTTGCCTCTATTCTACACAGGTTCAGTGACATAGAGAGGTTGGTTCACTGGCTTCCTGTCTAACAGAGACAAAAAGTAACTTTCAGCATTCTAGAATATTCATGTAGGGGAATGAAGTTTGGCACAAAAAAATTATCCTTAATCCTCCTTCTTCTTACCTTACTTCTTTCTTCTCTTTTCTTCTTTTTTGTCAAGAAGCGATTTAGTTTGCAGAAATAAGACTGGTTTAATAAAACTGGTCTTCTTCCTTCTACTAAAAGTTTACCTGCGAGAGCCCCGAACATAATAAAATCAGATTATGAAGGCAATCATATTTACTTGTAATAAATCAAATCTTGCAGACATCAGTTAAGTCTCCCTTTCTGCACTGGGACAATATCATGCATGCATACATCAATACCTGTGGTGTCAGAAATATATTTCATAAGTTCAGAAAAATTGCATACACACTTGCAGCACCATTATAAGCAGTGAATTTGTAATGTGAACATTATGATGTATAAAGTGGCTTTGTTCCTGCATTTAATAAGCACCACATGTCAAGCCCAGAAACATAATGGAATTTGCTGGTGATTTACCATTAGATGTAGTATATTGTTTTCAGGAAGAGAAGTTTTCCACACTTTATCAACAGTATCCAATTTTAAGAAGCTATCTTCTTTCTCTCCTCTGAATGTTGAAGATTCTTTAGATTAGTGAAATTAAATAAAATAAAATCCCAGCCAGTGGTATACTCTATTGAATGAAGTCAGTGCAAGACATTTCCAGTTGCAGACAAAATGCTTCCTTCAGACTATCCCTGCAAAATATATGCCTTTATTATTCTAATGTAGGTTAGGATGCTGGAGAAGGCCTTACCTGGAGAAAGAGGTGCTCTCCCAGCCCAGCATAAGAGCCTTGGTATAACACTCATGCCGAGGTATTTTCAGGTGTTTTCTGACCTTGCAAAGTTCATTGACACATCACAGACACTTTCAGTCTAAGTAATAGACCTGCACAGAACTTTTTTTCCTTTTTTTTCTTTCAGAAATTGATAAACTGAGAAGACTTGGGCTGTAAGCTTCTGTTGATGTACATTTAGAGAAAGAGTACCTTTTTACTGTGCACATCAGTACTGCCTATTAGAAATATTCCATTAGGTGTCCTGGTTCTGGCCAGGACAGGGACAGGGACAGGGTTAATTTTTGCGGTAGCCAGGAGCAAGCATGGTTAAGACCTGGAGGTTGTTCTATTCTATCTCTTGTCATTTTCCATGAATGTGATGAGGGGGCTCTTCTAGCCCAGTAAGCATGGCAGAGAGAGCAGTCAGATAACACCAATTCCCTCCATTATTTATATTGCAATTGTTACTGTTCATTTTCTTATATCTTTGCTGTTTTCCAGTAATTTGTTCTTATCTCAACTTGTGATTCTTACTCTTTGTGCCTGCCATTATCCTCTCCATCTTATCATAGGGGGATGTAGATTGGAGAGTGAGTGAGTGGATCATGGTTTGGACTCTTTCATTAGGAACACTAAATTGGGGTATTACTAAATCGTGACAGAAGGCAAATCACTATATTTGAATCTCAAGCTGACAGACACCTTCAATATTGAACCACATAAACAACTTCCCTTGAAATCTGAGGTAAAAGGTCTTTAACATGTAGACATTAAAAAAAAATCTCTGTAGGCTTTAATCCTACTGGATGACCTGGCCCTAATGTTTATTAAGACAAAAGGAGACTGTTGACAGCTGAAACCTGAAGTTTTGCTGGGTTTATAATGGGAGTAAAGAAGTAGTGTGCTATTTTCCTCCTTGGAAGTGCTCTTTTGCCTTTTCTTAATAAGACAATTCATAGTTTCGTAAAGTTTATTTGATGTTGCCTGTTAAGCAAGTTTACTTTGTAGTGTTTTTGTGCTCCCCAGCAGAGCTCATAAGATCAAATTTAATCAGTAGAGGTTCATATTAGCAACAACTTCTCATTCTGTTTTGGTTTCCCTTCTCCATTTTAAACTGCCTAAGGGTATGTACAGCTCTGTTCTCTAACTATATATATATGTGTGTACATATATATATATATATATATGTATGTTTATTTTTTTTTTTACTGAGCAACATTAAAGCAATCCATTATTTAAAAGAATTGGTAAATTCTTTTATTCCTAGAAAGAAAATTTTATTCCTAGAAAGACACCATATCTCAACCCCACTTTCTCTAGTTTAAGCCAAGTCTAGATTTCACAGGTATTAGTTTAAGGTAACATTTGGCAACCTACATTCCTTTTCCACTGCTCAGCTGTCTTTTCAAGCCACCATTCCTTCTCCAGTACCTCCTCAGTTTCCCTTCTCCAGTACCTCCTTAGCTGCCCCAACACAATATTTGCACAGTCTGGTATAAGGGAAAAAACCATGAATTCAGGTGACCTTGAGAAATTTCTAGTATTTGGCTGATCGTTTTCTCAGCTAGATACACTATTCTGGCATAAATGAGACAGGGAGGAGAAGGGGAGCTACCTAAATTGTACTTATCACTCACAGGAATGCCCAGGAAACCTCTTATCACATGTAAACTTCACTATCTGAAGCAGGCAAACACCACATGTAAACTTCACTACTGAAGCAGGCAAACATGAAAGAACATGCCACTGTGGTAAATATGGTTCTCATTTATGTGATGAGTTCGAGTACAACGCAAAAAGAGACAAAACACATGAAAATACCCCAGCTTCTGTTTTGAGGTACACAGCAGATCACATCCTTAGCACTTTAAAAAGGCAAAAAAAATGTAGGAACAATGAAAATAAAATACAGCCTTAAATATTTTTTTCAGGTCTACTTTCTTTGTTTATAAGCACTGATAAATTTCACAGCACTCCTCTGAAGAATTATATTGCTAGAACTACATACAATATTTTAGGAAAAATGTGTGGAGTTTGGTAAAAGTTCAAATTGCAAAAGACATGCATTCCACTGAGAGACACTGAAAAATTAACTCCATTAGTTCTTAAAAACCTAGTATTTTTATTTTGGCTTTACTAAGAGTGATATAAGCAGTATTTTAAAAAAACTTTCAAATTCTAACTAATTTTTTTTTAGTATTTCATTCAATTTTATAGGGTATCTTTAAATCTTAAAAATCTAGGTGGAACATCTAAAGAAGCATTTAAAGATATTTTTGATCTACATTTTTAACTATTTAACTTGTTGGAAATATGATCTAATTACAGATCACAGAATATTCTGAGCTGAAAAGGACCCAAAGGGTCACCAAGTCCAACTCATATGTGAATGGCCCAGACGGGGATTGAACCCATGACCTGGGTGTTATTAGCACCATGCTCTAACCAACTGAGCTAGAGCACTAAAGATGATGTTATTATTACTACCATATGGATTTTACAAATGAAAAATCAATATTCATAGAGAACCGAGCCAAAATGGTTGAAGTGTCCATCAGTATGGTGTAACCAACTTGAAACAGAGTTTTTTCAAAATAATGGTTCCTTCAATTTCACTTGCAGATGTGAGTGCTCAGCATTTCTAGGAATCAAGATCTAGAAATCTTAAATTAGTATCAGAAAATGAGGAATATATACTCAATGAAACCTGGAAAATGTGTGATTCAATAGTCTCGCCCAAGATCAAATACAAACTTAGAGAAATGTAAAATAAGGTGTTCCTTGCTCTGTCTTCCGTCTCCTCTTCTCTTCTCTTCTCTTCTCTTCTCTTCTCTTCTCTTCTCTTCTCTTCTCTTCTCTTCTCTTCTCTTCTCTTCTCTTCTCTCTCTTCTCTTCTCTTCTCTTCTCTTCTCTTCTCTTCTCTTCTCTTCTCTTCTCTTCTCTTCTCTTCTCTTCTCTTCTCTTCTCTTCTCTCTTCTAGATGAAGTCGTCTCTCATACAAATTCTGGTTTATACTCAGAAGCACTAAGAAGTAATGCATATGTCCTTTCAGAGGAAAGATGTTTTAGAGCTGTTACAGGCATACAGGACATGAAGAAAATGAACTGACAACAAAGATGAGCTTAGTAGTTTCATTTTAGTAATCCAACAGGTGTCCAGAGAAAAGAGTAAGCAAGAACAATTAAGGCATGAAAGAAGTTTTCATTAAAGTCCTCTGAATATTAAGACATTTAGTCTTGCAGTAAAATGGCTGCACTATGTATTATGAAGAATTCTCTATTTACAGCACTTGCCTGGAAAAAGTTCTTTGTCATCTTACAAAATCCAAAGACTCCTACTCCTTCTGAGTCATGATATTACTCTCTAGACTGGCTGAATTTAGTAAAGATGTTAGAGGAATACTCAAATTACATGCTGTGAGATAGCTAAGAAGAGAGTTACTTGTCTACCTCACTCTCCTTGAAGCTGCATTTCCATTTGAACTAGTTGTTGAAGCTTGATGTGGATGCTGGTGGAATGGTGTTTCTCTAGCCTGCTTCTGGGACCCTAGTAGCTTGGGCAGTCATGTCACATTCAGGTCATATATGAAATTCTGTTCTCAAAACCCCTGTTATGGAAAGGTTCTATTTTACCCAATCTCACATATGTAAAATATTCATATTTTAAAGTCATCTAAATCCCCAAATGTACTTCAAAAATTCTCAAAAGATCTCTACCAATTTTTCTGGTAGGCCAATGATTTAAAGGAGATGCCAAAATAATAATGTTAATTGTTTACAAAGCCTTGTCTCCATGGGCAGATAGTTTATCATTTTTAGCAGCAGTTCATTGTTCATTCCTATTGAATGTCATGTATACCTAACCGGAAAAAGGCAAAAACATTGTCTAAAATTTCCCATTGTTCTTTCTGGAAGCAAAGCCCCTCTTCAAAACTACATGCATCATGAACTCCAAGAATGCAAATACTTGCTACCTATCCAAAATCAATTCAAAAAAACAAAATTTGGCATATTATAAGATGAAAGGAAAGGCCTGGAGGCATTTCCCATCAGCATTGTTGTGGTTTAACTCCAGCCAGCAGCCAAACCCCACTCAGCTGCTCGCTCACTCCTTCATCAACAGGATGGGGAGAGAATTGGAAGGATAAAACTTGAAAACTCCTGGGTTGGGATAAAAACAGTTTATTGAGGGAAGCAAAAGCCACACACACAAGCAGAGTAAAACAAGGAATTCATTCACTGCTTCCCATGGGCAGGCAGGTGTTCAGCCAGGAGAGCAGGGCCCCATCACACCTAACAGTGACTTGGGAAGACAAACGCCATCACTTCAAAAGTCTACCCCTTCCTCCTTCATTCTCCAGCTTTCTCTACTGAGCACAATGTCTTATCATATGGAATATACCTTTGGTCTGTTGGGTTGACCCATCTCAGCTATGTTTCCTGCCAACCTCTCATACACCCCCAACTTCCTCATCAGCATGGAGTACAAAAAGCAGAGAAAGCTTTTTCTCTGTGCAAGACCTGCTCAGCAATAACAAAGACATCTCTATATTGTCAACCCTGTGTATTGCACAAATCTGAAACACAGCCTCACACCAGCCATTGTGAAGAAAATTAGCTCTACCTCAGCCAAAACAAGCACACATAGTCTAAAAAGCCTTCAGAATTAATTGCTAAAAAAGTTAGAAAAGCTGACTGCGCAGAAGAGTGCCTAGGCACACCTTATTTAGGCACACCTTCTCCAAAATACTAGTAGGCACTTGAAAATAGACTGATGTGGGTGACCTGAGGCTGCAAAATACCCCCTAATGAGTGCAAAGAAGCCCTGCTTGAAAATCATAAAGCTGTTTAGTATGTCTATGTAGAGATAGTTTCTGTGATTAGCAGATACAAGAGTATTTTTTGTGGGATTGTTTTACACTGAGAGGTCTTGCACTCAGGTTAGACATATCAGTACCTTGACTAACTTTGAGATTATTTCATCTCAGACGCAGTCTAGCATAGATACCTCCACTGCTGTCTTACGAAGCAACCTGAATGTACTCATGACCTAATTTGCTCTAGCTGTTTACCTCCATAATAGCAAGATCAGTCCAATTTACCTAACAACTTAAGAACATATTTTGTACATGTCTCTCAACTGTGTGCTAATATTTAGTCAAACCATTGCCACAGATTACTTCTTCAGACCTGATAAATAATGAATTGAGTACAATAAGTACTCATGTCAACAAAACAACATTTTTTCTTGCTTGACATCCAGCATGCTTCTTAGTTAGGTCTGCAGTGTTGGCTTAAGAAGACACCATGATCTGTGCCTGGAACAGATCATCCTAGAAACTGTGCTCAGGCACATGGAGGACAGGGAAGTAATTCAGGACACCCAGCATGACTTCACCAATGGCAAGTCCCACCTGACCAACACAGTGGCCTTCTACAATGGAGTGACTCCATCAGTGAACAAGGGAAGGGCTACAGATGCCATTTATCTGGATTTCTGTAAGGAGTTTGACATGGTCTCCCACAACATCCTTCTCTCTAAATTGGAAAGAGATGCATTTGGTGGGTGAACTGTTCAGCAAATAAGGAATGGTCATGTCCTGAGAGTAATGGTCAAGAGCTCAACGTCTGGATGGAAATCAGTGACAACTGGGGGGCCTTGGCCATCCATATTTGGACTTGTGTTATTCCATGTCTTCCTCAATGACATAGGCAGAGGGATTACATGCACCCTGAGCAAGTTTGCAGATGACAGCAAGCTGAGTGGTGCAGTTGACACTCCTGAATGTCATGAAGTTCAACAAGTCCAAATGCAAGGTGCTGTACCTATGTCAAGGCAATCTCACGAACAAATAGAGGCTGGGCAGAGAATGGATTGAGAGCAGCCCTGCCAAGAAGGGCTTGTGGATACCGATGAGTGAGAGGCTGGACGAGATCCAGCAGAAAGCCAATTGTGTCCTGGGCTGCATTCAAAGCAGCATAGCCAGCAGGGCGAGAGAGAGGATTCTGTCCCGCTGCTCTGCCCTGGTGAGACCCCACCTCCAGTGCTGCATCCAGCTCTGGGGTCCCCAGCACAGGAAGGACATGGACCTGTTGGACCAAGTCCAGAGGAGGTCCACCAAGTTACTCAGAGGAATGAAGAACCTCTTCTGTGAGGAAACACTGAGAGAAATGGTACTGTTCAGCCTGGAGATGAGAAGACTTTGAGGTGACCTAATTGTGGCCTTCCAGTACCTGAAGGGAGCCTAAAGAAAGATGGAGAGAGACTCTTTACAAGAGCATGTAGTGACAGGACAAGGGGGAATGGCTTCAGACTGAAAGAGAGCAGGTTTAGATTTGATATTGGGAAGAAGTATTTTCCTGTGACGATCAGGAGATAATGGAACATCCATGAGTGTCCCATCCCTGGTTCAAGGCCAGGCTGGATGAGACTCTAAGCAACCTGTTTTAGTGAAAGGTGAGTTGGAAATAGAGGATCTTTAAGTTCCCTTCCAACCCAAGTCATTCTGTGATTGTATGGTCCTATGATGCCACCTCATGCCAGAGAAATGAGGAGCAGGTTCCTGTTTCCACCCCGAACTTTTGATACCCAGGATAATCCAACTACCTTGCAACTGCTCTAACAGGAACAAGCAAGGCTTCACCTATTCTCTGGGCCATAATCAAAAGAGGCGAATTATCACATGGGCAGACAAAGAGGGAGGGAGAGATTTCATTTCCCATTTTGTACATAGACGTTAGGTACATTGAAAATCAGTGTAACTTGCTTTCAGCATTGAAAGTAACTCCCTTTCACCTGATGTGAAAAAGGGGTGCTTGTGTAGCATTAATATACTGGAAATGACACCTGGTCAACACTACGGCAAGAACAGAGAAAACAGCAAAAAACGCATAGAGATTGAGTTAGAATTTCTCACAGTCTGATATATCTCGCCTCTTTTTTTTCTCTCAAAAAGGACAAAGACATACCTAGCAAATTCTGAATAATTTCAGTTTATCTTGGATTAATAAATAAATTGATTCATTAGTATTCCATGTATGTCATCTGATAATGATTGGAATCAACAGCATGAGAGTTGTCTACTCAATAATTTTTCAATTGTTTCTCTTTGGTTTATATTCTTATCAATAGAAAACAATATCAAAGTTCTGGCTGAAAGCAGTCACTCATATTTTAAATGTAGAAACACTATAGAGACATTACAGATTCAGCACCTTAAAATTCTTCCTGTCCTGCAGGTTGCTTAATGTCATTTTCCTATAAAATAAATGAAACATTTCCTTCCTTTAGGCATAGTTGAATATTAGAGTGAAAATTGTAAGCTTACAGAATAAAGTTTTTATTTAACAGAATTCATGTCTTCTTTCCATTAAAATAAATTAACATGATACAGAGCTGGAGTACATATAGCTGTATGAACCAGTGGTCTGTGTCATTAAGACAATAGATAAAAATATTGCAAGGAAAGAGATCTGCTGTGTGGACTTAGATTTAGGTATGTGCAAGTGACTTTGTCTCTGAAGTGCAGTTGGGAAAGGCTGTTGTAAGTGTTGAATTAAAATGCTGAAACTAAATGGCATTATTGGTCTGAGCGGGGGCAATTTCAGGACAAATGCACATGCATTTTTGTATGGTGACAATATATCAATGAGCTGAAGTTTAAGGCTTACTACTCAAAGCATCCACACAGCAAATGCTCTTGAAACAAAAATGATAACCGAGAACTTGAGCACAGAGTAATTACAGTCACCAATGAAGTAAATCAGCACAGCACTCAGACCTCAAGACTTAAATCAGCTTTCTTGGGAATGGCCCAAACGTTTTACCCAGAAGACTTGCATATGAAAACAATTTGGGAAGCTGATCCTTGCATCCTCACAGCTGTTACCTAGTAACTAACTGCGTGAGTGCTTCCAGTCCATTTTAGAGCAGAGCAGCACAGGTTAGCTTAAATGGCTCTGCCAGACAGCCAGAAAGCCCAGGCAGGTCAGTGGCATCAGCATGTTACCAAGGCATTTGGTGGGTGCTCAGGAAGGAGCATATATGCAGAAAATATTGAATTACAGGAAATTCCAGGGAGAAGTATTTGTTTCTTAGAAGTAAATTTCTATTGGTGGAATCAGTGTTGCCTAGCTCAAGGCAGTGATCAATTACTATTTGGAGCAAGCTGTTACTATCCATCAGCTATCCGGGGATGTAGGAGCTGTTCACACCTTCTGACCAGTGGTCATCTTCATCGGTAGTAATTGCTTATTTTTGGAGATAAGCTGCCACTGCTGACCAGCTGCTTCATGCTATGGCTACTCCCAAGAATAAGAAATCACCATGGAGCAGTATATTATTACTGAAAATGCAAATGCACAGGTATTTACAGCAGTGAATTTACCAGATAGCAGTACGTAACTGTGATGAGATGGTACACCTGCCACATCCATATTCCTCTCTGAATTTTGTCCTCCTACCCTTTATCCTCCTCCCTACCTATTATTCCAGCATCCTCTACCTGTCTTATCCATGCTCTCCAGAAATACTCCTGCCCATATTTGTGCTGCCATGTCCCTAAGCTGTGCCCAGCATGCAGAGAGGCAGGACCCCAGGAAAGCTGCTGTCAACACGTAGTGCAGGGCATTCAGCTGGATGGCTGAGGGCTGACAGGCCTCACTGGGGGCCCGTGCAGGCTGCTGTGTTCTGAGGGAGGTGAGAATGCCAAAGACCCTGCATGGATGAAGAACTCTGACCAGGACCCAAGTGTCATGGCATACACTGAAAAGGTGTTGAAACAACATCCTGGAAAAATGGTGTAGTTACAGCTGCCAAACTCATGATGGCATTTGCCTAAGCATCTGGCCACAAGGAGTTCAGAGATGTCAATGAGCTTGAACATGCTTGCCTATGATGGTGCACTTCTTTCTTTTGTTGTACTTCTAGACAATATTTACTGTTTTATCCTACCCTTCAGTTCATTCACAACCTGAACAGAATCCTTATTGAATGAGTTCTGTTTTATACATAGACCTGATGCTTCTAGGGAATGAACAGAGGAGGTAAAATTTTGTTCCCCAAACTACTAAACAATTTAGAGTTAGAATAGTAATTTACACAAAATCCTAGTAAAAAGTTACTGATGGGCTCATGACCATTGTTTTCTCAATTTGTTATTGCTGTATTATCATTCCCAGCAGCCAGCACTTTAAAGAAAGGAATAAGTTTTGTCTTCCAAAACTTTAAATATAATTGCTTTGGTCACGTTGATGAATTCTGCCTATGCAATCCTCACATGTGTCTCAGCTCTTTTAGTGGACCTGAGCACCCCAAAACTGAACAAGAAAATGAGCTTTTGACACTGTTGGAATATGGTGAACATCCTTCAGATAAACACAAAGACAAGACTGCTATTTCCTTCAAGGTTGTTTGATGCTTTGCCATTGATTCAGTTCTGTGTGGAACAAATCTCTTATCTTCTATTTGTCTGAGAGTTGTCATGAACAATTATTATATTTAATAGATAATTGCCTAGTATTACACATATCATGTAACCCAGCTCATTTTCTACAAGTTGCCCTCTAACCTCTTGAAGCTTTTTATTTTGGCACTTTCTGCCTTCATGCCTTACTTTTTACTCAAGAATTCAAAGGTCTCTACAGGTTCATTACAGATTTTGTTTCTTTATTGCACGTATTTTGAATTAACTTTCTTATTCATTACAGTTCTGGCAATAAAGAGTATTTCCCTGTTTCACTTTTATCTTCCCTTTCTGAACTTTGTTACAATGATTGAAAGGGAGACAGAGAGAGTTTAATGTGATTCTGACAGAGTTTTCTTAGCCAGGAGGTAACAAAACCCAGGCTTCTCTATTTGATTTTGCTCCTCTACATACATAGAATATAACATCTACCTAATGGTTTCAAACAGGAACTTTAAAAGCAAGTGACCTCATAGTCAAGTATATACTGCTTTCTAAATATTCATACTGAATTAATAAAATAGAAAGTATGGGCCAACCGTGGCTCGAAATGTAGTGAAAAAGAAAATAAATGACTGAACAAAGGTTATGTATTGCATTTCACACACTCTCTTTGTAACAAGAGAGGGTCAAACATATATCACAAAGGAGAAAGATCACTGACATATTCTAAACTGCTGCAATGGAGAGGTGTCAAACATTTTGCTGCTCATTAGTTAATGAAACCCATACTCGTCAGGGTAGGAGAGAAAGTGACAACAGATAGCTCACTGCTGAGGCTTGGATCCCAGGCTCTGCTTTGCCACTGACCATCGAAGGTCTTCAGCATCAGCTACCCGAATGCCGCTGCTTGATCTGGACACGAATCTCTTGATGCTATGGATAAGGCATGAGAGGGAAAAGAGAGTCCTTGGTCTTCTTTATTAAAACCATTTTGATTTGTGTAAATTAATGACCGTAGAATCAAAACCAGCCTGGACAGGAAAGGGGCATGGTGGGATGGGACATGACAATAGGGTGATTGAACGTAAAATCTGATAGTGGACTAATGACAGAAGAAACAAGTGCCTTCTCTTTCAATCTTATTTTGTTAGGCAAATAGAACAGTTCCATTGTAAGAAACTGAGAGAAACATGCCTCAGAAGAAATGCCTTAAAGTACCTATCCAGGATGTGGGGACTGGTACCAGAATTTTTCATATTTTAGATAATGCCATTACTAGACATGCTGTGATATGCTTTTGAAGTATTATCCTGCCAAAGTCTATTTTTTATGTTTCAGGCAGTTTGGTTAAAAATGCACAAAAAATGATGAATCTTTTGTCTGATAATTTTTTCAATTAAAAAAATATTTCATCGCTGAGCAGCTTTATTTGCTATGAACAAATTAGACTAGACAGTGTCACTGCCCATCTCCTCAGTGCTCTGTCTTGTTTCCAAATTATTTTAAAAGGGATATATGCCCTTGTACTCTGTGAAATGTCTGAAATGCATCTAGTATCTCTATCAAAAGAATGTGAGTTGTTGGCAGACTATGAATACTTTGTTTCAATATGATTTTTAGCCAAATAAAAGAGTCAAAGAATTACAGCTGAAACTGGACCCTGGGATATTTTTCTACATGACAATATTATCAAACCTCCTTACTTTCAAATATCTTTCTAACAGAAATCATGACTCTTCTAAAATTTTGATTACCATCCCTTTAATTTTTGCATATGGTCATCCACTGCTTTCAAAAATTGTGAGCACTGAATCACTTTGGTTTTTTAAATATTAAAATGTTTAGAAGCCAAGATACCTTGCAAGAATGCAAAATTTCATGCTGAGAATGAAATTATTCTTAAAAAAATTAGAGAGGAGAAAATGCATTACTGTGATTTTGTATCGTTAAAGTAGATATTTCTGATCATTAAATCCCATTTTCATAACTTTTGCAATAATGTCTAACAGTACAGATATACTTGTATTGTTCCAGTTGCTTATATTGTGAGAGCTTGTCCAGTTCTTTCTACACTCATTGAAAATTCATACGAATCAGCTTATACTAAATCTCGATGGCACTATTTTAACCAAATATAGAGACACTGAAAATTATTCAAATACACAGATTTTGAGGGAAGATAGATCCTTTGAATGAAAAGAATTCCAGTTGCAAAAAACCAGTAACCTTGATTAATAAGATTCTTAAATGAAATATTAAAATTTTCTAAGTTAGCCTTATGAATCAGTGTCTTTAAACAACCCTCTTTAAAAATCATTTTACAGTTTTTTTTTTAAGGTTGCTATACTTAAGAGTTCACAAAGATTAAAGAAGTGTGGGTTTGTACCGTTCCTCATAGAACTTGCTGAGATCAATCCTGTTCTCATTAGAGACAAGGGGAAAGAGTGATCTTTGAGTATCCATCTATTATTTTGCCTTTCCATTTTCCCTTCCCTTTTCTTTTCCTTTTCCCATTTTCATTCCTATTTCCCATTTCTTGCTCTTCCTGCTTTCTCTCTCATTTTCTCCTGTCTCCCTTCCTCCTTTTCCCTTTCCCTCTCCCCTTTCCTTTTAACTCTACTTTTATTCCTTTCCTATAGCCTTCTTTTTCCCTTCTTCCTGCCTCAAGCCCTGGAGAAGTTTTGACCAAGTCTGGACATCACTGTGATCATCTAAGCAGAACTGAAAACATTTGCTAATCCATTTATCACTCATATTTGGAAGGCCTTCAAATTCGATCCAAAACTGTGCATGGACAATCCTATACAACATTATAGACACTTGGACTTGGCAGTGGCTCAAGGTGTGCGTTCCTCCTCTAGAACATGGCCAATTCTTTTCCAGCAGTCACTGTGCAGCATACATGTAGCTCCCAACCTTTTAGCAAGTGGGTGATTTCTGAATGTCTGTTTGCTGTGTGGTCTGAACAAACAGAACTGAAACTATGGGGTGCTTGCATGCTGTTTAATAGTGCATTAGTGCCATTGGGTATATCCCTAATGTTAAAAGTACTTTTCTCTTCCCTGGTCAAGTGATGTAGTTTTTAATAATAATAAATAGCAAATACCAGACCCTGTGCTCATGTGAATGGATGAATAGTTACAAGCAGCTGCCATTCTCCAAATATCTGTGAGAATAAAGCATTCATTCACCTAGCAATCAATGATAATAATGATCTTTTTATGCTCTAGAGTTCAACCAGAGAAGGCAAAGTGAATTCACATAGTGAGTAACACAGGTCCGTGGAGACCATCTTGTCAGTCTTGTCAAATACCAAGTTGATGCTTGTTCAGCTGCCTGTAAGATTTTTCTGCTCATCACAGTCAAGGCTAATAGAAAAAACAGGTGACTCGAGCAGTTTCTGCAGTATCCTTCTGACCTCTGTACTTAAATATTAAAGGGACACATTGGAAGCTGCTGGACAGATTTCCTGTATGAAGAGATTTTTCCAGAAATTATTTTTTCATGACAACTGTGTGGGGTGAAGTGGTATAAAGAGACTGTGGGGGTGGAATTTTAATCTTTTATCTTACTAATTTTGCAAAGTGCCTTCAGATTTCCGCAGCTTGAAGATATCCTTAAGCAGTAGTAATTTGTAGGCTCTTATACTTATTTTAGATGAATCTCCTTTCACAACTATTCACATAATTCTGCTTAGAGTAATGAATTAAAAACGAAGAAAGTATTAGCAATTAAAATCACGTGCACCATCAGGTTTCTACTAAAGCAACTAGGAGAAGTAAATTAGACAACCTCTACCTTAATTTGATAATAGGTACATGAGGCATGGGGGGTTTTTCTGCCTAAAATTCAAAATCAGAAAGATAAAAAGAGGAAGAATAGATATTATGTGTTACGTTTTTTAAAACATTCATAAATAAGAGTGATTTTTTTTTAATCTAATGATGCTGCAGCTCCTATATTGAGATTTTCAAAAGAGCACATTATTGAATATGTTTGGAAACATGGCAACTTACCTCAATGCATAAATGCATAAAATCAGGCAAGAAAGTCCTTGTTTTCCCAGCTCCCTGAGAATCCCACTCATTAGGCTACCTCCACTGACTTCAAATGACTATAGCTGGCAAGTATTGGCAATTCTAAATTAATTTTTCTTACCTTCCCTGCTCTTTGATTTTGCAGTCTCCCTTTGGCAACAACTGAAGATGCATGACATTTGGTCTCCCAAGCCACATCTCCTTCAAGCAGTGAGTCTCATCACCCTTATTCCTCCCAAATTCTGAGACTGAATTACCCTCTCAGCACTGGGTAGGACAGAGCCAGACTCTCCAAATGACTCCCTGATCCATCAGTTTTATTGTCACATCTGCTTCTCTGTATGTCCCTTCACCCTTTCCTTCACAGTTTCCCAGCTACAAGTTGAAAGGCAATATTTCCTGTTCCTCTTGCTCAGCTCAGCTCCAATTGCAGGGCCAATTACCTCTGCACAATTGTTATTTCAGCTTTCTACCAGTTACCCGGTCCAGCAATTTCTTGAGCCACATTAGTGATTCCTTTCGAGTTCAGGCTGCACTCTGTATATTGTGTTTTCTCACACTGAACTCAGTTGTTCTGTGTAAGTCTGAGATGCTCAAAAATACAGCAAGTGCCTAAGCAGTTGTCCCCTGCTCTGTGTGAGGACCCCAAGCACACTCTTGCAGTAATAAGAAATCCTATCAGCTCAATTAGTAAGTCTGATTTTGAATGCTGTCTACAGATTACTTAGTGCCTACTTAAAAACTGATGCAATAAAAACCAGTCTCTTCAGGGAGGCAAAGCCTTGCATATTGAAATAACAATACATCTATGTTGTTTCAGACCTGGAAGTGTGTGACTTTCCAAAAAACTGGAAAAAGACCCAGCATGAAAATATACGAGTACAGTTTCTACTGGGAAAATATATGGTTAAGACAACTCCATGGAACCTACTTGCTCTCATCTCTGCCAAAGCAATTTTTTCTCTTACTCTTTAGTCTAATTTTCACAGCATGCTGAGCCCCATCTTTGTAGAACCCCTCCTTGTGAGACCCTTGTCAGCAGATTTTTCTAACACTTAACATCCTGTTAAACACAGACCATTAGTTCTTCCCTCCGTGTACACCTACCTGCCTTCTATTATTTGAGTATTGTTTTAAAAAAGACTGGCATGACAGGTGGAAAAATCCTGCCCTCTGCTCTGAACTTTCCTGGATCGAGCTGCGTGGACACTAAACAATTCTGCTTTCCCATTTTACACAGCTACCTAAGATTCTAAAATTTCGTGGTTTCTCTTACAGAAAATCTTATTCAGACACCATGAAAAAAGGCTGTCTCCTTCAGCAAACAGATGAGAATACACTTCCTGAAGAATAACTGAAAAACAGAGTGTAGCCACTTAAGGTAGCTGCAAACCCCTCACAGTACCCACCCCTTCCTTGCTCAGTAATTGCCATTTTTTATTTCTGTTCTCAAGCAGCCTTTGAAATTGAAGTGGAACTTGTGTATTAGAAGAATACTAATACTATCAGTTGCTGTATAAGTGCCATATAATGCAGTATACATTTTTGAACCTTTCCGTTTGTTTTCTTCCAAGTTTCTTGACACCATGATATGCTAGGAAATAACTTTAAAATGTTTAACTTCAGAAAAACATTCCTTTCTGAAATCTCTTTTAGGAAAAAGCTTCAGTGACACAACAGAACAGCTTTATAAATAGAAAGAGAGATCTGACCCTTACAAAAAATATGACTTAGAAGAGAGAAGAAGACAACTTTAGGAAATTAAAGAATTCTTAAAAGTAGAATTATTAAGAATGTCAAGAAATTTGCACATGTAGATATTGCATTGTAACACTGACCGTGCCATTGGATGCAATGAATTATTTGAACTTAGTAATTATATTAAAAATAGAGATTGTAAAATGGAATCTGACTGACTTCACTTGCAAGAAACTCTACGCCATAAAGCTGTCCTTTCTCTAATCAAAATATCACCTGAATGAAGTCATCATGTTTGGCCTGATTGCATTTTTTCTCCATATATGTGCAGCTGCATTTGCCTCTCCATAAATGTCATTTGATTATGAGAAAATAAACAGGGAAGGACTCACAGGGAGTCGGTACAGGGCCTGCTTGTTTACCTGCCGCAGCTTTCCGGGCTGAAGAACAAATGTCATGCAAATGGTGCACCAGCAATGAGCTGCCAATCATCCCGCCTTGGCATTCATGGTGATTTGCTAAATCATTTAAAGAGACATGCTTTACTAAATGAAAAAATATCAGCGGCAAGGGCCTGTGTTTAAACATGGGGCTGAGTTATTATCCCAGTAGGCTGGAATGAAATGAAGACATCTTCCAATTAAAGCTTGCAGATGAACCCAGACAAACCCCCCTTTTTTCATAAAGACAGGCAGATTATGATTGGGAGAGAACAGCGACAGAGGCTTTCATTACAAGCTGATTATGGTGATATAATTCCCAGTGCTGTGCGTCTGCAGGCCCAACTTCACATTTGAAGGTTTTTAATATAATTTCCTTAGGGTGAAATGCTGAAGATTTATTAAACTTTATGAAGGGCTTACAGATCCAATTTAAGAGGACATATCATAGGGCAAAACTGACAGATGATAAAATACATTCCAAGAATAAAGAAAAGAAAGAAAAGAAAGAAAAGAAAGAAAAGAGAAAAAAGAAAAGAAAAAAGGAAAACAGGGATGAAGAAAGGAAAGAAGGAATGAGAAAGGAGGAGGGGAAGAATGAAAGCAGGAGAAAAGGAAGAAAGAGAAAGAAAGAGAAAGAAGTGATTTTAAGTTTGGAAACCATCTAAAAAGAAATATTTGTTTATTTGAACTGTTCCTTTTATAAGCAACATCTGTAGTTTCCTAAGGTTTGTCAGAATTCAATTAATCTCAGGTTTGTTTCATGCCTAATAAAATCTAAGTGTTCAGATATTTAATGCTTGGATAAGTGAAAATTTTATTGGCTAGAGCAAAAATGGATTAAAAAAATAGTTGAGGGAGAACACTGATTTTTTTTTTTTCCCCAGGTAAAGCTGTATTTCTGAATTTATATGCTCCTTGACAGTCCTTCTCATTCAGAGATCACTCTGATTTTATGCAGATGCATTTCCAATTACCCATACAGTCATTTGGGTGAAAGCAAGAAAAAGTGAGTAAGTGTAAGTTAATATACGATAGTAACTATCAACTTCTAAACAATACTGAAAAGACTTAACTGCACACATGTACATGTATACACAAGCATGCACATGCATATCCCAATCCCCAGTGAGATTTTTTTCCTGTACTGCATGTGAAGCTGAATTCTTTGTTGTATGAAAGAGTATCAGATTTTGGTTATAATGTATATTCAAGAAAATGCGAAAACGAGTCAACTCATTGGATTGTTAGAAAACGAGAAGCAAGGCACATAGTAGCAAATTGCAATGCCTTTTTAGTTTTTCTTCTATATCAGTGCCTGATTATTTGCTTATCCTCCAAAAAAAGGAAGAGGGAAGTAAAACAATACAAACAGAATGATGAATGTCAGCAGCCCTTCACTCTGGAAAAATGAAAACCAACTAAGTCCATCTGACTTTGGGAATTTGAGTCAGTTTTTACATCTTCCAAAGAAGATGTAAAATTCACAAAAGAGAACAACTCTGACCACACCTCCAATGTGTGTACCCACCAGCTACACTCAATTTTGTTTTATAAACATAGAATCAGAGAATTGTTTAGGCTGGAAAAGACCCAGATCTTTAGGAGACCAGACGTTTGCTACTCTGCTCTTGAGCAATACACAGAAAAATGGGCAAGGCTTGGTAAGCACAGTCTAAGGATATAACAGCAACAGTAAGAAAAATCAGACAGTAAGAAATACTCAGACAGTATGTAGCTTAAGTTTGTCTTTCATAAAGAAATAAAAAAATGACACACCTACTGCTGCACAAGAAGTTATAAATACTAGCAGGTTGCACACAGCTGTGCTTCATTACCGTGCAAGTGAGATAATAAAATGGAACTAAGTTTATGAGCTTTTTTCAGATCAATAAGCAAAGTTTTGATAAAAAAAACTAGAAACAAGGAAAGGTGTTTCTATTGGGAAAACTTAAAAAAAATATCTCTCAGGGACACAACATATCTGTTTGAGTAATTTTTGGTTACCATACTGTACACCTTCATGTTTGAATAAATATGAACAGCATAAGGCAGCACTTCACATTCCTGATTAACATGTTGTGCTGACAACTCTACAATGATCCTAACAGTGAACTTGTCTGGTGTCAGATAAGATTAACCCTGGACCACACCACCTACAGACAATTCACAAGCAATTTTATTTAGTGGCAATCCATGCTCTTAGCAAAGAGGTACATGCATATTGCTGGGTTATCTATTACAACACTTTAATATATGTAAATTGCTTAACCCCCTGATCAGTTTGAATTATGTACCCTGTACCACAGGCATCACACCTTAGACTTGCAGAACTTGGCTGGCTTTAGTGGATGTTTATTGGTTTTGTTCATTAGATTCGTTGTTGAGTGCAGGCCCCATCCTGTGACATTTCTTTGACTTTCTCATAGGAGGGGAAGAAGAAGAAGAAGAGGAAGAAGAAGAAGAAGAAGAAGAAGAAATTGCATGATTCCAGTTCTGTACATTGAGTGCAAGACTTATCTAATAAATAGTTTCTTGCTTTCAAAACAAAGTTACATAAAATTTTAGAAAGTTAAGCTTCTGGTGATCAAAAAGACGTCATCATATTCTGAGCACTCTTTTTGCCAGACTGCAAGCAGAAGTACACTGAAAAAACAGAACTCAGTCATCAAAAGTCAAGCAAAAAAACCAAAATCCAGGCTTGCTCTAACCCCAGGTATTTGAGTCATGTCAGTCATATGCATAGCTAAAATTGGTGCCTGCCTATACTCTCTCAGTCTTCTATCAGACACTTTATGAATGTTGTCCTACCTACTAAGAGGCTTACATTAGTTGCTTCTCTTCATACATGGTCATTTCATGCCTACATAAATAGAGAAAGATGGCTTGAATAAAGTAACCTCTCTCTTTATAGTTCTCCTTTGCTTCAGCTACATTTACATTAGACTTCCCACTGTCATGCTTATAAACATTTCACCTTAGTTTGCAAGGTGACAAGCTAAACAGGAGTATAATTTTTAAACAGCTTTTCTTAATTCATTTGGTTTTGATTTTGTGAGCTTGCAGTGATATTAAAACACATAGGTTATCCTATGATTTGTAAGTATGCAATAGAAGGATTAAACAGGATTGATTTCTGCAGGATGTGAATACATGAAGTTTGCTGTTCACCAAAGATTCAGGCTCTAGTGAATGATCATGATTGTAATCTTGCTACAGTTCGTCTACGAGGCATGTCAAGATAAAGAACAAATCAGAGGCAACACCAGTAATCCTCCAGGAATTTGCCACCAAACTGACTACTTATTCTTTAATAAGATTTTATCCACTTTTAGATCTGACATACTATTGACCTGTAGAACTCATTCATTTGTTAACACTTGCAAAGCACTGAATTACTAATAATTAAAATCTTTAATTTTTATAAATCAAATGAGATTAAGTGGACACTTCAGGATATTTCTAAAAATGTTTCAGAGGACATATGATGAGAGTAATGTCTGCATGGAAATGTGGTAAGAAAAAAAAAAAGATTCTTCAGGCTTCTCAGCATAAACAGATCACTACCTGAGGTCAGGTGAAATAGATATATCACTCAACTGAGAGATGTGTCAGTTCAAGTGAAAAAATTGCATGTTTTGATCCCTATGTTTTGTATGCATTCCCTGGGTGACTCCAGACTGGATTATGTTTAGAGATTTATGCTAGAAAATAATGAATCATCTGTTTAAAAATCTTTCTGGCAAAGCAGCTGTTGAAGAGTGATCCTTTCTGATGAAACTATGAAACTGACTCCTAGACCCCATAGCAGGGACATACACGGAAATTCTATAGGATGGTTGCATAAAATGCATAACAGTAATTGCTATATATCCAAGAATGACTGTTAAAAAGTACTTTGAAGTAATTTTCTTGCAGCACTATGAAGATGGTAGCAGAGAGGCTGAAATCACAAAAACTATTCTCAAGCTTTTTCTCAAGCTCTGTGAAGTATGGCTAAGTTGTATTTCCCCTAATCTTCGGAAAAGTTAGGAAATATAAACCTTAATAGTTTGACATTTAGCACAAAAAATACATACGATGTGCTTTTATAAGTACTGTCTGCTCCCAAAGTCATGAATTTAAAAGCTATAATACTAAGTTCAGTCCATGAATAGCTATGGTTTAAGACTAAGCCCAGGATATGATGATTCTGAGTCATCTGTAAGACTGAATTATTAAGGACTTGCTTTGTGCTCTGGGCAAAGATATAAGAACTGAATAAAACATTTGTGCTTCCACACTAAAAAGAATTGCAAGGCTCGTGTTCTGTAGAAAGGTCTATTTGCCAGTTGAAAAACAGGAAGAAGGAGAAGTGTGGGTGACAGCAATAAATAAGACTGAGGACTTGTTTAATAATTCTACAGGTGAGTGAGAGGTTATTTTTCTGCCAAGTCTTGCTATCAGAAAGTATTTCTCCTGCAGGGATTATGTTCACAACACAGAAGCCCAGAATAAATCCCATTGCATAAGAAGGACCATTATAGGAGGTTGTACAGGACAGTGTCTCCAGACAGTGCCTGATCCCTTTAATCTTAATATTGGTGGCCATCTTCAGCAAGTTGCAGACCATGATGTAATCCACACTTTTTTTTCCAGATTTCGCATATTCTGTGGAGGTTTTTCTTGACCTATCAATATGAAGACGACTGAATAGTAGCAAACAAGTGCTTTGGTGTCAAAAGGGTTCAAGCAACTGTTCAAGCAATGAAACTGTTTTAAGGAACAAAATTCTCAGTGGTAGCCATACCCTGGAACTGAAAAGAACCCCTGCCATGTTGTTAAAGACAAATGTATTATGGGAGGAATTGGCTGTCAGAAATGGAACACAAACTGATTTTTATTTTTGCTCCCACCTGATTCCTGTCTTCAAACATACTGTGAAAACCTTAGAATATACATCCTTAAGCACTCTATGTGAAAATACACAATGAGTCTGTAGCACTTTTCAGTCTGTTTCATTTCCATATGTCATTCCTTAATACAAAAAAGAAACACTGCACTGATAATTTAGAGACTTTACCACTTTTGAAATCTCTTTTTATCACAATCTCAGGAACAGACATAACATGACATAATTAATTACTTTATAATGCAGGAAATTGGTAGTAAGCACAGACTTATGGTTGAGATACACTTTTGACAGGTAAACTGCATAGAATCTGAACCCAAAGGAACATGGAATATATGTTTAACACATGAAGAAAAAAACCTTAATCCAATTCAAATGGTTATGATTTTCACCAGTGACTGTTGTGATTTATACAGGTAGAAAGTTGAAATTGTCTCATGTCTGGTCCGAAAGAAGAGCTCAATGAGCAGTTCAGCCTTCATAAGAGCCATGCTGTAGGAAAACATTACCTCGTCAGCCAAAAAGCAAGGAAATCTAGCAGAAGGAGGAGAGAAACAGTTTAGCAAATCACTGAACAATCCACGGAAATTCATGGAGATTACAGAGAAGTTTGCCATTCCTATCTCCAAATATCATCAAGAGAGATGCAGCCTATTGACATGAGGAAATTTATGAATGTATGGAAATGTGTTGAGCTTTGGAGTTTTTGAAAACACAGGAGAAGAGCAGGAATAATGCAATTGGAATCTCTGTAAATGCTTTCACATCTCTAAGATTGAAAGGACCACATACCAAAACCACAACGTCCTATCTTGTATCTCCACTGGCTTAATGAATCCATAAATGGTCCAAGAGTCTTGGAAGAGCTTTGGAAGTATGCTTAGTTTCATTAATGTTTTTCTGCCACACCTGCTGTAGCTATGACCACTAAATATGCATATGAGAGATCAACTGAGAAAAGTGAAAAACTGCAACATAAAAAAGTAGAGTGATCAAAACAAGAAAAATAAAAAACTGTTTAAAAGTCTTTCTAATATCTTTTTTCTTTCTATTTTTCCCCCCTAAAAGCATTATTCTGTAGGCAGGTGCCAGCTGTTTCAATACAAGTAGGTCTTGCTACCGAAAACAAATAAATTTGGCTTCCCAAAAATCAAGACCTGTTCATTAATTTTGCTCACAGGAAAATGTTCTAATGCCTCCATGAAAGAATACTGATATGACAGCAGAAAAGTGAAATTCCACCCACAGTTGATCTTCTTCTCTTAAATCTCCATACAAGGGGCAAGAACAACGAGGGACAGCCATCACCAAGTGGACCTCTTTCTCTGACTAAATTCTACCGCTCTTTCTACCCTAAACCAAATCAACTCACACACCAGAGTTTAATCCAGTCAAGTAATTCACCTCATAATAAATTTAGTGATTAACTGGTAGATTAGATTCATATATAGAATTGTATGAAAAGTTTTTGCTAAAATCCAGGTAAAATATGTCCATAGCTTTTTCTCTGAGAAGCCTTTCAGATACTTACTCAAACAGCTCTTTCAGATATGTTAAGCATGACCACATTGTGTGAGCTCAAGCTGATTTATGTTTAATTAAGTCAAATGTCTCATATAGAGCCCTCTATGTTGCCTGCCTCATTCCTTTTTTTCTCTCTCCTTTTTTCTGATGACTTAAATGAAAGTTACTTAAGGTTTCAAAGAATTAAAACAGAGCAAAATGACAAAAAATATCTTAGGAAAGGGTGACTTGTATTATGACTCAGAAAGATCACAGCTCATAAACTTCAGCAAATATTATCACATTTATTCTCTGGTATGGTAAGGTAACACTGTACATGTATTATCAATCCTTTCTAATCATACACTCCATTGAAAGGTGCATTTACAGTCCTGTCTGCACAGGTGGATTGGAACACATAGCTAAATGTTCTTCCTGGGCTCTCAACAGGATTAAATTAATGCAGATGTTACAGAGAGCCACAGCAGTTGAAAAATTTGGCCCCTGCTTTACTCATTGATAAAGCTATTGAAATGAAATTATAAGATACATGAGGTAGCTGTACATTTGAAGTTTGGTTCTAGTTTTTATGGTTGTCAGCCTTAACTTCTTTGTTGCAAAGAAAAGTGACAAGTCATATTTAATATTTAAAACTTTCAAATCTTCAACCTTTTGGTTTTTTCTCTGTGTATTTTTTCTTTGAAATGTACACAGAGAAACTCGGAAGGTGAGCAAGTATAGTCTCCAAATCTAATGAAAAGATGTAACAGCTTGTGGTTGTTTTGCAGAGATCCTGCCTCTGAGTCTACTGTCACATATCCATGCATTACTCATAGCTTTGGCAAGATTCAGATCTATTTTACTAGCCAGATGATGTTTTTCTCTCTCATGCACCCATAGTTCATCAAATGAACAAGTAGAGAAAGGTTTGGCCCTAATTCTTACCTTTCTTTAGAATACAAAAGATCAAATTATTTTAACATCTGTAAAACTGCTTGATTCATATCCATCACTCAGTATGACCTAGTTGATAACTGCAATCATTCATTGTTAGGAGACTATGCCATTTACAACCCTTTCCAATTTCTCCTGCCATCTCATCTTGTTCCCTTTTCTGAACAAGTTATCTCTGCCTAACTAACTCCTTTACTATATTCAATTTCAGGCAATAATGATTATTCCCTTATGCTAGTTCTATTGTTCTGGAAATATTCCAGTTTTAGTAATTGCATTCTGTTGACATCAAATCCCTTCTGCAGCTTCAGTTGGATACCATATTCTCCTTTACTTCCTGTCCTAAAGTGCCATGTCTTGTTGCTGTGCAGTTCTAAACAGCTGCTCTGTTCTGCTCCACTGCTTTCTGCATTTATGCTATTTGTGCAGTCACACGATCATGTGCACGTACACAGACACACTGATTTGGAAAAGGAAATCAAGAACGCTTTAGCTGCAACTGCAATGCAGGTTGCTGTATAAATAGAAGATTGTAGTTACTTGACATTTCCCTGTTTCTGTCCCTATGAAACTTTACCTAACATATTTCAAATATTTTCCTGCATTCTTTGAATAAGTTATCCTAGCAACAGTTATTTTCTTTTCCATGATTCTCAAATTCAAATATAGGTACCTTAGTCTTTTCCTTTACCTGGCATCCCTTGTACAGTTTTTAAACACTTTTGCTTTTTCACTAAATATGTCTTCTTTTTCACTCGGTAAGGTAGTTTTTGAATTAATTCCTGGGTAGGTTTTGTTAAGTTTGGTTCTTTTCTGATCAATTCCCTTACCATGTTGTGCCTTTTGAAGTTCCTCTCTGCTGATGTCATCACACAGATCTCTCTGTATGTCTTTTACTACTTTTACAGAACTCTGTACTACTGTTTTGGAGTGACTTACCTTGCTTCAGTGTTGCTTGCTTTTTCCTTTCAACTATGATACAAAAATCATGTCTCTCCAGGCAGAACTTAACACATTCTCATACATTTCAGGGTGGTATCTAACTTATTTGACTGTGCCAAGAGCCTTCCAACACTGCTGATTTTTTGCAATTTTATATTCAGGTCATAGATTTAGTTTTGCTTCACTGCTAGTTTGCATTTTTAGTTCATATCTGACTTTCGGTTTTCCTATGATTAAAGCAGAAAAGTAAGAAGCGTTCTCATAATTTGATGTTCACACACCCTCCTCCATCTGATGTGGTCTGAATATCCACCTTCCTCAGCCATTTCAGAAAAACATGAGTTGGAATATTTTCATCAGTGGAATATATAGAACAACTATTTTCTTTAGTACCTGTGTTTTACAATAACCCTTATCTCACTAGATTCCACCAGATGTCTTTCAGTATTGAGGTCATGAAGTGAAACAGCCCAAGATTTTTGTAATGTTTATGCGATTCTTGTAAAACCTGATTACTTGAAGTTATGAACACTGATGGCTATACAGAAGAAAGAAAGAGGTTTAGGGAATTAGTGCATATTTTTGAAACATCTCACTGTAAATTTTAATCTGTTATCCTTCTAGTGCTCAAATTTGAGACTAAAATTTCAAATGAGATAAAAAAGAAGCAAATAAGAAGAAAGGTAAAAGTAGAACTCATCAATCTATTTGAGAAGAATTTTTGTATTTTAGAAGAGACCCGATTAATGAGTAACGTGCAATCAGATCCTTGTTTTGCCTGCTGTAATAAATATTTATATTTCTACATTGTTCACATGAATAATTTCCAGTTTGTTCAGTGATTCAGGGGAACACTCTAATATGACTAATTCTTAGTTGTGATATTTCTGGTTGTTTAAAGATTATAATATTTTTTGTACTGCCTCAATAGAGTAAACAGTAAAACAGTGAACAACAAATAATTAGCATTTTCATTCATGCACGCATATTTTCTCATTCAGATGATTAACAGTCATTCCCAAAACACTTGCTTAATGCATCTGCCTAACTGGAAGGAGACACTTTAGGCTTTCTACCTTCTTTTTGGATTAGACATACATGTTTAGTCAATACAATAGCAGGTACAGAAATTCACAAGGTATCACATAGAGAAAGGAAAAAATCCTGAGCCAATAAGTATCAAGAAGTTTTAAACTGAATGTAGACAATTAGAAAAACACTGTAAAAGTGTCAACAAACTTTTTTGGCTGCATTGAGAAAGGGGTAAAGAAAAAAAAGGCAAAATATTATGATATGATTATACTAAGTGATAAGACAGTGTTCTGTCTGGTTTCCTTTCTTCCAATAGGAAGTAGCAGAAAGAGGAAAAATGCAGAGAAGTGCAACAAATTTGACTAGAGCAAAAAGAACAATTTTAATAGGTAACCTAATGGACTATAGCATTGCAACTGCTTTCAAGCCCCCAAATGGCTGCCTTCTAGAGAAGTGACGCTGTTCCTACATAAAGTGCATGAGCTGAAAGGTAGTAGACTAGGTGTGGGCTACTGCGTTCATTGTTAAACAAAATTCTTGGGTTCCATACTCAGCAGCTCTTCTGTTTTTCCACAGTGAGCAAGTTAGGAACTGATTGCTCTTTTAATGACAAGGGTGCTCTTTGTTTGGCATGAGGGAAGGGATGATTATTTGAATCATTTCTTAAGTGAACTCACCCATATATAACACCAGGTAGTGCAGACATCAGGCTAACCTTCACAGTCTGGAAGTTAAATTTTGGACCTAACTTCTACTGTATCGCTATAATTCCAACCTGGCACTCCACTATGGAGAGATTTCTAATCATGATAATTTTTGCCACATAATACTAGTTTTCTGATGGTCTAGGAAAAAGCCCACTAGGAGTTAGACCACAATGATTCGTCAAAGATATCTACCAACTCTTCTTCTCAGGCTTTTCACTTCTAATAAACAGAGTGGTGTGGTGATATGATCACACTGCAGATATCCGCAGCTGCAGCATCGATCCAGTCAGGGTTCTGCACTTAGCTAATGTATGTACAGCTATGTATTTTTTGTTAATTACTTTCCTCAGAGATATCCAATTTTCAAAATGCACTTTAAGCTCATTAGAGATCCAGTCAGCATTCAAATCAAGTACTGAGTCAGCAGATTTTTAGGTAACTGCAATAATTATTTTAATCTTCCAGAAACAAGAACCTACTCACAGTTTGGAGAGGGGGTGATAGTGTTATTGTATATCAAGGGAACAATGCTCTGTTTCAAATATTATTTAGCAATGCAGATGAGACTGAGAAACGAAACATTTTCAGCAGGCTATAGTTATGGATGCAGAACAATGCTAGACAAAATGTTAATTATTTTTGTCTCGAAAAAGAAGTTGAAAAAAGGGATTTTTTTTTTTAGCCTCAAGATAAAAGGTGGTCATAGTTTCATATTCAACTGATGACAGTGGAATTTTTTCTTCCATGTACCACTTCTTATGCAAAAATCTGACATAAAAAATCAAGAGATAATTGATGTAATGAAAAATGAAACTTCGGAAAGTTTGGATAAAAAATAAATGCGGTATATTCTTGCATTTTTAAGGTTTTTTTCTATGGACACAAACGTGGGCACACATATGCTACGCAACTTCCACAGACACTAATAGAACTTTGAGTTTGGAAGGGTAGCATACAGAAGCTTCTATCCTAATGCACAGAATCAACCTGCCATTTATTTTTGAAACAAAGCACACACCAAAAAAAAGGTATAGTGTTTTCTCTGACTCTGCTTTCAATGACACTCATACATCAAATGTTTTCAGAAGTACTACAAAATTGCACAGACTGAGGCTTGCCCACTGTTAATAAGGTGTTCAATGAGAATTCATTCAGCTGAAAAGCAATATCATTGAATAAAACCATGTTTAAAAGAAATAGTCCTAAAACCCCCTTCTACACATTTCCATTCAGTTATACATTAGTGATATTATATCATCTTCCTAGGTGGCTGTCATTCTATTCCCTTTTTATGACAAAAAATAATAGTTTGTTGTGCTTCTTTTTTCATGTTTCTTTAGTTTTTACTGCTGCCAATGCATCCTTTTTCTTTGAAGGGGGAGAAAAGTGCCAGATATATACCATCCTATTCTAGAACAAGAGGTGAAGGACATAGAAGAGAACCTTTGCATAGTAGCCATCTTCACCTGACCCTTACTATTTCTTTCAAGAATAGCAAGAACAAAGCTGGTGACCTGTGATCTTCTGCCAAAAAAAGGAAACCAGCAACAAATGGTCTTCCGTCCTGACTGTGACCTTGAAATCCAGAAAAACTTAAAAAAAATAAAAATATGTGGTGGTCTTTCAGCAAAGGGGTTACAGCTGGACAGGACAGAGCTTTGCATTTTGTGAGATGGTTGACCTTACCACAGTTCAGAGACATAAGAAAATAATACAGATCTAGCAGCCTTTTTATGCTAGAACTTAAGTGTGATTCCTTTTTATGCTAGAACTTGAATTTGATTCTTGATCTAACCAGTAAAAAACATTCAAATATACTGTCTCTTATTTTTGAGGAAATGAAGGTTAGTTTTCACAGCCATACACAGAGTTCTTTGATACAAGGAGCTAACAAATTATGTATTTAAATCATTATTTGGCTTTGCTGTAGCAGGCTCTACACAGAACCATAGAATGCTTTGGGTTAGAAGGGACCTTTAAAGGTCCTCTCGTTCAAACCCCCTTCTGAACTTCAGGGACATCTTCAACTAGGTCAAGTTGGCTCAGAGTCCCAGCCATGAAATTTTCCAGGGTTGAGACATCCATCATCTCTCTGGACAACCTGTTTCACTGTTTCACCACTCTCTTGTAAAAAAATGCTTCTTTATGTCTTGTCTTAATCTACCCTCTTTAAGTTTAAACCCATTACCTTTGCCCTGTTTACTACAGGTCCCGCTGAAAGCAGGATGGATGTCCTCGTCTCTCTTATAAGCCCTTGAAGTACTGAAAGGCTGCAATATTGTCTTTCCAGAGCCTTCTGTTCTTCAGCCTGAACAACCCCAACTCTCTTAAATGTTCTACCATTTTGATCTTTTCTGTAGCCCTCCTCTGGACCACCTCCAACCGTTCCATGTGTTTCATGTGCTGAGGGCTCCAGAGAACGATATAGTACTCCAGGTGGGGTCCTTGTACCAAAAGTATATGTGTATCATAACACCATATTTTTTGAAATATAGTGGAAAAAAATATGTTCTGAGCAAAAGAGGACTCTGTTCATCAATGAAATATATGTCACCACTGTCCATTTATTTTCTTTATTTTTAATTCAGACCGTAATGAAAAGTGGCATCTGTTTGAGACTAAGACTCAAACGTAGAAATCTACAATAAAGCATGGATACAAGTAGAGGGAAGACCCATGACTGCAGAAAAAAGAGCGCTGCCACAACGGTTTTATACATACTGACTCTATTGTGCTACGGTTTGCATGCATGAGACAAAGTTGTACATCTGATACAATAAGGTATTTTTCATTTCCTGACTAGTAAGTACTAGTGAAATAAGGCTTCCTGTAAAGTAAAGCTTAAATTTTGAGGAATGGAAAGCAGTATTTTTTCCTGTATTAGCCAATGATACCACTTACATTAAGATTCCAAAGAAGTTTTTAAACCATATTTTCCATTACTTGAAACCTACAGAAATATGCTGTAAGGACAGAGTTTAGGGTTTATTTATTTTCTTTATGAAAAATAAAAAATTATCTAAATTGTTATGTCAGTTCTCAGGAATAAGTATTTTTTTCTTTTTAGGTAAGTTTTAACATATTCTTGTTCATATAAATTAAGAGAGACAAACTTACTCTTTTAAGTTCTCTTTCACAATTGGCTGCTTGTGCTGATTGAAAGAAAGGACAAGTAAACAAGTTATAAGTCTTTTAAAACTTCTTTCTTTAATGCTTTATGTATGCATTGGAGAAGTATTAGCTAATGCTGCAAAGTACTATGAGATTTGGTTGCTAACATTGGAGACAAAGCTTTCCTTGTAGAAACAATCCAGTGCCAGATACTTGACTTGACATCCTGCAGAGAGATTTCAAGAGGACTTTTCAAAATAGAAATTAATTTAGAATACCAGAAAGTAGTATAGAAGCTACTATACAAGCAAAAACAAAGCATCTTTGGGACTAGTTCTTTTATTCATTTAAATAGTTTTAAATGCAAGGTTTGTAGAGGGAATTCAAAGCCCAGCAATTGCATTAGGCACATCAACCATATGACAATGCATAATAATTATCATAAATATTTTAACTTTTTGTCACGTGTGTTGCTTCATTCTGGGTTCATTTGTCAACTTGAGTGCTAAATAAACCATTGTGTATTAAAAAAAAGGGAAGGACCTTGAGCTGAAATGTTGATTAGAACTCAAATTAACAAACTGTATCAATCTCTTCACCGAGGTACGTATGCAGAGAGTGCAGACCCTCTGCTTGTGGCCAGCTCTGGTGCCTTTTGTGACACTGTCTTCCATGTTAGTGGAAAGTGCATTTATCCCATCTCTCAATTCAGTGTTCTATTGCTGCTTATTGAATTGCAGAAAGCTATTTTAGATTTCTTTCTTCTCACCTCTTCCTCAGGAACTGTACCTTACCTAATAAGAGGGCTTGAATGCTCCAGAAAATCTCAGCATTGTAGTGTTATAAAAGACTGATGACCTGAAATACTAGAAATGTCAAGGAAGTGGAAATGAAATTAAATACTGCCTCTTCCTATAGTCTAAAAAACCCCTGAAGATAAATTAGATGAGGTCATTAGTACCGTTAAAACAGGGTCTCTTTTCCTAATTAAAGTATCTAGGGCAGTATCTAGGATACAGCCAAGAGATTTTAGGCTCCTTCATTACATATGATACACTAATAGATCAGTGGAAGCCTTAACTGACCTGAAGCTTTGTTGTTTCCTATCTTTTCATACATTTAGACCATTAACATATCAAGGGAGATCTGGCTAGGGACGACTGATGGCTAAAACAGATAGGGAGTGGACTATTACTCAACTGCCAGAATATCAGAAGTTTTCAAGTGTTTGTTTTCTCTTTTAGGGACTTATTTAATAAAACTGCATTTATATGTCCAGCATGCTGCAGTATCTTCTCCAATATGCTGCATTTTGGTATGGGGTGAAAGGGAGCGATAATGAATGCAACTAATTTACATTTCCTTTTGTGTCAGTCACAATAGGTTTCTTCATGTGAGTAAAGTATTTTTCCACTTAGTGGTGTCTTTTTCACCCAAAATCCCACTTTACTCCAAGACACCTTGAGCTGTTAAAGAGGCACATCACTGCTTCTTTACTTAGAAAAGGGTAGTTCACTTACAGGAGGCCTCAGACTAACAGGAATTTCTACCAGGACTGGGAGACCTTAGCAGAACAGCCTCTGCTGAATCTGGTGTGCAAACTGATTTCAAGTGGTGGCATGTGGCTCTAATTTAATACAGACAAGGGTTCAAAACAAACAAGGTGAATCACTTAGGGCAATAATATCTGAAAGGTAGGATTTCCATAAGTTTTATCTCAACACTGTCTTACTGGTATGTGTTCTCAAGCTACTGTCAGCAGCCGTTGTGAGGTTAAAATAGTTCATCATTTTATCGGGATTATTGAGGGTATGACTGGAGACTTAATAGTGTGGTAGTGCTTTCTGTCACAATTTAATGGTATATTGATCTGGGAGTGAGTGAACAATCATGACCTTCAACTGCTTACAGATGCTTTCAAGGGGAAAAGGCTTAAGGAGGTTATTTCTGAGGAAATGGTTATGGTGAGCCAGAAGCCATCTGGATGCTTGCCTCCTAAACAGCATGGCAGCTTGGGAAATGCTTGCCTAAGTAATGACACCTAAATAGAGAGAGATCACCAAGGATTCATGACCAGCCACTATTATCACAGGCAATCAATAAAGCCATCATGAGAATCATCAGTAGATAGCAGATTCAAGTCTTAGGCTGGTTAGGATCTATGTTTAGAGGTGTCTTTTCTCACAGTGTGGCAAGTGTGCAGGCCAAATTATAGGGTTGTTTTTCAGTGACATCACTAAAGATCACAATTTGTAGGGGAGTGATTGTGGTTCAGAAAAACACCAAGCTGTTTCAGGGTCTATGTTACCAATGCACTCTCTTACTCTATGTTTAGTAGATTTCTTGTTTCTGATTTTATTTCTTTTCCCCAGCTATTCTACACAGAAACTGAAGATAATAGTAGCCAGAATGATCAGATAAACATTCAAAAGTTCAGAACCATCTTCAAAAATCTTGAAATCCTGCCATGCCTGGCTTTTCCTTTGAAATGCCCTGTCCTTACATAAAGAGATTAGGAACATGGATCTTGGTGTAATGGCAAAGAAACACTAAAAAAAAAAAATCAGATCACCTATCTACTGTAACAGATGGATAGCTAGATTAGGTGAGAAAAGTGTACATCCAGGAAAGAACTCTGACTGTAGTTTCACAATGGTGAATTTTTAATTTTGCACATCATGGGTGTGAAACCTGTATTTTCTGTTGTCTGATAGTTTCATATATCCTTGGTTGAAAAGAGTTTTTTGCCAAAGGAGAACACTCTATTTTTTACTTTTCTGTAAAGCTTTGTAAATGCTTCCTGTGTAATTTGTTGCATTGCCTGATATTGCAGCATCACGAATGCTGAGTAACACACCTACTGGAAAAGCACTCTCCTGTCTGTTTTGACAAAGGCACATGCCAGTAGGCATTTCGAGCCCATCAAAAAAAAGTTGATTATCTAATTATGGATATACTTATACAATTCTACATCCTAGTTCTAATACAGTTGATGTGATTTTTAGCATAAGCCTTGCCTTAAGTGAAAATTATCGAGAGGGAGCAAGGAGCTGTAATGACCTCTAAAATACCCATATACACTTTATTGACTAAAATGTACAGAAGACAAGGTAGTGCACTAAACCGTATTGAATACGCGTTACATGGCAGTAGGGTGGGGGGGGAACAATTTGTCTGAAATCGAGTAAATAGCCAATAAAAATTCACCTTGTCTCTATATTGTCCTAGGAGAAGCAATCACATTTACATTTATTAGAAGTAATGATGTAGTGTCCTGCAGATAATTAACACAATAAAATGCTGTTAATTTCACAGTGTCATTAAAAAATTTGCCAGTTTAAATTAGAAAGTGATTAACCCTCTGAGCGAGGCAATGACATTTCCATTCCCAGTCTGTGAATTAAATTTGCAAGGTTTTTTTTGCTCTGAATCTGAAATACTCCACTGATGTTGTCCTTTACTTTTCCACCCTTCCACTCCGTCCAGTAAGGAGATTCATAGGCTAAACTGTCTGAATTCATTACTATTTCACACAGCTAAGCCAAGCTCATACCACAGGCATGGATGTGTTAGTTACTGGAGGATAAAGTCTCTCTAAAAGAAAAAAAGAACTAATAATCCCTGATAAGCAGAAGTTCACTGAGTAATGAACTTCTTGTTGGTGCATGTAAGAGAGAAAGGTTTTTCCATTAATGAGGTGTCTCCAGAAAGATTTTCATTCTGTATAATGACAGCAAATCCTTAACCTTTTGCCTGGACACTACTTTATCCATACTACTGTATCTACTTCCTCTACAACCTGTTTTAATTAATACCTTAAAACAGGAATAAACTCATTAAAAGAATAGATTTATTGCACAGTAATTTAAATACTCTAACTAAAGCGAAATCCTCTTAAAGAATGTTTAATGAGGGGACAGAACCAAAAACTAATGAAAACTTAGGTCAGTGTTAGGATGGTCCAATACATTAAAGCAACTCTTAACTGAATAAATTTAATGCATGAATTTACATGGCTGTTAAAAATATGGTTGATTAGGCACACCCCCTAAAAAAATTAAAGATACATGAATAAATTAGCAATGTACAAAGACTATATTTTAATACAGAAAATGTTTCCAAGGTACATAAGTTTAATTGACAAATCCTGTTAACTAATAATGAGATTTAGGCTCAAACACTGCTAAAATTTAATTAGAAATAAAATCCTAAATAGTATCCTGTAGATTTACCATATGTTCCATATGTTCAGGGCTCTTCTTATTATAAGGAAATACCTCCACTGGAAAACTTGTTTCAGCAGACAAGGGGAAAAAAAAGATTAATGCAGTACATTCTCCATACCACCCTTGCCTTTCAGTTACACCATTCCCCAAATGACACCCATGCTCGGAATGCTCGGAGTGCAGTGACCATGCAAAGATTTTGACAAAGCCATTGATTGCTGGATTTTTGGTAGGTACCAAATCCTAGATAAGATTGATGCCTTCATAATATCTCACTGGATCCTGTTCCAGGTGGAGTCTGAGCCACTGCCAACACTTGGGGATCAGAAACCCAGCTTGAGTCATCCGAAACAGCATGAAGCAGCCTCCTGCAGTGCATTGATAGCCACCTACACTCAAGTGCAGCATCTACACCAGACTGAGAAGCAGAACAAGACTTCAGCTTCATTTTTCTGCAGAGAGATGGGGTGACATTTAAAGTAAAGAGTATAATAATTTTTTGTTATCATCTGGATTTGTCTCTTCAAAAAAAGTTTTTAAAGAAAATCACTGACGATGCATTTGCTTGATGCAACTATTTAATAAGTTATTGTATCAATACATAGAAAACACATAAGCTTGGATTCTCAAATATGTTTTATGTAAGGCAAATAATTGTTTCTCAATTATTTAAGGTACTGAAAGAAAATAGTCATTTTCTTCCTTCCTTATCTACCAATACCCACTTCAGGCCTTGTGATGTCATGTGCTCCAACAAATACACCAACGGAGGTAGCAGCAGCTGCAGTATTTGTAAGAGAACAGAAGGCCTGAAGCCAGAGAAGAGTTCAGCTTTAGCCAGTCCAGAGGAAAATTTGAACAGTACACACAAAGGGGAGTAGTAATTAATTTGGTTTGTCATGATAAAGATACCGGCACCAAAATCCCTTTTTCAGGAAGCACCTCGAACCACTCTGTCTGTTTCTGCAGAGCAGCCTCTCTACAGAAGTCTCCTCATCAGCTTGCATTTAGGGGACATTCAGACACATTCAGAGAAGGCACTAAGCCACTGGCTACTAACAGGCAGCAGGAGGTAACAATCCCCTGCCTCTTTCAAATGTACATTTTCAGTAGTTCACCACTTCTGTTTCTTCAGCAACCCGTTTTTTTTCTCCCCAAAGAACCAAAGATCTGACCTTCTTGTACAGAAAGTCCTTCCTGGGTTTCTGATTGTGCCTTGCTAACACCCGCTCAATATTTACTTACCGACCAGGGACTACTGCTCCTCTGGCCCCCACTGGCAGTTATTTCCTGGGAGAAGAGACATAGTCCCACCTCTGCACTGGCCCAAGACTACTTCTGTAGGGAAAAGAATTCTCTTACAGCAATTCTTCAGCACAACCAATTCACTGCTTCTCATATAAAGATAGATTTATAGAAAAAGAATCACTTTATACTTCCCCAAATTTCTTGGGAAGAAAAAAAACCTGATTTTGCTAACTTATTAAATTATCCATTTTCATATTGGGAGATTAAAAAGAAAAAAAAGGGGAAGAAATGTTTGGAAGCCACCATGTACAAAATAAGAAAGGTATAAAGGGTGGACAGGAAAGGTAGCAAAAAAACCCCTTCCACACAACTATCAAGTTGACAGACAGATGTTAAAGCAGAGAACTGACAGTAGTTGCTCTTGTATGAGTATTCAACAGCACTACAAATCTGAGTAATACAGAAATTTTCTTTACAAATATTGTCAACATTAATCTTTTCCAAAAACCTCCGATGACATGCTTTTCTCCTTCGTGTACAATGGCTTTATATTCTTGTAGAAATGTTATGGGTAGCACCTGCTACATATAACATTGCAAAATAGTCTTTGCAGATTCATGACTTCCTGGACCATTCATTTTTGGGACCAGCAGTTTTTGCAGTTTTTACCTCTGCAGTTTGTACTCCTGTACCTTTTAGAGTCCCCTGCAGCTATTTTTTTTAGTTGAATGTGGTTGAAAAATAATAATTCATATTCTCATTTAAAATCATGACGGTTCTCTTTTTTAATATGAAACAAAAATACAGAGTTTAGATCTCTGAAGTTTGGAAACTGACTTTTGCCAAGAGTTTGAAGCTGTACATTTTCTAGCTATGACAGCCAAAAATTATGGAGCATCTGGTCTGAGAGCAGTTAATGTCACTGAGAGAAGTGGACGAGCATTTGGGTACAGAGCTCTTTTCACTGAAGCACACAGTCAAATCCCTAATGAAGCACTCTAGCTCTTCATCAGCTCACAGTGAGCTGTGGCTATCCCAAAATTTATTGAGGCCATTATTTGACAAAAAAGACGAGCTGTGACTACTGCTGAAAGTGGACCAAAACACTCTCTTTTCTTGGCTACTCATCCCTGACTTCCTAGGCAGCAAGTGAGATCACTGGTTGAAAAGTAGGGATTTGTTTTTACAAATATCTGCTCATATTCAAGGCATGAGTAAGAAGTTGAGGTGAGGAGGCATGATATGATTTCAGAGGCAGCATCAGCTTAGCTTGATCAATGCATCTGTGAAATTACAACCTGATTTCAGCAGACCACTTGTCCATGAAATGCAGATTCAAGAAACTGGGTTTGATATTTTAAAATTATCTAAAGCAGTCTAAACCTTGTGATTTCAGCTAAGGCTATCCTGCGTGCAGCTGTAACATTGACTGACGCCTTTTAATTTGTATTCTTTCACCCATACAATGGCTTTTAAGCTTCTCTTTCTCATCAAAAATCTTTTGCTTCCTGATTTTAGGAACTCTACAGTTTGGAATTTTGCAATGAAGTCTCAAAAATGGCTAATTATAATTAATGGTATATCAGTTCAAAAGCTCTGACTAAGGCTTTAAAAACTGGATGCCAGACAGAAAGACTTCAAAACCTTAGTGGAGGGACTCAGTAGTTGCTTTGGTATTCAAAAGTCCTAGAGAAATCCCTGAGAAAATGGATGGTGCAGAACTATTTCTGAATGCAGATTATTTATTGGTTTTATCATATGAAGGTTTCATGGATAGAGTGTAATATGTGTGGAGATTTCATGAGGTGTACTTTTGGTCTTCTATAAAAGGATCTAAAAGCTAAGAAAATGAAATTTTATATTTTACAATGAAACTATAACATGGAAAAACTGGTTTTGATAGAAATGGTGTAAAACTTGAATTTTGGATGCAATTTATAAAGCATTAGATTTTCAGTCTCATTCAGCTGATGCGTTTCTACAGCTTACTGATATGGTCAGGATATCTTGTGGGCTTTAATGTTCCAGCTTCTTTTTACACATGATGCTAAAATTAACTAAAATTGCTGTGCTAACACCTCATACAAAACACCATGGATTTTCTGGTAGAACTATCACTGGATAATATGGTGTGCCTGTTATAATTTAGAAATTTCCATCCCAACTACCAAAATTAAAATAAATATTGGTTATTCATTCTCAGGAAGGAGTGCACATGAGTTAAGTGATATCCCTAGATTTCAAATTAGTGCGGCCCAAGGCAACACTTCACAAAGATTACAAAATTGAGTTTCATATGACCATGAACCTGCTGTTAGTCTGGGGCTACCCCACCCTTTCCTACCACACAAGCTTTGACTATATCTGCATCCTATTTCTTACTCTCCTGCCCTGTAAGCATCTTGTTAACACATCTTGTAAGCTGTATAAAAAGGTATTTCACATCCTGTCAGCCTTTTTCTTAAAACTGTTGTCCACAGATATTTTCTTGTGCTGTTAATGGCAAAGTTGATGTGTATTCAGCTGCTGGTGTCTCCTGCCCCGTAGATGTGTGATCCTCATGGTAAGAACCATCACAGAAACAGCAGAATTGATATCTACTCTCTTTGTGCCCTGAGACCCTGAAAGGAGGGATCGCTGTGATATACTTCCCCACTTTCCTCACTAAATGTCTGTTCTCCCCATATTGTCCTACCTTCCCCACCCCTAGTCCTGGCCACTCCCTCGGGTTTTTCCTATTGGTTCCGGTACCCCAACTCCGCCCATGTACTGCCCCCATGCCCGGAGACCATTCTCTCCGTCCCGCATCGTCCCCATAGAAAAGTAAGCTGCGGCCACGTGATTTCCTCTCTGCATGGGGAACGGGTGTGGCGCCATGGGAGATTAAAGCTCTCATGTCCCCCCTGTGGAAGCCTCTTCTCTGCCTCCTGTACCACCGCTGTGTTGCAGAGCTGACAGCTCGCCGGAGCGAGGACGCGGGGCCGCCTAAAGGCTGCGGGAAGCGGCTGGCCGCTCTCCCTGCCACAGCCCCGCTGCGCTCTCCGGGAAGGCTGCAGTGTGCTACACCAATGCAATAACAACAAACCGCAACAGATGGCCTTTGCTCTTCTCCTTCCATTGTCTCTATTTGCTGTAGGTCACTATGGAAGCAGAGCCCAATTGTGCCATTCTGTTGGAATAAAGGACTGTGCATTTCTCTACAATCAGAACTGACCACTGAAGGATGTGAAGCATGGAGCGGCAGAGTCTGTTCAAAGACCTTTGCCACAAGTCAGTCACCTTCTGCACAGCTCGTCACCTTGCAGTGCATATTCAGGTTAGATAACAAGGATCTGACTGTGTGCTTTTCTTTCTATGGAGTTCCTGTGAATTTGAGGACATCCTCCCACAACATCTTGCTCTCTAAATTAGAGAGAAGGATTTGATGGGTGCACTGTTAGGTAGGTAAGGAATGGGTTGGATGGTTGTATCCAGAGGGTATTGGTCAATGGCTCAGAATCCTGATGGACACCAGTGACAAATGGTGACCCTAAGGGGTCCAAACTGCAACGAGTGTTATTTAATATCTTCATCAATGATTGTGACAAAGGGAACAAGTGCAGATTTGCTAATGATACCAACCTGAGTGATGCAGCTGACACACCTGAAAGACAAGATGCCATCCAGAGAGACCTGAACGAGCTTGAGAAGTGAGCCATGGGAATATCATGAAATTTAACAAGATTGGGGCTCTGCACCTTGGTCAGAGCAACCCCCAGTACCAACACAGGCTGAAGGATGAACAGATCCAGAGAGACTGTTGTGGGTTGGCCCTGGCTGGGTGCCAGGTGCCCACTCAGTCACCCTCTCACTCCCTTTCCCACTGGGACAGGTGAGAGAATAAGATGGAGGAAAAAAACAGCAGGGTGAGATAAGGCAGTTTTATTACAGCAAAAAGAAAGAAATAAGCAGCGATCTGCGCACGCAAGAGCTAAAGAGAGGGAAAAAAAATCAGTCTCTACTTCCCATCAGCAGCGATGTTCGGACACTTCCTGGGAAGCAGGGCTTCAGCACGCATAACCATTCCTCCTTTCTTCCTTACATTATATATCTGAGCTGACGTCACATGGTATGGAATATCCCCTTGGCTGATTTGGGTCAGCTGGCCTGCTTGTGTCCCCTCCCAGGATCTCGCCCGCTCCCATCCCCTTTGGTGGGGGAAGGAATGTCAGAGGGACAGCACTGCTCGGCAGTAGCCAAAACACTGGTCTGTTATCAGCACCCATCCAGCTACCAATGCAAAGCACAGCACTGTAAGGGCTGTGAGCTTTACCTCACTCAGAACCAATACAAGAAGCCCTGCCAAGAAGGACTTTGGGGTGCTGTTGGATGAGCGGCTGCATATGACCCAGCAATGAGTACTCACAGCTCAGAAAGCCAATTATTGTGGGCTGCATCCAAAGTACCGTGAGGAGCAGGGCAAGGGAGGGGATTCTGCCCCTCTGCTCTGCTCTGCTGAGACCCCACCTGGAACTCTGCATCCAGCTCTGGAGTCCCCAGCACAGGATGGACATGGACCTCGTGGAGAGAGTCCAGAGGAGGCCACAAAAACAATTAGAGGGATGTAGAACCTCTCCTATGAGGAGAGGCTGAGAGAACTGGGACGGGATAAGAGAAGGCTTTGGGGTGACCTAATTGTGGCCCTCCCAGTCTCTGAAAGAAGCCTGTAAGAAAGATGGAGAGAGACTTCTTACAAGAGCCTGTAGTGACAGGTCAAGGGGGAATGGCTTCAAACAGAAAGAGAGTATGTTTAGATTAGATAGGAGGAAGAAGTCCTTTACCATGAGGGTAGTGAGGCACAGGAACAGGTTGCCAGGGAAGTTGTGGATGCCCCATCTCTGGCAGTGTTCAAGACCAGGCTGGATGGGACTCTGAGCTACCTGGTCTGGTGGAAGGTGTCCATGTCTGTGACAGGGGGATTGGAACTACATGGTCTTTAAGGTCCCTTCCAACCCAAGCCTTACTGATTCTAAGATTCCATGATTCACCTATACAGAATTTACTCAGATTCAAGATGAGGCTAACTTCAGTCAGTTTAGCTGTTTTTTCTCAAACAATTCCTCTTCTTGAAGATATTCAAATATCTCCAGTGTTGACAAGGTTGCCACCATTATTATTTGCCCTTTGCACACATACTGCTGTAGACATTAGGGCGTTTTGGGTAAACAGAGAAAGACTCTTTGCAAAAGAGAGGAAACATAGCGCCCCAACTTGGAATTAGGATATTTTTCTCTTACAGGAAATCTGCGTAAATGTTTCAAGACTACTGCATATCATTGTATTGTGAACCCAACCCTTAATCATTTAATTGTGATTTGTTTCTAGACAAGATATTAAACCTTTAGATATGGCATAATTTATTCACATCTGTTAAACGAACATAGAAAGAACAAATGCTTTTAGACAGATAGCTCTTAACAACAGTTTGTGAAGATCTCGCACATTTCCTGATTTCAGGAATAGTTCATTGAAACTTCAAAGTTCATTGAAGCTGGTCTTACTGATACTCATTTTGTAATGAACATGATAACACTTGGCAAACATTCATAAAAATGTTGGTGGTAACTTTCCTAATATATTATTCCTCATCATTAATGAAAATATCATTCATCTGTGTTGTGAGCAGTACATTAAACTAGCTAAGAAGATCTTGGCAGTGCATTCTGAAAAGGATGAACCAACAGAAAAAATGCTTTGGCTTGATAATTGCTTCTCCTGCTCCATTATGTGCAAAAAATTCAATGCTTATGCTTAAGTCAGTAAATACTGCATGTCAATACCTTTGTTAGTGATTTCTGAAGGCTTTGTTCACTCTTTCATTCTTCTCTTCTTACATTTAGTAGCAGAGGTGTAAAATGTATACTCTGAAATACCATAGCTCTTATTTTGCTGCCACTGGCAATGTGATTTTTATATTAAAAAGGTAGAGATTGGTAACTTTAGATCTAATACTGGAAGAAAATTAGTCCAGTTAAGCAGCTGGGACAAACTGGAAGTGTTCAAAAATACCAAAAACAGTACACTGTACTTTCAGCATTTGGAGATTGATGGAGACTCTCCTAAGGAAAACGTATCAGATTACTGCAAAATATTATTCTCATATCTTTGTAAATTCCATTTCTCCATAAGCATGATGTCTCATTTTATTGTGGCTTATGTTGCTTCACCATTTGAGAAATTTAGGAACAAGATAATCTCGAAGTTTATGTATAATTTTACACTTCATCATTCAGTTCATTTTCTTCTAATCTAACTAAATACCACACTTGTGAACAGAGAATGAGTCAGTGATTAACAGGTATTTGGTAGTACCTCATGGATCAGCTGGCATGAATTGCCAGACTGTGATGTTTCACCACTATTTACATTTTTGTCAGCACCAGAAGTCATGGACTACTCATGTCTTGTTCTATATTCATGCCATGCAGTCCATGCTTTGAATTTCTAAGGTCATATTTTAATCACTCTAACATGAAAATTAAACTTGGCTTTAAGTCCAGTTACAAGAGAGCTAACATTTATAACAGTAGATTTCTTGCAGAATATTTAAAACACTGCAGTTTGTTTAAAAATCAACAAGATTCCACAAAGGCTAAAATAATTTAGCTAAATAGAAAGTGTTACATATCATGTTGATATTTACAAGAAGTTCAGTACTTCATTTAAATTTCTCTTAACACACTTGAATTATTGATTTTATATCAATATATTGAGCACTTAATTTTCTCAGAAAGATGAGAGTTTGTTCTAAAGGACTTCTCACTGCAATAAAGAAAATACTGGTGATAGATGACATGCAGCAAAAAAGTTGTGACTGGCCTGTGAAGCCAATTATCTACTTCTAGTTCACCAGCACTTTGATATTTTCTTGGTAAATATTTTATGGTTTCATGCTTGAGTGAGTATATCAGGTGTGAGTGTATAAAGTGGTGGTGGTATTATTATTATTATTATTATTACTATTATTATCATATTCATCATTATTATCATTATTATTTTGAAAGGAAGAAATTTAAAATGGGCTGGAAGAAGAGGTGACTGTTAAGGTACACAATCCTATAAAACTCTTCAGCAAGCACTTTAGAGGTGACTGGTTTTTTATAAATAGGACCACTCGGGTCTGTTTTCTATGCTTTGCTCAATCGGTATTCAATTCCAACAAATTATTAACTTAATTAAATTATGTTAATTATTTAATCAGTGTTAAATATGTTAATAGTGTTTGACATGGGGTTATAGAAAAAAAAGGGCATCGATTTGTATTTTTATGAAATTTTGTCTTAGCCTCGTAAATGTACTATAAGAACTAAAAATACAGAACTGTAGACTATTAAATAGCAGTCTTAAAATAAAATAAAACTCGAATGCATGTGAAGTGCACAGCACAAATTAAAGCACCAACACCTGACTATAGCATGTGCCACCCCCTGTGAATAACATTGGAATAGGTATTAGTTTCACAGCCCAAAAAGCTAAGAGGTTACAGTTTGTGGGCACTTGAAAGCTACTCCTCCATTTCATATTTGCTCATTTGTTAATTCTGAATTACTTAACCCCTTGGCAGAACCTACCCAGCCATACAATCATTATTAAAGGCCTGATTTTGCTCAGAAGTCAATGTATTTTTTGCTCTTACTTCTCTGCATGCTTGATACCTAAAGCCATAGCAAATTCGAATAATCATTTACATGTGGGAGTATTTTTAAAGAAAGAAAGTTTTAAGGTTTAACAACACTAAACCTTACAACTACATACTGAGGGGGCCATGAACCTTGAGCTAATTGTTGCTCTGATGAGGTAAGGGTGTCCAAGAAGGTGTACAACACCATCAGCAGACTAAAAGCGAATACGGGAAAAACAAAGCGTAGACTACTGTATGCCTTTCACATTTATCAGGGACATGAAAATCATCTTTGTCAGGGAAGAAATATATAATAACAACCAATATCTCTTGAGCAGATGCAGAGTCACAGGGATGGGCTGAGGAAAACACATATATAAAAAAGAAGGTCACTGCAGACCACTCCACTCTCATAAAAAGAAACACTTCCACATGTGACAAATCACAGTTTAGCAGCCAAGTGACCAAAATCAGTAAAAAAATTATAATAAGAAAAAATAAAAGACAAAAGAAGCATGCCAAACTAGAAAAGTCAATCCATGAACATGACTATCACGCAGCATTTTACAAGTGAGTTAGGCGAAAGAGTTGTTCACCTCCAGCTTCAGGTAAAAAAAAAATAGGGAGTGAAAGGAATATATGAGAAGTTCATGAGCCTGTGACAAGTCATGGATTTCCATTTTGGCAGCTGGCTCAAGATCTAGAGAAATATTAGTGTATACTACTCAGCAAAAGGAATTTGTGACTTCCTCTCATTGAAGATGGATGAGGTCATGAGGTCAGTGCTTTGCCTTCCTGAGTCAAATTTCATACTGTTCAAACTTTTTCAAGGTATATCAGCTTGTGTTTTGTAACCCATCACCAGCAGTAGATGCTTCAGTTACCACTGCAGCAGCAGCAAAGGCTAGTGCCTTGAATCAGAAGCAACAGAGTTTCATTAATTCCTTTAATGTTTCTTCTACACAAAAATGCATTTCCTTAATATATATTTCAAAAAATGGATTTGACAAGACAGCAGTTGCTGCAAAGCTCAAATTGTCATGAAATTTACATTATAAAGGTTGAAAATATGATCATTATATTTAAAACCTCTTGAACAAGATCCTTTCCACAGTGATGTCAAATTACTTGAATTCAAGCGGTGTTATGGCCCATCCTGATGTTCTGTAGGGATATTTCCAAAGAAAATCAATCTATTCTGATGAGATTTATTCTCTTGTGGCACTCTCAAAATTCATATTGCAGGAGTTAAGCGTAGAACTTCTTTTGAATTTGCCACGTTTCATAAACACTGCAAAGATTGAAACAATGTTAATAATGGCCAAAAGAATTTATTTGTAAATACATGATAGAGGTGGTGTTAACTCTGCCTTTTCTTCAGATATCAGTATGGACCAGTTTATGTGAATAAGGAAAGTATTTTGTCTGTCTACAATTTAACAGCTGGGTAGAAATGAATGAACATATACATGATGATAGAGCATGGAAATTTCACTTGTTTTATATTTCCACAATGTTTCCATTTTTTGTAATTTTACCCTCTGTCTTGTAACATTTGGTGATTTTCTTAACATTTCAGGTCTGAAGTCATGAGTTTATTGGAGGCTCCAAATAGCATTCTATTCTCTGTTTTAGGAAAAGAAAAAAAAAAAAAAGGACACAGTGGGTGCTAGATCTCACAGAATGTGGCTGTCTTGGTTCTGGCCAGGGCAGGGTTAATTTTTGCAGTAGCCAGGAGGAGGCATGGCTAGGACACAGAGGCTGTTCTATACTACCTCATGTCATTGCCAGGGGGCAGGGAGAATGGGTTCCTTCCATTTGAGTTTCCTTCTATGGTGGAAGGAGCTGTTATCTATTATTGTGTGTTTTTTCCTGTGTGAATCATTCCTCTTCTTGCACCTTTTGGTATTAATATTGTTGCTGTTACTGTTCATTTTCCTATCTCATTGCTGTTTCCGGTAATTTGTTCTAATCCCAACCTGTGATCGTTGTCCTTTGTGGCTCCAGTTTGAGGCAGGGGAGGGAGAGCAGTGTGTGTTTTTTCTGTGGGAGTAATAAATTGGAGACTACAATTCCTAAACCACAACCGTGGCTATTTTCAACTGCATGAGACAACATTTTCTGAAAGTCAAAACATAAATGTAAATAATACCTCTCTTTTTTTCTTTTTATATGCGAGTAAAACATAAGACATTTCCAGATCTGTCCCAATATTTGTCCCATCAATTAATGCACAATTGCTTGCAAAGATAGTCTGTGTTATTCTAAGCTGAATAGATCTTTCTGTAACAAATCATCAACTGCGAACATATCTACAGGAGACACTAAACCAAGCAAGAATTGAAGACCATAACAAAAGGTAAACAGAATATAAGAAATAAGTTGCTCTAAAATAACTATAAAAACAAGGAACAAATATTTTTCAAAGCATTAGAAACTTAGTTAAGATCTTCTACTGAATTCTAATAGAGAAAACACAGTCCTTAGAAATTCAGATGCCCAAAAAGATGAAACATTCCAAAATGAAAATACATATTAAAAAATTATAACCCTAAGTAAAGCGAATAAAGCACCTTAAAATATCAAATCACACAATCACAGAGACAATTAGGCAGCAAAAGACCTCTAAGGTCATCAAGTCCAACGTATGACCAAACACGACATTGTCAACTAGACCATGGCATTGAATGCCACATCCAGTCTTTCCTTAAACACCTCCAGGGATAGTGACTGCACCACCTCCCTGAGCAGCCCATTCCAATGCCCAGTCAGAGGAATATGAATATAGAGGAATATGATAAAATTATCAATTTATCTAATGTCTAGAATTATTTCAATTAATTATTAATTGAAATTAATTATATTATAAATTAATGGTGTGAAATTATTTCAATTAATGATATCCAGAAGGACAAAACCTCATGCACCTTTACCTCCATCAACAATTGAATCAAATAATCTGTTAACTGCAAAAAGGAGGACAATACCTGTACACACAAACAGTCTGTAGGTTTTGATAATGTCCAATACAATCAGGAAATATTTGAGTTGAGGAGAGGCTTATACATGAAGACTGGGAAATTACAAGACAAGACATTTCTGAATCCAGTGAACAGAAACCACAGCGTGACAGCTGGGGGAAGGTATGGTATAAGAAATGCAGTTGTGATGAATTAATCACTACGAGAACAGTGAGATAAAAGTCTTCCACTATCTTGGACTTATTTTTCAGCCCTTGTTGAGGAAAAGGATGATGTTCGCTTGCTTTTGAGGTGTGCAATTCCAGAAGTCTGTAATCTAAACTTTTCTATAACAATTAATTTATTGCCACTGCAAGTAACATTTATCTAAATCAGGACATTAGAAAAGCTGCTATGCAGTTGCACCTCTTTTTGGTTTTCATACCATAGATTAATTAGTCTTAATACAATAATCCCATTTTACTCTGATACAGCACTTCTTGCAAGGATTTTGCAAATAAGAACTCTTTTACATCTCATCTTGGTGTGCCTTGTGACTTGTGCTGCCATCACGGGCAGCAAAAAAGAGGTGGGTTGGTTGCTATAGGATTTCTCACACTACCTCATCAATTCCTTATTTTCCAAAGAAAAAGACCCACCATGGCATTTCTCACCAATCTATTAGTTTATGCTTTTTCTTTAATTCTTGTTTTACCTGAAAATTCACATGTACTTACAGCAGGCATTCTGTTACTCTTTAGGATTCCGTATTTTTTGAGTTGTAGTCTCTGTCCTGGTGTCTAGTTGTCCTCTCCCAACAATTTTTATACCCTTCTGTCAAATATAATTGAAACTGATCAACAAGATTGAGTCTGAAGGCACTTGGGTTCCTACAAGTGTCATGAAAATTGGTATCTGGACAGAGAAAGACCTTATCATCTCCTGAGGTAAAAGATGAAGCACAGGTAAAATTTTTCTTCTTCCATTTTGTAAGTCAGTCAGCACACACACAGCCTAAACAGTCACAGTTAAGTACTGCCTTTCCCAAGTACTGTGTTCGACCTCATTGCAGGAACTGGGTAGAAATCTAACTAACCTTACCTATAATATCAGCAATCAGCTCCTACCTCTCAATTTCCCTGAGTTCCGTGGAGCTTGCTCCCTCAGAGACATGGGTGCAAGATATTGCCAATATGCTGAGAGAAAGACCCATTGCTCTCTGAAACACAGAAAAGGCAGGCATACAGGTTCTCCAGCAAATCACTCCACCAAAGAGGTGAGAATACAGCTTGTCCCATGTCAGCAAATTCCCTGTTTAAACCTGTTAAGAGCCCTGGACCCCACGCAATTTTCTAAAGCCAAAGACTGCTGATCTTTCGTTCTGTGGTTTCTTGTCTTCATTTTATGTGTGTCCTCTAGTTCTTATCAGAAAAACAGCCCTGATTTTTTATCACATTTCAAATTTGGAAATCACTTGTAACCATTATTATACTGAATTAAACCACACCTGATTCTGCTTCCAGTTAGAATGCTAATTTACTAGAGTTTGACCTGTGTCAACATGCTGTGTTTATTTAAAAATTCTTGTAATGACCAGCCTGGATTTTGCTCCCTCTTTCCTGACACCGCTAAAAATTATAAGCTGACAGTTCGCTAAACACCTGACTTGTTTCAACACTTCTTTCAACACATTTCATTTTTAATATACTGCCATTGTAAGTGTCTTTTTCCTACCCTGTTCTATACACGATGAGGTCAGGTCAATGAACAGCTGAAGCCTCTTTTTTGTTTTCCCCCTGAGTCAGTAATAATGAATGTATTGTTTGTGAAAGGTTTAGAGCTGATAGCAAAAATAGAGGTAGCACTAATCTGGCCTTTGGCTGTCAGAGCAACTTGATTCTGAATTCATTGCGAGGGGGTGAGAACCACCATCTCCTGGGTAATAATTCAATCCTATCTTTCTGTTCATTGAGCCCATAGACTTCCTTTGCCACATTAATTCCACTTGAACTATAATAACCTCCTGGCTGGCAACTGCTATTGATAAATCACAAGAGAAACCGGCAGACTGACATTGGAGGTGGACAAGCAATTGTGCACAATAGAAAAATTCAAAATGAAGTGTGATCGATAACTAGCATTGTCAGAAAAAAAAATACTGCTTTTTTTCTCATTTTAGACAGATTAAGACATTTTACAAGCACTGACTGCTGGAGATTTTGAATACCTGGTACTATTTCACTTCAGACAGAATTTTTCAATCAACTTTTAGTTAATTAAATATGAAACAATCCAAATGGCATTAACCAATGCCTGCTTTCACTCCAGTTCACAGTATCATCATAATACTTTGTTCTTCTGTCTCTTTATCTATTTTTGCAGGGTTTTATGCTTCACTCATGCAGGAGCTCTCAAGAACCTGCCCTGGAGGATGCCCACTGTATTCAGTGAGTCCCTGAATGATAACAATCAGACTGTCAGGAATGAAATCATCTATGGCTACTTATTTATTGGAGGAAAAATGAACCTTGCAACCTACTTATCCATAACTAGAGCACATAACCATCTATTGTCATTACATGCCATCCTCACCTTCACCTCATTTTAAATTTCCTGTTGCATTTTATATGCTGCATCTTTTCCCCAGTGGCTCTGATCTTCAAAAACTCACAGGTCTGTACAACTTCATTTATGCAAGCAATCTAACCAAAATCAAAAGGACCATATGCAGCTAATGAAAATATTCATGGTTTATAAACCTATGAGAAACAAAGGACTTAACGATCTCTTCAAGAGTGGATTTCGTCTTGTAAGATGCTCATGGCTCACACAATTCCAGGATAACATGAACCTCGGTGAAGAACTTGTTCGTAATTGATAAGGCTGATCAATATTTGGCAATCCCCTGTGTGAAGTGCATCTAGGTTCACACTAAAATTTGTAATGAAAACTACAAAAAAATAAAAACTGCTTTAAAAAGGCAAGCACTTGGCATTATTAAAAATAGGAAAGCACATTAGGTGGTTGATATTTTCAATTAAAATTTAAGATGGATGTTTCCCCTAATAATAAGGCACATGTATTCCATTTGAAAGAAAGTAATTTGACTTTATGTTTTCGTTTTTTTCTTTAGTACAACTTGGAAAACAAATATTTTAAAAATAATTTCATTTTGTTTTGAAACTTCCTGTGCTAAAAAAGAACATTTCCCAGAACCTGTGCTGATTACCTTCCATTTTGCATATGCCATTTTATTTACAACTTCAAAATGTACTGTGGTAGTCAAGTGAAGTACACTTGAATGTGTTTTTGTCAAGGCTCGTTTTTGCCACAATATAATACCTTCCTCCAATCACCCTGAAAGTTTTATATTTTGTGCTTGCTAGCCATCTGAATTTTTTTTTCTCTTTTTCTTAATTCTTCCCCCCTCCCCATTCTTTCTTTTCCAATTCTCAGTGGATCTCAGAATATCACAGGATCGTTAGGGCTGGAAGGGACCTCTGGAGATCATCCAGTCCAACCCCCCTTGCCAAGGCAGGGTCACCTAGAGCAGGTTACACAGGAATGTGTCCAGGTGGGTTTTGAATGTCTCCAGAAAGAGAGAGTCCACAACCTATCCGGGCAGCTGTGCCAGTGCTCTGCCACCCTCAGCGCAAACAAATTTTTCCTCATGTCAATGTGGAACTTCTTGTGTTTTAGTTCAGGGCCATTGCTTCGTGTCCTGTTGCTGGGCACCACTGAAAAATCTGGCCCCATCCTCCTGACACCCACCTTTGAGATACTTCTACGCATTGATGAGATCCCCTCTCAGCCTTCTCCAGACTAAACAGACCCAGCTCCTGCGGTTTCTCCTCATAAGAGAGATGCTCCAGACCCCTGATCATCCTTGTGGCGCTCCACTGGACCCTCTCCAGTAGCTCCTTGTCTCTCTTGTGCTGAGGAGCCCAGAACTGGACACAGCACTCCAGGTGTGGCCTCACTAGGGCTGAGTAGAGGGGGAGGATCACCTCCCTCGACCTGCTGGCCACACTTTTCCCGATGCACCCCAGGATGACATTGGCCCTCCTGGCCACGGAGGCACTGACAGCTCATGGACAGCTTGTGATCCACCAAGAGCCCCAGGTCCTTCTCCACAGAGCTGCTCTGTAGGAGCTCAGCCCCAGCCTGTGCTGGCACTCGGGGCTGCTCCTCCGCAGGTGCAGGACCCGACACTGGCCCTTTTTGAACCTCCACCCAACTCTCCAGCTTTACAAGGCCCTGCTGAATGGCAGCACAGCCTTCAGGTGTATCAGCCACCCCCCTCAGTTTGGTAGGACTCATAGGTAAGAACTTTATTCAGGAACATGAGCTGCTATCGCAGAGGTCACCTACATACCTTAAAGAGGGTCTCAGAGCTGCCACGTCTGTGATGTGAGGATGACTGAACCAGAGAAGCCCTCCTGTGTACGCTGATGGCCACATGGGACCTGTGAGACATGGCATGCAGAACTTCACACTGGCTAACTCACAGAGATTAGAAAGATAAAGCAGGGTGTTGAGAGATCAACTGTGCCGAATAAAGGCAAAAAAAAAAAAAAAAGAATAGGACGAATACTTTCATTCCACTGGGAAGATGAGACCTACTTAATATGTTGGTGGGCAGCCCTAGAATGGATTTTTAATCAACAATTCTCATTTACTGGAAGAGTGAGCCTATGGACAGACTAATAGTACTGAGTGACATTATGGGCCATTCATCTGCTTAACTTGTCTGAAAATTTGAGCCACCAGTGAAGGATTATTATTGATTTTTAGGCTGTCTTAGTTAAATGCCTGATATACTGTACCACTCTCTTATTCCACTCTCCCTCCATTGTCACTGATATTAAAATGAAACCCACCTATTATCAAATTAATCATGCCTGATAAAACTACTCAGAGTAAGATGATGTGCATCATATTTACCCACTGAGATTGAAAGGTGGAATTTCAATCACTCAGGAAATGTGCATTTTATGTATTTATTTATTGCTTTTGATAAACTGGGAACTAGTGCAGCAATTAATTACAGCTATTTAACAGACTCTATATGAGGCCGAAACTACTGCCTTGTGGTTGAGATGTTGAACTGAGATGAAGAGTTGTCATTTATGCTTCTGGTTTTGGCAAAGGCTTCTCTTGTAACTTTAGGAAAAGTGATCAATTTCTCTGAACCATAGCCCTGGCAATAAAAAATTAGCTACAAATTTTCTGTAACTTAAAAACTAAGGACGAAACACCACTTTTTATGTGTAGGTGACTATACAGACAGATTAGAAGTGGGGAAAGTTGAAAAGCCACAGTTAAAGAAAGAGGTTGTGTCATAGAAAATAAAAAGAAAAATGTTACAGTATCTCCATGTGTGCCTGGGGTTCACCAGTCAGGAACAATCCCCAGAAATGATCTTAGCAGCTCAGGCACAGAGAATAAGATGGAGAATTCACATTGGGAGTCTAATGAGCAATGAATTTCCAGGTCATCAGTACTCAATCATCTTTGGCATAGTAAAACCTCAGAAAAATAATAGACCCAAAAAGCTTCAGGAGTTTGAAAAGGAAAGAAAACTTCCTGGGTTTTCCAATTGGCAAAGACCTAATCTTGAGTATGAAATAGCTTATCAGCAGATGTAAGAAACAGAAAGGAAAAAATGCGTATTTCATTGAAGACTTAAATTTACTCTAAAGGACTTGAATTTTTCAGTCTGTTTCACATGGTCTTAATGTTAAAATCTGAACTTCAGAATTTTCATACAGTTTGGGTAATCTGAGGACACATGTCCTAAGAGAGGACTTTCTACATGGTCTGAAAAATCAAGGAAGAGAGAACCCAGCAGCAAACTCATGTCTTCTTTTTGTGTCATGCTACAAATAGGGATAGCTGATGAAAGTAAAGCAGCAGTGATTGTTGCTGATACCCTAGGAATATGCTGTTAAAAAAGAAAAATTGATTGTAAGTCTATTGTTACAAGCAATACAACTTTCTTTAGTAACCTGTAAAATTGTTTTGGCAGAACTGTTTGCAATATATCAATTGTATCAGGAGATTTTCTTCTTAGGTTTAGACTTTGCAAAGATTGCTAACATATATCCTGAAATACTTCCATTAAGCTAATCTTTTCAGTAGCCTTTTACATTGTCTACATTTGATTTCATTTATCCAAAATTCTGTGATTAAAAAATGGAAAATATTTTCTCAGCAGCAGACCTTATATGCATTAATTTCTGTAGCCTCTGCAATGAACCAGTTCCCTCAGGTACTTCTCTCCATTAGCAAAGTTACTTGAACTCTAATGGCATAAATAAGCAGTGCCTATATGAAAAGACATAACCAAATATATTTTTATGACCTTTGTTTCTTTTACCCTGCAATATGGTCTGGCATGTCGAAGGAGATATCCTCTTATATAAAATTATAACTTCGATTCACCTAATTTTTCTTACTGCGTTTCTCACTGAAATGAAATACACTTGAATTTGTCCCAGTCTCTCTCTGTAGCATAGTGATTTGCCCATAGCTATTTGGAAGAGTATAATTCAGTCTTTTACTGAACGGACCATTTCTGAGGTGTTATGGGCTCCTAAATAATACTTCACTTCAGTTAGCCTGAGAGGAGCAAAGGAGGTTGATACGAGGACATAGGTGAGGTGTATGAAGTTCAGACAGCAGCTCCATCTAACTCAGCTCTTCCTAGGCTAAACTAGGGGAGGACTGCCAGGGTGTTGAGAGGAAGAACTTGTTCCTGAGGGTTTTTCACATTATTTCATGGGAGAATGTGACCCAAAGGCTAGGTAGAAGAATTAGGTCTCTCTTGGATGACCTCTGAGACCAGAACTCATGATGTTTACAGACATAAATACGCCGAGCCCAAGGAGTTTATAAAAAAATACAGGTTACCCAGGGAAGTAACTGAGAAGTACTATTATGAATTTTATCAGTACCCAGTCATCTATACCCTTCTCTTCCTATATAATTCATATTTTTTATTGTCCAAGAAAAGCAGCTTGTTTACAGATTTTTACCTAGTTTTTAAATGACTAAATGGCTGCATTTTAAGCAGTTTATGCCTTGGAAGCATTGTAAGGCAAAAGGAGAAAGTGGTGGTGCACATGTTGTATTTAAATAGAACTTATATGTTCACAGTGGATTCATGAATAGTTTTGCTCATCAAGAAGGAAGAAAATATAGGAATTCTTACCAGAGCTGGAATATATATATGTATATGTATCAGTAGGTTAAAGTCTTAAAATTATTCTGACTGTATATACTGTCTAGTTATGGCCTCCAAGAGTAAAGAGCTATTTATTTTACACATTTTCAAGAACCAAGCTGATTGATAAGAGACAAAATAATCTCAAAATTTGATGGCTAAATACTCTCTTCTGCAAGAACTCTGAGACAGTATCCAGTATCTGAAAGTTTACTGTGCTAAATTGCTGGGTGCCTGATAACACCTGTTTTTTAGCACAAGAGGTCTGTCCTATTATTATCAAAATGTCTGTAGGAGGGTTTCTTGTGGAGCATGAGACATTGTGTCTAACAGAAGCAGTAAGAAAAACAATAACAATTCGATAGTACTCTTCAATTACCTCTAAATCAAAAAAAAAAAAAAAAAAACAAAAAAAAAAAGACTCCCAAAA
>VZTE01002772.1:508523-554752 GCA_013397775.1 Eulacestoma nigropectus
AGAACCTGGGGATAATGACATTCATTGCTAATAGGAACAAATATTTCAGTTCTTGGTAAGAATTTTTTCCTCTATTAAAATAGGAGCAATAAGAAATAAAATGTGAGCAAGCATTTGTGCACTTTCTTCATGGTTTTGTATGTTACTCCAACAGCTTTTTTTGTAGGAGGGTTCACTGGCATCATCAGAAGGACAACAGCCACCAGGGAGTGGTTCTTTTATGGCAGGACTGGAGTCAAACTTGGGAAGTGACTGAAAAGCAGAAGGGAAATGGATGAAATTTCTACTTCAGTGAAAGCAGCCCCTTTCACACTTGTACAATGCCCTGTGCTGCCTTTTTATTCTGGACAGACATTCTGACTGATTTTCTTCTAGAATACGGAAAATCATGAAATGGGAAATTCACACTCTGAATTTTTCTGTCTGTGTGGCTCTGAATATATTTCTTAACCTTCTCTCTCTCCTGTTTCCTCATTTATGATGTTCAGATTTGCAAAGACTTTTCAGTGTGTTAATCTTCATTTAACACTGATCAGAGGAACCTCAGAGGGGAAAAAGACAGATTCTCAGATTATGTAAATCAGTATAGCTCTGCTGTTACTCTTGTACAAAACTGCTGACACACTAGGGCACAGACCTCATAAAACACTGTTTATAAAAACAATGCAAAACCATGAATTTTGGTACTGCCAAGGATTTAAATACCCACATAGAAATTGCAGCTCCATCAAAAATACAAGGAACTGCAGCTAAACGAGCCCACTTTGAACGGTAGCACTTCCATCTTCTCTACATGCAGCACCTGTTACATGTAGGCCTGGTGTGCCCCTTTGTGCACAGATCTATACACATGCGGGTTCAGTAACAGTGTTTAACCAACAGGTGAATAAATAAATAAGCCTCTCCTTTTGAAAGAATTTCAGCCCTGAGTATTTCTGTCTACATGTTACAAACACATTGAGAAAACTAATAAAGTCATTAATTACATCAGTCCAGAGGGCTCTAGCCATACTAGTATTATGAAGCCATGATATACAAAACACAGCATCACCCTTTCCATCTCCATGCTGAAAGTTGCTTTCCTCTGTAATGACAGGTTGAGAAGTACTCAGCTATTCTTTGAGTCAGTTGTAGAAACCAGCAGGATAAGACATTAACAAGCTTAAAAGGTATTACCTGTCTAGCCCTACCAGGAGGTTTATGCTGACTGTAGGGGTTTCACATATGTCTTATACTTTCATGAGGGAATTAGTTAAAATTGCCATAGTGGAAAGTATTTGATTTAGATTAATCTGGATTTCTCAAGCAGTGGAGACTCATTACTCTGATTGGCTGTTCTACCCATACTGCCCTTAATGCTCTAACTATATACTCAGGAAAAAAGCCTTCAGTTCAAAGCTCTTGATGGATAAGTAAAATGGATCATTATTATCTTTTCAAGAAACCTTTAAAAGACTTAAAAGAACAAACTGAAAAATATATGTGAGATATATACCTCCAGCATTCAATCTGGGCATACATGTGGTTTTGCCTTCTCAGACGACAAAATTTCTCATCTTGAGAGAAAAAAAAGTGCTAAATGTTAATTTTTGAACCTAGGAGATAGCCCTGACAATCTTGTGGTGCTTCTGAGATTCATGTCTTGTTTCTAGCATGACTGCATTACTTGAGGTGGGATGTCCTAGGAATGGCTCGGTTAGTGTACCAAAACACAATGCGTTTTCTTGCTTTTGAGCATTCTTAGTGTGCCTCTTCAGGTCTGCCTGTAGATACAAACCACAGATCTTTCCAGGCATGAAACTCTCAGAGCTATTAATGGGGACATACAGGAAAGTGAAAACTTCAGTGCCAGAAGCCCTCTGTCTGTAAGGACAGGATATTCCCGAATCATTTTTTGGGAAGCTGGTGTCAATCAGACAAGTTTCATGATGGTGATGCAAGAGTGAATGCCCAATTATGTTTTAATGTCTAATTTTTCAGCCATGCAGGCTGCTAAATCCTGGCATGGAGTAAAAATATCTGTTTTGTTCCTTTGGACTGTGGTTTGGGCTCTGTTCTCAAACGTCTTAAAGGGACACGCATATGAAAGGAATAGGCATTTCATGATACCAAAGTCTTTCAAGTGATCTAAAACACTAGATGTTTATCCTTCTTTATGGATTACATGCATTTCTAAGTCATAAGACATCCATTGATCTTGCTGAGATGGTTTTTAAAAACTATCAGGATTATTAACAGATCAGAGAAAGCTTGACATCACCAGCCAATAATTCTTGCAACTGTATATTTATAAGCTCCCCAATACTAATATCTTTATGTTAGAATTATCTCCAATACCGTGATTCACAGGCAGATGATCTGACAGAAGAAGCTACATTTTAAAAGTGCTATCAGAGATAATGTGTGGAGTCTTGACCTGATTCAATTAGAGCTTTGCCCTTATGTTACCCAAGGGCATATTATCCAACATTTATAAAGACATTGGCTTGGATAAATGAATGAGAAAAAAAGCGCTATTGTTTACTCAGCAGGAGATGGACTGTGGAAATGGTTAGATTACCCTCTCGTACAGACACACATCTTATAAACACATGCATGCAGGCACACACACGCACACACACACTTACAGATAGAGGCACAACACACATACACAGGCAAGCACATGCATAAAACCCTAGCAAAACCTCCTCAAAGTCATCTGCATTACCAAAACATCATATTTTAAATATGAGAGACAAAGTTGGGCAATTTTGATTTTTCTTTTTTTTGTTTGGATGGAAAAATCGGGCCCATTTTCCATGGTTTATATACATGTAATTAGCAGTTTAATTTCCTCAGAGGCTAAATTAGCCCTATGAATTTATTTAATAAAGAGTAAGATTTAGTGCCAGGGCTGCGGCTGCGGCTCAGCCTCAGCTCTCCACTGCCCTCTGCTGCCTCCTTGGCTGCGGCCAGCCCCACCTCAGGCACCAAACCCCAGCCGGGGAACTGTCCGAAGGAAAGCCTGAGGGAGCACCACTCCGCTTAAAACCTCAATTACCGAGGATTCCTGCCCTCTCTTTCTTATTTTCCAGTCACCAAAAATGCAGGAAATGTATTCCTACACCCACGATTTTTTTTTCCCCAGCAAACTCCTAAATTATACTCATTACTGCATTAGCCTTGTAAAAAACTCTTTCGCACAGGTTAGTTCAATAATAGATTGCATCATGTGCCTGTACATAGTCCACAAAGCTTGGGAAAATAATGTCACACAAAGCATCATCCATCATGCCTGAAGCAATATGATTACTCACGGTGTGCCTCGTTTTTTGTAAAATCTAATTCAGGAATTATATCACATTCTGCTTAAAAATGTCTTTTAATAGTGGGAAATGAATTCATCTGTTGCAAAGGAGGGACATTTTCTCTTGGAACAGACTGTACTGACCACCAACCCTTGTGAGAGAAGTTACTTCTTCAGCTAAGAAATGGCCTGCTACTCTGATCTAGTCTCACTTTTCTAGATGTCTTACACATCCACCTCCAAAAGCACCTTTTGCAGCTAATGAAATTTATACAGCACCTTTCATCTAAGCAGTCCAAAATGCAGAGCAGACCTGATTATATATAAATGATAATAATTCTGGATAATATTAATGGCAAAATTCAAAATTACTAAACCCCACAATATGTCAGACTACTGTAGTCTGAGACATTACTTTGTTGTTTAAATGCAGCCTCTTCTGGTGTGGAAGATAACGCACAGAGCACAGCTATACAAAAAGCAGTATAAAGAATAAAAAATAAATATATAAAATCTTATGTAGTATAATTGCAGAGGGAATTTTAAAAGAAGCGGAAGGTAATGAGCCTACTGGAATTTAGCCAGAAAAAATAGCCCTTTGTTTCTGGTGTACTTAAGGAACTACAGCTGGCATCACATTGGCTAATAAGCACAGATGCCTGGCAGGAAATGAGATCAATTAATTTGAAGAATTGTATTCTGACTAGCTAAAGATTCAGAGCCAGACCGCATCTTTAGATCTGCGTGCTCAGGGACCCTATGGAAACAGAGAGTCAGCTCCTGGCAAACAAAATAGCCAGAACAGTGACATCTAGCACACACGTTCCTGCAGTGTTTTCATTGGGCTGGAGCCATGCAAAGGCTCCATGAGAAACTGGGAACCATGATTCCCTTTTTAGCCTTGAGCAGTTTCAAGGAGGTATCAGAGAAAAGGTACATGTGGAAGCTATTTTCTACATGCAGAGAACTGAGTAAAAAAGACACAAATTTGTTACAGAAGAAAAAATTCTTGGTGGTTACAGTCTTCTTCTTTTGATGATACATTAAAAGTGAATCTTACCAGTTACACAAACACAAACCCTCCTGTCTTGATTGAAGGCTTTACTCCAGAAAGTACACCTCACAGGTGTTTCCTCATTTCTTGATTTTTGTGGGAAAGTATGATCTGATCATCATTAAGGCAAAGTATAAATCAAATAGTTCTGCACATCTCTTTCAAATTTGCAAACCAAAGAAGATGACTTCAAAGACTTGAAACTGCTGGTCCAGAAAATTAATCAACATGATGTCTTAAGAATTTCTCATTTTCCAATGCTGTTACTCCATTCTATCTCTCAGCGTTGATCTTATGATCTCCCCTCTTTGAGCCTAAGAGCAGGAGGTAGATAGAGTCCCATATTTTCACGGCTGTCATGCCTCTGTAATTTTTTCATCAGTAAAATAACTATGGAAACTTATTATCTTTTTAAATGAGGAGATAAATTCTAACTGTTATTTTCCTCATCTGGCACAAATAATTCAAATGCAATGCACTGTTATGCAGCTCCATTATTCTCTCTTCTTTTGTAGGAAATTGACCCTTAGCACCTGAATTCTGGATCATTTATGCTTGAAAACAATCCAGGAGCTGAACATTGCAAGGTACAAGGATCTCACTCTTCACGTTGGGGAGCGGCCAGTAGATTTCTACGCACTTATGTCCTAAACTTTTTTTGCTAAGTGTCTCAGGAAATGATGCATGCTGAGAGACAATGCGCTGCTTCTGGAAGCTCTGATTAGTATTGTGAAAGTCAACTTAAAGCAGGCAATTTGGCAAGATTGTCAAACAGGGCTATCTGGCTAATGTGTGGCATTGAAGAAAGAACATGGAAAATAAATGTCACCCACTTACAACTGCTGTGCTGCCTTGGGAGCAGAATTAGATGGTAAATGCATCACTGCAAAATGTGGAAGACGCTATCTTGTGGGACACTGTGTGCAGAGAGGAAAGGAGGTCAAGGAGAGAAGTAAATTTTTTTTTGTTGTGCCCCAATGGTTAGTATTACATCTCTGAGGAAACACAGACAGAAGGATCCACTAGGTCATCCCAAATCACCTCATCCTGTATCAAACATTTTAAAACATCATCTAGTTATCTGCATACTAAGTCCATTAATTTTTGTCTGACCAAAGCATAAATTGTATTTTGACAAAAGCATTAATCACCCTCACTATTAGAAATATATAATTTTTTCTGGTTTTAAATTACTTCAGGGTCCAGCCATCAGTTCTTGTTTTGCATTTCTCAAGCAGGACATTGTCTCACAAAGGAGATCCAGGAACCTTGGGTCTCTCCTAAAGTGTGGTTACTGAAATGCACAGGGGGCAGCCACATTCCCTATTGCACACAATTTAAAGACATGCTGCCCCTTCTGCTCAAATGGAAACCAACATACCACTACAACATAAAAGTCTTGACAAATAATCTTCTGAAGCTGGTCAGGAAACTCTTCATTTGCTTGGCTTTTTTGTCACATTTAGTTGAGCTTGTACAGTCAAATCGTCCTCTAGAAGCACTATTTTAAAATATTCATACACCAGTACAAGAATTCTTATTTGGCCTTTATTGTTCTGTGTGGTGTTTTAAGGCTTACAATATTTTAGACAGGACATTGGTGCTATGAAAATGTTTTCTCCTACTGCTAACTTACTCTGACAGCTCTTAGAGCTAGGTGTTGTCAAGGTGAGTTCTGCCACGTCACTTCTGTTGATTTTAGCTAGAACCATGCAGCAAAAACCTTGATGGATTCATCTCAGTAACTCTAGATGTGAGCAAAGTGTGTGTTTCTGTGTTTCTGTGTGTTTCTGTGTGTTTCTGTGTGTGTGTGTTTCTGTGTGTGTGTGTTTGTGTGTGTTTGTGTGTGTGTGTGTGTTTCTGTGTTTGTGTGTGTGTGTGAGTGTGTGTGTTTCTGTGTGTGTGTGTTTGTGTTTCTGTGTGTTTCTGTGTGTTTGTGTTTCTGTGTGTTTCTGTGTGTGTGTGTACACCAGGCTTAGTTCTCTGGGCTCCTTCTGCAGTACCTGTAGAGAAAGCAGCACATTTAAGGAGCAGTCTTTCTGACCTGTTTAAGCCTTTGCTAAAATGAGATGGACTCAAATATATTCTTCTTTCTTCCCACTCACTACGTAAGGATGATTCTCTGGGCTGTGGGCATCCACTCCCTAGCTGTCTAAGGTTAGATGGTGTCACTGCTTCCACCCCACTTAGGATTACTTACAAATTGCATAGCCTTACTAGAATCCAACCTTTTTCGGCCACTGCAGCAGGCAAAGAAGTCAGGGATCAATGACTGGTAAAATCTTCTTTTCTTCATGTGATGTCCTATGGCTGAAACATAGATGTTGATTTTTGCAATATCGCAAGTTTCGCCATCATCTGCACTTCCCCTGCAGCTCATCTGGACTGGGAGTAGTCCACTATGGATTCCAAGGTCCTGACACTGAGTGGGGTGCACCAGTGCTATCAGAGTCCATCAGGGACCCTTATTTTAAAGCAAAGAGGAAGACTGTGAAGAATGTTTTACAAGGCCAAAATGCATTGCACACTGAGAAAAACTACTAGGAAAAGAGACCTATTTTTCAGGATATTTTCATTCTTCAGGAACTGGATTTAGAGGGAGATGAAAGATCGCTGGCTTAAATCTCTTTCTAAAACTAACAGGGAGGATTGGATCTTGGGGCTGATGCAGGAAGCACTACCTATTATCAGTACTGAAAACATTACAGCCAGATACACTTTTTCACTATCTGTCACCAAAGCTCTTTTGTGTGTTTACTCACATGGGAAAATAAGAAACCTTGCTGGCAAGCAATAACCCTTGAACTGGAACTAAATAAGTAAAGGTCCTTAATTTCTGCATCATATCCATTAACAACAAAAATGAACTGTTACGCACTGCAGGTCGATAACAAGACTGAATGCAAATAAATTGTTTTGAGTTACTATAGTGTGTGTGCTTCTCACTCAGTGTTCCTTTAAAGCAGCAGTTTTTCTGATTCATCCACAGGGTTGTGTTATATCATGTCAAACTAAAGTGGGTTTGGACTGACCTGCCACAAAACAAGTTACAGTCCAGCATAATCAATGTCTCAAACGATAGGTCATTATGTGTACACAATACCATCATAGGGACCTGGACAGGAAAGTAAAATTACCCAAATTGCCAGTTTGGAAATAAAAATGCAGTTTATCAGCCTCCTTCCATTGTTCCCACAGAATATGCAGAGCTTATTCTTTTCTCAGGACAGATCCAAAAAGCAGGCAGATGAGGCCTGAGTAAAACTCTACAGCAAACTCTTCTTGTTAAATTGTATTCAGGGATTGCCTGCCTCTGCTTCGCATGGTACAGCACAAGGCAGCGATGACTGTATTGCTTTGAAGGAGACCATTACCAACAATGGCTGCAACTCTAGCATGGACGAGAAATGGAATTTCATTATAACTGCATTCAAAGGTATTTCAATCAGCACTGATTGCTGCCTCTTTTTAAAGAAAAAAAAACTGAACAGATTCATGAGGTTGTGGGAATCACACCCCATGATTTCCTACTCCCTGGTCTTTTTTCTTACAAAAACAGTGCATGCATTCTCCTGCTCATCTTTTGGCAGTGTTACCATGCAGCCTGAAGCATTCAAAAGGCTAGATTTTGTCATATATTTTAAAATATTTAAAAAACATATATTTGGGGTTGTTGGGGTAAGGGTGTGGCCCATTTTTTTGTTCAAATCAACATTAAAACAAGGTAAAGAAATTTAACTGTAGAGACAGGTATCAGCTGGACAGGCTTGGCTTTTTGTCCACAAAATCGATTCATGGTGTTTTCCCCTCTCCTGATGCACTGGTGTGCCTCTTGCCATCCGAGGCACCACATTAGGGAGTGATGTTGGTCGGACTACTCCTGGATCTTGCTCTTTAGCCTTTAAGTGTGAAGTGCAAACTGTGTTGGCAGTGCTTTGGAGGAAAACATTTCCTTTGCTAGCTGGAATTGGACTGAGACCACAAAAAAAACCCCTACTGGAACAAGTGACAGTGTCTGCTCTTAAACTGGTGTAAGTTTAATCTACAAGTGTATGAATTAAAAGAATACTATAGAGTTCATCTGTAGCCTTTCTAACATTGCCCGGACATATTTGGAGCAAAAAATAATTTTACGGCACTGGTGTTCAGCCTATGAATATCAGCCAAACATTTTCCGTAACAGTGACTTTAGACATAACAACTGTGATAAATCCTGGGATTTTCCTGTTCTTTTCTGCATAAATAATTCTTAAATACATCCAAAAACAAAGGAAAAGAAAAACATGTATATGAACACTTATGCATACCTGTGCTTGGATGCATGTACATAATTATAATTCTTAATTTTTTTAATATATCTCTCTAAAGGCAATGTTACTACTTTAGAGGAATGAAAGTCCCTAATTATTGTCCTTCCACATAGAAAACTGAATTCAGTCTCCTCTTAAGGTCTGGATATGAGAAAACATGAAGATCATTCCAGTCATCTTCCATCACAGATATGTATTCTTGCTTTATTTCTCCACCTAAACAGCTCAGTCCATTCCATCCCTTGGCCCCACCAGGTGCAGTTTCATGCTTTGTCAATCTAAACATGAATATGTTATTTGCTTCCAGGTTGTTCTCCTCATTGCCTCATGATGTATCCCAAAAAGCCAGTTGTGGCCTTTCAGGACACTTAAAAACCAAAATGCCAGAAATAGGTGGAAGACATATTACCAGAATTTTCTGGAGCCAGGCAGAGACTGAGATCAATGTCCTGGACTGGTCGCTGCGGAAGCAGCAACCCTGCCTGCGGAGATTTAAAAAGAAATTGCTCAATTAAGATGTAAGGGCACTCCAGCCTCCCCAGGCTGTGAATGAGAGCAGACATATTTACAATCATAGGGTATCATAAAACTCTATCCAGTTATATCAAATCAGCGGGCCTAAATTAGCCAGCAACATCCTGATTAGGTGCTGCGCCTGTATGTGTGTGTGCGTGTGTGTGTGTGTGTGTGTTGGATGATTTATAAGATCAGTTAGGGCTGTCAAAAGAGATTTTAAAATGACCTTTCAGGGGGGACAAGGGTGGAAGAGAGGGATATTGAAGTTTCAGGAAGACAATTGGACTTCCTTACTGAGAAGTATCACGGCGAATAGAGGTGAAGAAATATTACATTTGTCGATGTGTTTGTAGGATGAATTATCTCACACACACTCAGACACAGACACACACATACGCACATAAAGGAGGCAAAGTTCATTTTCCATTGAGAGTTTTTATTATGGTAGGGTTTACCATCACCATTTAATTATCCTTACAGAGGGATTTACCTTTTTTTAAATGAGTCTTATTTATGCTTGTGAGTATTGAAGGACCGTGTAAGTGCAGCAAAGTGGAATCCTCCTTTTATCCAGAGGTCAGAGATGATTGTAGGCAGGTGGTCCAATTACTTTGGAAAAAATCTTTCTCCCCTCCATCCCTCTCCCCACCTCTTTCTCTTCAACCAGCCCAGGAAAAATAATAATCAGAAATTTAACCCAGAGCTGCAGAAAAGAGGCTGTCAGGCTATTTGCTTCTGGAGAGGGCAGCAGTACAGTTTGGTCTAAGTATAGTGTGCTCGTGAATCCAAAACATAAATCATTGCCTCCATAATACTGCTGATAAGGCAGGGAAGAAGCCTCTTTTAGCCAGGAGAGCAACAGCAGCAACATCTCAAAGGTGAGGGATGTTAGAACAGGTTATTTTTTGTCACCATGACTCGACTCTTTTTGCTTTTCCAGCCATTCATGGCATTTCTTTCCTTGATATGTGCTCTATCTCCCAAACTCCCGGCCACCCTGAAATTTCGCAGCTGACTGCCCAAGCCCACTAGGTGTGACGCACTCCAGAAAGGGCTTTCCATGCTTGTTAGTTCTTCCTACTGTCATAATCCTGCAAAGGAAATATTTTTACAGGGCAGTAATGCGTGGCAGCCTCCACCATCCCTAAAATATGAATGAGGAATGGTTTCAGTGATTGAGCAAAAAATGAAAAAGCCTTTATACTAGTTCCCCCAAAGGGACAAGATTATCCTCTTCGCCATCTTTACAGCACAGTAAAACACAAAACAAAACAAATCAAAACAGTACTTTATATCAAATACAGCTTTTTGAGGGCAGCAGTGTGCGTACCATCAGCAGTTCAAAAGCTAGGCATTGTGTCGTTGTTATATCTTAGGAAGCTATTTTTACTATTGCTAATTATTATTACTACTACTTCTACTATTGCAGTTCTGCTAAGCAAATGGGAATCTTCATCTGTCTTTTGTCTAAAATTTCCTGTGCATGTGAGGCTCTGCTTCATGAGCTGATAGCAATCAATCACATAGCCAGACAGTGGGTTCAGGCACACAGGCACTGTGTAGATCTGACTGCTAACCCTGCTCTGGCAACCCATTTACCTTCAGTAGGCAGTAAAGTCTGCTGCTCCTGATGCACTCATACTCTCTTTGAGCAGAGATTTTTATCCTTGTCAAGCACATCTGAGGTATGCCAAAACACATTGTGTATGATCCCGTCCCAGGTATGAAAATTGGTGGGAAAATATGGCAAAGGAAGTCAGGCGGTTGGTTCAGAAGGCAGAAAATTAATTATGGCAAATTAACAAAGTTCAGCTGTTCCACTGATTTTACACATACTGTAGAGGTACAAAGAATGTGTGGTGATATCATATTTGTATTTTAGTGAGATGCACAATAATGTTTTTCTATAACAAAAAAGTTAGGTACTGTAATGTTCGGAAACGTTCAGAATGCTTCTGTGTACCCTTATTAGTTAAGTAATGACTCCCTGCTTACTTCTGCAGCTGCCCAGCAGTGCAACATTGGTGCAAAAATGGCATTTGGTCTCAAGGCGCACATTTGCTAAGACACAAGCTAATCACCACACACCTCAAAGTGCTGTATTGGGTTTTTTTAGCTGTAAATTCGTGAGTACGCCCAATACTTGTCAGCTGTGTGCCCACACTTACATGCTTTTGGCACAATATTTCTGTTCATCTTTTTCCGCCCTGCTCAGTGAAAAGTTGGAAAGAGTGCAGCTGTATAAAGCAATGGCTAGCACATTTTTTATGAGTGAAATTTATGGAGTAATGTATCTACTTTTAGCATGACTATTGTTAAACCTGGGATCAAGCAAAGTGACACTGAATATATTGCTTTATCAATTGGATTCGTTCAAGTGAAAAATGCTGATCATGCCATGTCTATCCCCTGGGTGCAGAAACACTACTTCACTACTTGAGCGGTCGATACATAAAAGTCAAATTCATTATAATTTGTAGCTTTTTTTTCTTGAAGAAGAACGCAGTTCTCAGTACATCAATATCAACTTTTAAATCCACATTGGATGGAGAGTGTACAGCACAGTAATTCAATCTCTTTACACTTAATATGGTCAGGAAGGGAGAATGAAAACAGCCTCTTGTAAAATGATGGAAAAACCAGGATGCAATCATTCTGATGGAGCTGTGCAAAGGAGTCATTTTACACCATTCGTTACCAGGGCAACAAAAATATAGTGAGCCCCATACATCTAACAGGTGACATTTAAGCTAAGAAATTGCTTCTTTGGTATTTTTTCTGTCTATGAAAAACAATGTTACTAGCGTTTTCACTTGTCATGTACTATAGGGCAACATATTCCTGCTGACAGGCCCATAATGGAAAAATAGAGCAGTTAAACAGTATTACAGTCTAACTTTTAGGATACATGCTAATCTGCTCTTTAAAGAGACTTCAGACATTTTCAAACACCCTGGAGACTTGAGTGACTGGAAATTTCTGCCTGAGTGTATATAGATGAGCAGACAGATGTGTTTAGTGGAAACAAAAAACCCCTCTTTTCCAATCTTTCTGATTTAGTTAAAACATGGAAAGGGATTTTTTTTGGTAGACAAATACACTGCAGTGTTTGTGAATGACCGTCCACAAACACACAAGTGCCAGATACATCAAATGGGTTGTTTCCGTACATTTCTACCAATGATTGTACCGATTATTTCTCGACCACCTGCATGAAGGTCACGTTTCAGATTCCTGTATGGCTGGTTCATGAAGGGACAAGGCTTGATTTCTGTTCTATAGTTTTACATCCAGAGGGGATTAAAGATCTAACATGGGATTTTGTGGGTTTGTGAATTAATCTGTGCATCTCAATTTTTTTTTTTAATTGAAGATGCCTCAGGAGTAGCATAGCACTCTGGTACTGGGGTAATTCCAGGAGCTGATATTGACTGAAACACCCTGAGAACTGACATTTACTGTCTTTAGTCAGTGACGTTTCTGAGGTAAGGAGTCAGCATAGGGATGGAGTGGTGACATCCACTGACAGGTCACAGAGGTGACAGCACAGGATCAAGATAAAGAAAATACTAATGTGAAGTCTGGAGAAAATTAATGTAATATTATCCAAAGAAACCTTTGTTTGAGTTCATCAGGGCAGCACCTGCTAATGGCTGAGAAGAGAAATCCAGATGCATAGAGGAGGCCAGAGATGAGGGATAATCTTCGGTTAAATTGGTAGATACAAGAAGGGAAGTATTCTTGATGTAATTGCTGTCAGGCCCTGGGCATTTTAGAAAATTAGTCACATCAGTTGTAGAATTCAATGTGACCCGTAGGACCTAGGCTAGAACATGGGGGATTGTAAAAAGAATAGCACAATAAGCAACATGTAAGTACAGGAACCATTCCATTCAGTAGGAAAACAGAAGGAGAAATATGCAGGATCAAGAGATGAAGCAGGACTGATGCTGAATGTATGCAGGGGAAATGGAAGGATGAAGAGTGACACATCAGGTAGCAAGGGAGTCACACTTTCATAGAAGAGGAAATGAAAGTAGCAGACCTTCACAAACCTTGAAACCGCAAAGTATGAAGAGATTAGGGTAACTGGAGGTTAGATAATGGAGCATTGGAAGCTGCTTCCATTTCCTGTACAGAACATGAGCTCAAACGTCTAACAGGATAAGATTAGCCTCTGCCAGCTACAGAGATAGGCTGACATACATAGTGACTAAGATATCTATGAGACTGTCCTTGAAAGGTGATGTTATGGCCAGGACTTTTAGATGAAATATGTATTTCTCTTTCCTATGTCATGTACAGTGACTACCTATAGGTATTATGCGAATTGACAGCTTACTGATTATTAATTTCTAACTCCCGAATTTAGGTGAAGATAATTTGTCCCTTGATTTGTCCTTAGACCACACTACTCTCTCTGGTGTTGTGATGTATGTTTGGCAAGGCTACAAAACAATACTTTCCTGTAAACGTGAAATGCATTGTTCTTGAAGGCTGCTCAGCTTCCTAAATGATGCCCATCCATCCTCCCTGAGTGAGTAATGGGACTCCCAACAGGTCACAGGTGGGCAGGGAGTTATGCATGAGACAGAGACAGATTTCTAGGATTCCCACGCACCAAAGGACAGCACAGCAATGCTAGTGCATTGCAGGTCGTGGAAGGTGTTTGCTGCCAAAGGTTCCCTCCTTTGCTTTGTCCCCTGGATCTGAAATCTCTCTGCAGTATTAGTGGCTTTGCTCAATACTCACCATGCATGGCTGTGCCAAGCTGGACGGTGCATGGGCTGAGTTTGGGCTGTGCCTTGTGCAGCAGTGATTGAAAGCTTGATTTTGAAAAATGTGGGTTTGGGACCCTCAATATCTCTGTCAGTATGACAAGGCTAACCTGTGCCTTATAAACCTTACCCTCCTGGGAGTTTTATTCCACCTGTTTCCCTTTCTTCTATCTCTTTTGCTTGTTTCTGTACAAAGCATTTAACCCTCCAGTACAGGCCTCTTGCATTTTTCAATGTGCATGCACTCCCTGCCTCAGGCCAGGATAATACTCGGCTGAGAGAAGGCTGAACAGTAATTAAAGACTGGTTTACTGTCACTGATGTGCCATACGGTCTGTGCTTGTCCAAGTGCTCTGAAACAGAGCAGTTGCATTTGAATGCACGTGTATGCTTAGAGGCACATCTTTTTAGCCATGCCTGCACTTCCAACACAAGGGTTGTATGTTGAACTACACATAATTTCTGTACTTCATTTGTTTCACATGCATTTAGCCTACACCAGATTAGAGCATTTGTCAATGTAGCATGTTGGAAGCTGTGATAGTGGGAGAAGCAAAATACTCAGGTAAGCATAATGTAGATATGCAGATATAGACCGCCATATTCTCTCAGACAATCTAGTTGAAGATGTCCCCACTCTACAGGGGGGTTAGACTAGATGACTTTTAAGAGTTTTTTCCAACCCAAACCATTTTGTAGTGCTATGATACAGATTAAGCTTTCAGGGAACCAAACCATACATACTGTGTGATTATGAACTAGTATAGCCTTTTAAACCTATGCCTGAAGATGCAGAATTGAGCCCTTAATAAGAGGAATTTGTCAGGTAACCCACCTTGATGCCATTTAAAATCTCCCTGTAACAATAGATAGATGAAGATGCTGATGGAAGACTGATGTATGTTTTCATGTTCTAAGTCTACAGGGGTTTTTTTGAAAAACAGAATAGGATTAACAAAGAAGAGGCTCAAAACCTGTTGAATATTTATATGCTAAGACTCTTTACAATTTCTGAATTTGACAAGATTTGAAAAAGTAGTTAGTATTTTTGAAGCTTCACACCAAGAATATAATACTTCCTTTGTTTTCTATACTCTAGATGACCCATAATTTTATCTTTAGGTACAGGGGTGCAACCAAGGCAGAGTATCTCACAGTACTAATAATTGCTATCTTTGTCTGCACAGCCCTTTAAACTGTAAAGAAAAAGTACTAAGTAGATCATAAATGAATATAAAAATCATACTCCCATTCTCCAAAAATAGTATACTATTTAAAATAAATATTTACATATGTTCACTTCAAAATTTCACACTACTTTACATTACCATTATTCAAAGCAGCAACAATTCTTCAGATTTTTCTTTTGTGTTTCTCTGAAAATTGTTTCTGTGATATTAATAACCTATAGTTCAATTGTTTTAAAATAACATTCTAAGAGGGATGTAATCTTTAAATATTTAAAGATTTGAGAGCATCATTCAAGATAAATCCACACATTCACATAAATGTTACAAGTTCCTACTTATTCAAAGTTCCTTCTCTCAAATTAAGTACCAACAAAATTTACACAAGAATACAATTTTTATCTATTTTATAGTAGAAGCATTTCTTGCTGATGTGTCTATTCCAAAGATAATTCTTACCTAAGTAGTAAGAAAAGAGCAAAGAGAGGAAAGCTGGAATCATTTTAGAGTAGACAGTGTCACTTAGGAAGTTCAATGTCAGAACACCATCTGCTGTACCCTAGGCCATTTGAAAGAATGATACGTTGTGAATACATACAAAAAATATCACAAAAATGAGAATCCACATAAACTCACTCTTGCAGTGTCAAATGTCTGTTATGTTTACACTATAAAGGTAAAATTACTAAAGAGTTTTTCTAACATCAGCCTTTTATTTGTTTCTGCATTACAGATCCATTCCCTAAGAGCAAGAAAGTTGGCAGAGACCCCTCATCAGTTACTGTCACGGGTAGAACAGACTCAGCTTAGGGAAATAAATTGAATTTATTACAATCAAATGAGAGCAAGATAATAAGAAATAAAACCAAACCTTAAAACTACCTTCCCACTACCCCTCCCTTCCTACCAGCCTTAACTTTGTTCCCAGTTCTCCAGCTCCTCTCCAGGCAGTACAGGGGCATAGGGGTTGGGGTAATGGTCAGTTCATCACATGTTGCCTCTGCTGCTTCTTCTTCCTCAAGAGGAGGACACCTCACACTCTTCTGTTCCAGTGTGGGATTCCTCCCACAGGTGACAGTCTTCCATGAATTCCTCTAATGTGAGCCCTTCCAATAGACTGCAATTCTTCATGAACTATCCCAGTGTGAGTACGTTCTGTGGGGTGCAGTCCCTTTGGAACAAAATGGTCCAGTGTGGATATCCTGTGGGGTCCCAACTCCTGCCAGCAAACCTGCTGCAGCATGGACTCCTCTCCATGGGGTCACAATCTACTTCAAACATCCATCTGCTCCAGCGTGGGGTCCTCCATGGGCTCCAGGTGGATCTCTGCTCCACCACAGACCTCCATGGGCTGCAGGGGACATCCTGCCTCATTGTGGTCTTCACCATGGGCTGCAGGGTAATCTCTGCTCTGGTGCCTGGAACACCTCCTCCGCCTTCTTCTTCACTGACCTTGGTGTCTGCAGAGCCATTTTTGTCACATCTTCTCACTCTCTTCTGTCTGCAACTTGCTCCTGTGCAGTAACTTTTTCCTCTTCTTGAACACATTAGCCCAGAGCCATTGCCGCCCTTGCTGATGGGCTCAGCCTCAGCTATCCACAAGTCCATCTTGGAGCCGGCTGACTCTGGCTCTGTCAGATATGGGGGAAGCTTCTGGCACCTTCTCAAAGAAGCTGCCCCTGCAGCCCCACCACTACTAAAATCTTGCCATGCAAACCCAATACATTAGTTAAGCTAGTTGCTCATTCAATTCAGTTACATAATTTCATCATTAACAAAGCCAAATTAGAAGGTGAATCCTAAGGCTCTGCGAATATAGCAGCAGCAGAACTCTTTTCTTCTAGCTTTTCTTTTTTTCACTTGGGTTAATAATTGTTCATTTTTTTGTACTAAAATAAGTTAGATGTCATAAATTTAGAACATGGTTTTCAATTCACCACATAAAATTTAGGGTACTCCTTGCTATCTTCTCTTTTCCATATTAGCATCTTAAAAACACAGGTGATTGAGGCATAACTGTAACTGGGCTACAGAGAAACAACCAGAAGCAAGCACCTTCTTTTCATTTTTCTGCCCTCACCGACCAGCATTCATTGCTTCTTGGCATCTCTTTGTCCTCACTGTATGGTGCTTTGATGCCAAGATAGTCTCTTTTCTATTCAGCTGACATTTTTCTAACCACTGCCAAAATCTATTCCCCTAATGCTTTTGAAATTAAGAAAACGGAGTGTATGCAAACTGTGCTAGATCTGTACTATGTGCAACACCATCTAGCATGGACAGTAAAGGAGAAGACTGGCATCTGGTTGTGGGCTCACTTCAGGACCATCAGTTGTATTATAGAGGTGGATAGGCTGTAGGACCAGAAGGACACAAGTTGTCCCTGTACCACATATTACACACTGTTTGGATGGACAGATTTTGTCTCAACTGAAAACCTGGTGTCTTATCCTATATTGCTGTCGTCTTGGCTTTTAATGCTGATTAAGAAACTATAATCCTGAAAGGTGGGAAGGTGCAAGGTGGCCAATAAACTGTTAAGACAGATTTCTCTAAAGGAGGTAAGTCCTCGACAGAGACAATCTGTGCACAAAGTTACATGTCAGAAGAACAGACAACTAAAGTTTCTTGATGTTGATTACACCAGTACAGTACAGACTGCTTAGAGATATCAGTTGCATAAAGCCTGATATGGTCATTAGAATTAAAAACCAATATAGGCAGACAGGAGAGAGAGGAATAAAGACAGGAAAATATCCAGTAAATTGGATTTTTTTTTTTTTTAGTAGGTTGACCAATACCAAAAGCCAGTGAGAAAATGTATTTGGTTTGTGGAACCATAAAAACTTAAAATTAGGCACAATCTTCTTTTGGTATGTTCAACAACATGTTTTAGTGTGGAAACTGGTAAGTGAGAGTGGGAAGGAAATAGTACATCAGCGAAACATCGGAAACTAGTTGGAGAAAGTTAAGCAAGAGAAAAATCAAGTGAAAAGTTATTTTTTGCTGACATCTTTAGAACTGGATGGATAGAGAAGGAGGTACCAGTTAAGGACAAAGTTGTCAGACTAAAGTGTCTGAAGCGAAGAATCTAAATCAATATTTAGACAACTCAGTGAGTGACCTGTATTTCAGAGACCCTAAGTCACTTCAGCTCACACTGACACAGTATTCATCACCTGAGAGTGTCATTAGATGCCCGAATGTGAGTTATAACTACAAATGTAAATAATGAGATGCCTGAGGTTTGCCACAGTGTTATTAGTTTCATCATCATGCTAAAACTAAATGTTTTATAGATACAATGGCAAGCACATAAAAAGTATAAGACAACCCAAATTCTTATCAACAATTTAAGGTTTCTTACAATAAAGCACCTTTCCTAGAAGACACGTTCTAATCACAGGATGTGCAGAAGCAAAAGTTGCAATAAAAACACGTTTTTATTCTTTCTAACAAAGTTTGACCTTCTTTGTGATTTTTTTTCCAATTTGATGCTTCAAATGTATACTGGTTTTGAAAGAGAAAGGTATTTTCTTAGGAGCATTTTTAATTACATATGAACAGATCAGAGATATTCAAATTCATTCTTCTTTAACACTGCTAAGGAAAGTGAAAGCAGTAAATAAATGAACATACCTTAGGGAGTTGCTGTTCTCTGAGCAATGGGACCTTGTTAGTGGGAAGCATTGGTTTTCTTTGACTTTTGCATGACACAAAATGCAATTGACCCCAGAAAGCTGTTTTGGAAGAGTTCACCGCCACTGACCACTGCGAATGCAAAATTTCCCACTTCTGCCTTAGAAGCAAGTTAAATCTATTTCAGTGATTTATTGGCTTGTCCAAGCAAATAATCACTATTAGTCCGAAAGAAGTTTACTGGCTTTCTGTTTCCAAAGGGTGTGGGAGGTAACTTCACTGGTTCTATAATGCTTAAGCAAGTATGTTTCATTGTTTTTATAGTATATATGATACATAACTTTGTTTTAATCAGTTACCTTGAATAAAGTATTATTTCCTCCTGACTTCAGTTGAGCTGAACCCCACACCAACTCTGAATCCAAGTCCTTTTCCTCAGACACCAATTTATCTTTTCAGTTCATAGGTTTATGTTGCCAGAAAGATACACTGATGAAGAGGGAATCATCACATGGCAGTCGCCTGAAAGTTGGTTCAATAGTGCTTATATTCTGAAGACATTTATGTCAGATTATCTGTTATTACATTGTCTTCGAGAAGTTTTACCAACGGTACCATGGATCTGAATCACTAAGAAAATAAGGGGTTTGCATTTCTCTAGGATATACTTTACAAAGAAATTCCAGAGCCCATGATTTGGGTATAGAAAATAAGAAAATATTTTAACTAATCTTGAAAAGAGGAAGAAAATGTAACGGCAATACGCAAGTGGGAAAACACATTGATCCTGCCTGCTATACTAATGTCCTGTCTTGCTTAGATATGCACTGTCAGCTTTGTCAGCTTAGGCAATTTTTTGCTTCTTTAGTTCTAAGCAGTCACCCGTATGTTTTAGTTGATAATAACTAACAGAAATGCTTCTGTTGGGAGAGTGTTGACTGAGGAGGACAATCTAGTGAATGTGCGTGGTAGCAGTAGAGATGACCAGGAACATTTCTCTACAGATTTTTTTGTCCACTGTTTTAGTAGTTTTAGTTTCTGTTTTTAAATAGTTTGTATTGTTGCATTAGCAAGACCAAAAAGGTGCAAAAATACTTTCTCTAGTGCATGCTTTTGAATTGCCAGGACAGCTTTTTCGTGAAGCAAGACAATTCCTCCCTCAAGAGACTGAACTCCATTTCTCAGTAGATCTCCCAGCCCTGGAGGCCCAGGGAATGAGAGACCAGAAGGTCCTGTCTTTGTTTAGTGTCTTTTTCACAAAGTATAAACAAGGGCCCTGTTCTACTTATGTTAAAAGCTTTCTGGAAGCCGTGGCTTAACCAATGCACAGAATTCCTTGTGCCCGTGTGCCTTCCTGGAGTGCTGAAAGCTCTTGCTGTTGTTTGCTCCCCACACTGAGCTACCTGACAGTAGCTCCTCAGCAGTTGACAAAGCAGCATTCTTTCCATGTCCAGGCCTTGGCATTCCGCCCAAAATCTTCAGAGGAGGTAGCAATGACTGTGACAGCAATGCTTGGTTGGTGACAGTCAGGGTAGGACCACCTTGTCAGTTCATAACACCCTATAGGGGACACTAAGGCATAATAATTCTCAGCCACCACACCCTCGGGGATATATTCATCCAAGAGCAAAAAGTTGGAAGGCCCCAGCATTGTAGCTAATTCTCTGTCCCATCCAGCTCTTTAAAGCCAAAGTATGAAAATATTCTCCAAGCTGTAGCTCAGCCCTATAATAGGGGCCCAAAGCAGCACAATCAAGTGAGCATTCAGAAAATATTGAGGAAAAATTACCAATAAAACAAATAAAACAAATAAATAATAAATAAAACCCCCAAAGAAACAAACAAACAAACAAACTCACCAGAAAACAAATGAAAAAACCCCACCACAACTAACCAAACAAAAATTCTGAAACAGGACTGAAAGGGTTGACATGACATGGATTGCAGACCAGAGGAAAAAAATGGCAGCATATTTTATTATATGGCAAAAGGGCCAGGGAGGGCACAAGCACTTGCACTAGGTGTACTTTGTGTTCAAAAATACTTGGGCAACGTAAACAGACAGGTTCAGATCTTGGTCCCATTATCTTTTAGCTGTTGAAACCATGTGCACAATGTGCTTCTGTATACTGTCATAAGTCAGCTAAAACGTGTAAACATATGCTACGCCAGTCATTAAGGAGAAGGGTATAATTACACTTTTAAAAGTGGCAAAGCATTTTGAAAGTAGCATATAATTTTCCAGAGTGGGAACCTTTATGAAACATATCTTTCCCTGAGTGTTTATACAGCCTGACATCTCTGGGTTTTTTCAGATCAAGAGCCCCACTGTGAACAAGCAGGCTTCAGACAAAGGAGGCAATTTGTTCTTTAGGTGCCATTTCAGTGAAAGGGAGAGGCAGCAAGAGAGAGGGGGAGAAAGAGCGAGAAGAGAAAGAAGAAGGGCACATCGTGTTACTGCACACAGTTCAGAAATAGATGGGATCTGGCAAAATTACCCTGGAAGGACTGTTAAGAGATGCCTAGTGTCAGAGTGATGCTTTCACTGCTGCTGGATTAAAATCCTGTCTCTTTATCTTTGATAGAGTCAAAGAAAGGTATAAAGTTTTACTTTTAATCAAATTAAACAGGCTCACTGCTCACTTGGAAGCAGCTGGATTGTGTAGTCGTAGTGGGAAAGAGGCAGAGCAGGAAGATAGCAAGATCCTGCCAAATGCTAATTTCCTTCTTTTAGTACAACCCCTACATGTGAGAGATAAGCAGAGCTGGTCTAAATATGTTTCAAAGTCTGAATACCTTCCCTCAATTAAATTTGTAATTTCTATTAGGTGTTTTTCAAAAATGTTAGCTTAAATGCTTTTAAATTTCTGAGAAAAACCCAAAGACTGTAGATTATTCTGCCGACTAGGTCCAGATGAGCCATCAGGCTATTTTGGCTTTGCAAGTTACCATGCATGAGCTGAGCCATAACAATCATCTCTTCACTTATGTAATACCTTCAATGACTTCAACACAATGAGATCTCAACCCACAGTAACAGAGAAAAGGCAAAGTAACATTTCCTAGTACTTGAAAAGGGCCAAACCCACTTATGAACTTCCTCATTCAGCTGACATACATTTGAAGGGGATGAGGACATTATAAAATTACTGTCAGTGAACAATGACACAAACAATGCTATCTAGGATGAATCCCAATGCTCCTTCTCTTTCTGAAAAATTATATTTGCCTCAACAGTTTAGTATATAGAAGGAAGAAAATAACTGCTCAATGTATGTTTTGTGAAAATATAGTGACCCACATCTCTTTCTCACCATCCATATTGGTCACAAAAGTGCTACTTCAGGTTAATTTATGTCTGTCTGCACAAGCAATGAAATCTTTATAGAAGATTTATAAAAGTCAATATAGATTAAACATATAGAAAGTAACCTTGAGTTACAATAAAAAAACCCCAAAACTTTGAGAGTTAAGAGGTATCTGAAAGTATTAGGTATTTATGCTTCATTGTGAAGTGGGAAGAGAGTTCCACAAAGGTTGCTTATCACTGGTTTTTCACCAAGCTGAACACAAGGACAGATATTACTGCAATTCTGTAAAACTCTCTGGAGAGACCATCCAGTTTGCAGTGTCCAGTTCCGTTCTTGACAATTTCATCTGTATTGGAGGTTGAAGCTGGGAAATTTGACAATCTGTGACATAGTGACCTCATTTTACAAACCCATTTTCATTTCTTTCCTCGAATTCCTGCAAATAGTCTGACTTTCTGGGAATGTTTTTCCATAATGCTAGAAGAATTTGCCCAAATTTCCAAGACTGTAGCTTAAGCCAATATACAGAAAGTGAAGTAAAAAATAAAATTGTTTTGAATGTCATGTAATGCTAATTTCAAGGCAAGTTTATATCCACCACACTCATGTTGCAACTATGTTAACTGCTGTTTAAATCGAATTTATTTCTCCATCGTACTCCTTTGAATTTATATCATATTCTCCTTATAGTAATTTTTGGTTTTAGTTTTGCTCTTGCCATATGCCAAAGACTCATTCAGTATGGCTGAACTCATGGGATACATGTGTCCTAGGTTACAATGTAAGATGTGCCCAAAAGTATATATTCTATCACCATCTTCATAAGCTGTTAAAAACCGGTGAGGCAGTGTTCCCCACCTCCTGCATGACTCATCCCTGATAAACTCTGGGGGTATCTCCTGTTAATGGGCCAGCTGTTGAAACCAGGTGGGGCAGTGTTTCTTATCTCTCCCATGACCCATCCTCCCTCCAGGGGGATATCTTCTGTTAATGGGCCCATCAATGCCTTGCCTCATGACTCACCGTCCCATTGTGAGATGCTTCGCCCAGGAGGAGGAACTAAGCATTTCCATCTGTTTATACCTGGAGATTTGGAACACCAGAGTCTGCCCTTACCTCCTGGATTTCCAGAGGACAAGAGCTACACAGCCACCACTGGACCTTCCGAGGAAGACCAGACCCCTTTGGTAAGATCACTGCCTCAACAGAACCATCACTCCAGCAGACTGCAGGCACCGTTTAATCGGACTGCTCCCAACACCCTGACCGACAGGGTGTCAGGTTGTATCCTGACTCTGTCAGTGGTTTTTTTTCTTTTTGTACTATTGCATTTATTTTATTTTTCCTATTAAATTGTATTTCTGACTTGGAGTCTCTCTGGTTTGCTTTCAAACCAGTACAACATGCATAGTGAAATGTGTTGAAGTTTGTATTGCATTGCACAGGCCAATTGACAACACGATTTGGATCACAGATAACAAGAAGACTGTGTAGAAAGAATCAGGAAAATTTTGGTTTTGTTAGGGGAGAAATGAGTATTTTCATATATAAAACCTGTAGCTCTCTAATCCACTCCATCTCTTATTATTCAGTATGCAGGCCTGAGTCCAATAAAAATGCTGCACATGTGCTTAAATTCAAACCTGATGATTTATCCCACTGAATTTAGCTACACTATTCCTACAAACTCTAGTAGATTAGGAATTTCTGTCACTGCAGCAGTCAAAGGTCCCAGTCACAACAAGACTGAGTAGTAGGAAAGTAGTCACTTGCATATTTCTTCTGATCATCTATTGGAAAAAAATAATTTAAAAAAACCTGTAGATAACAAGAGAAGTCCTAGAGACCCTCATGCTGGGAGTGAGGTTGAAAAAGAGAGGGATATAGACTGATAGATAATTTCTTAAGACTGGGTTGGACAACAGCCTTGTAATGTGCCTTGGATTGGATACTGCAACAGATTCTTCTTAAAATGTTTTTTTACTCTGTCCTTACCAAACCGCACCTGTTAGTTTTTAATAGTAATATTGATCCTGCCATAGACAAAACAAAAAATGTTTTAGATACTGAGAACAAATTAATAGAAGCTTATATACCTGAACAGAGATTTCTTTTCTCCAGTTATGACCATCAAAATAAATTTAGCACATTATTTCCACTGTCATGAAATAAACAAGAAGCTGCATGTAATTTAGTTTCTAAGCTTGTTAGTCTTCAGGTTTTTAGTATAACTAGATCCAGTTTGATTACTACAAGAAAAAATAATTCAAGTGTTAGCGTGGAAAACACATAATCACGGCATGATTATATGCAGGTGCTTTTATTTGAAGAGCTCTGGGAATCAGGGGTACAGACCCAAATCTGACTCCGACATGGATTCGAGATGGATACATTTTTATACCCTTTCCTTACGTAACTGTTGCCTAATCATATGTTAATCATTGACTTACTATTGTTCTATTGATTTCACCAGACCATGAGTTACTAGACAATCATCGCATTTAGCTTGATCATCTACCATACGGGGGGATACACAGGTGCAGGTTCATATGATTTAGCAAAGACAATGGTGGGTACAAAATAATGGTGGGTACAAGATAATGGTGGGTACACTGGTGCAGATCTACATGATTTAGCAAAGACAATGCCCACTCCCGTCCCCGAGGCCTACTGTAGCTACCACAATTTTAGAAATATTTTAACCCTATGCTATCACAAGCTGTTATTAGCAGGAGAAAGTAATTTTAAATTTAGAATTTGGGGAGCTGGATTCAGTGACTCTTATAGCTCTCTTCCAACTTGACATAGGCAATGATTCCATGATATTAATTTTCTAATTGCCTTCATTTCAATGGAGATTGAATAATTGGTTTACAAAACTTCAAATATTTTTATTGTTTCAGATATTTCCATTTGTTACAAATAATGATGGGCAGTGTTGAGCTCAGACAACGATGTCCTCTGATTTGACTGTTAGCACTCAGTGTCGTTCTGGGTAATTCTCTGAAAATGTCAATGCAGCAACCAAATAAGCAAATAAAATGTTGAGAATATTAAGACATGAACATGAAAATGGAAAACATGTTGATAAGTCTTTGGCAAGGTCACATTTTTATTGTAGAATGGTTCTGGTCCTATACTCCTTTAAAGTAGATAGCAGAATAGAAAATGACATAAAACGCACTAAAGGTGATCAGAGATACGTACCCCATGAGATAAAATACGTAAAGTGGGCCATTTTTGAAAGAAAGCAGCAGGATGAACATTATTATAAAGGCTGATAAAATTAGAGAATGGAGAATACAACAAAAGAATGATTATGCAGTACATTAGCATTACAGCAAGCCTACTAAAGCGGAAATACTCTTCTCTTCTTTCTGTCCTAAAGTTTTAATAGTGTTCTCTCTTTCCCAGCTTTCCCTGTCACATACACTGGTATATGTCATCTGTCTATCAGCTCCCTCCCATGGTTGCAGTGACTATATGTGAATGCTTGTTTGAGAGGGTTTTTTTTTCTTGACAAGTCAAAGGTGCCAAGTCAACGTGATTTTTGACCGTTCACTCATCTTTAAAAGGTAGCTGTACTAACTAAAAGTAATGTAGTAAAAAGGTTAAGTAGTGCTGTCTAAACTTTTAAACTAAACTGTTATTGCTTCTTTAAATCCTGGTTACTTGTCATGCAACTACACCAGACTTTTCCTAGATGATGGTTTCTTTACCATCAGAATAATTTGTCTACAGACATTCTGCCAGAAGGAACCAAAGTCTGAAGCTAATCTCTGGATCTCCTGTGTGCAAAGGCCACTTTTGGTGACTTTTTATTATTCTACTTGGCACCATGCAATAGTGTAACAATATCCACAGTCATTATTTAATTGTTGGTGTAGATGATGGAATCTGTCTTAAAAGGGACCTGTAATTAAAAAGACATCTACATGAAATTCAAACCTCATGCAACTGTTTTAATTAATTTAATTATAATATATAAAAGGAATTTACTTGCTCAGGTGATAGAGTTACAGCCTTTTTATCCAGCATCTTAAAAATTCTCTTAAACTATGAAATATATGTTTCCCAAGTGTTCTGAGTAATTTTCAAAACAGCAGCCTATCCTTAACAGGGCAAATCGGCAATGGCAGCTGCCTCACACTGGTGAAGTAGTAGCATTCGTTTAAAATGTGACTAAACAGAGAAGAGATTCTAAAGAATAGTGAAGCAGCCAAACTGCAACTGAAAAATAAGAGAAAATTGTTCAATTTCTCTTTACCTCAGTTCCTCAGTTGTAACTAGCTTTGGAGCACCACTTCAGCACTGCAGTATCTTAACACAGTGTACATTAAATGATATGATAAACACCTAGCATGTTCTTTTGGTTTTCATCTCCTTCTCAGAATAAAAACGGTATATGCATTATCTTGCAATTTCTTCTATGTTTGGGTTTAGTATCTTGTGCTACTAAATTTTAAACAATAAGAGGTAGAAGCCCTACTCTTATCCCCTTTTCCACCAACATTGTGACTCCTCTTCACCACTGCCTCTGCCCAACACAGACTGGGCCTTACAGGACCTGGAGATTTGTACCTTTACAGCAGTAAAACAAAAGGTCAGGGATCAGGGATCTACATTACAAGTAATGCTTTTTGGATGTTCAAAGATAACTATTCTACGTGTCATAGCTTGTTACTGAGGCATTGCAACAGTGGCTCACCAAGCTGCTGGTGTTATTCTGGGAAGGAAGGAAGAGAGAGCTGGCAGTGGCTCTCAAAGGACACGGAGTTTCTATTCCTCCAGTAATGGACTGGTGGCACGCTGCTGTCCACAAGACACACCTACTCTCCAGACCCAGAGACAAGATGAGAGGCTACTTAGAGAGTGTCTATGAAAAGTTAAAAGTAAATGTCTTCGCAGATATATTCTAATTTTTGGATCTTCCTCTTGCTACTTGAGCAGACTCAAAACCAGAACAAACCCTTTCTCTGTCTCTGTTGTGCATCACTCTAAGACTTACCGCTTGTCTTTGTTGGAAGGCTGTTGATACAAGTCCCTTGAATACATTAAATCATAACACAAATAATAACACTCTAGCCCAATCACAAGAGCCAAGAAAAAACGTTCAGCTAAAGCATTAGTTTTAAATGTATAATTTAAAATATTAAATTTTAATACTTTAAAATATTAAATTATATTTAATTATAAATATAAATTTATAATTTCTAAATTAATATAGCATGTCTTATAGAGGGAATGTCATCCAGGATTCACAAGTGTTGCCTCAATTACCATGGTTTACTCCTTTCTTTGCTTTCTATTCTTCATAACACACCCTATATAATTGAAAATTGAACAAAAAAAAAAAGGAATGCTGGAGACCTCAAAGCTGTTATTAGCAATGCTCAAAGAGGCAGATGTTGCTTCTTTTCAAGCCAGGAAGTACAAACTGCAAAAAGAGCCCCCCCGAGTGGGGAGGGCGTTGTCTCCTGCACGTGGGAGATCCCAGAACACGGGAATAAGCCATAAGTAGTTCCTTTGTCTCCAGCAGACAGTGGGAGGAGGTGAGCCCATCCTTTTCTCTCACATTGTGCCCAAATGTCATGCGGATGCTTCGAGGCATTAGGCAGTCACTCTCCAAGTTCTTATAATCAGCTTTTGAAGCCCTGGCTAGAGAAGCAAAAAGGATCCGTGACTTAGTACTTTATTCTACATTTAGTGCTGGAAACATAGACACAGGACAGTAGAAAAGCCTTTCTGGAATACTATTATGGATCTTGCTACCATGGGCAGTTATGCCAACTAATCTCTCTCAGAAATTATAAAATACTTATTTTAGAGCTTCTAAGGGTCCTCTCTCTTACTGCTCTGCCTGGAAAAATGCAAACTACCTTCAGCATGTAAATACATTGTAAAATAACCACAAGTTAATAAATAGCTATCAATAAACCAGAAAATACCTAGCTAAAACATCTCTGACTACATTTTTCTGCTGGAAAACATATTTGTTAATATTTTCCTGAATGGTGTTTTTCACTCCCCTGGCCATTGCCATAGCCTTCTCCTCTAGCTCTTCTAGTTTGATTTGATTGTAAGGGCATCAAGAAGTAAAATACAAACAATTTCTGTTTGCATACAAGTTGCCTTGTATGAAGTCTCTAACATCCTTCTCCCTGTGCTGGAATTATCTTGTCTGATATATTTGCTTTCTGTCACAAATTGTGATCCTGCTGTGTCTCATTCATGTGGTGAGTCACCATTATTCTCTCCACCGATGACATGTTCCCTTTCCGTAATGGTCCTTGAGACCTCCCTGGTACTGCTGAAAATGCCTGTTAATTCCAAATAGGGGAAGATAGATTTTGGAAGGTGCAAGATTCAAATGCAAAGTATTGTCTGCAATTCAAGTCTTATTGGAGGCATACATGTTATTATTTAATTGGTAGCTCTGCTGTTTAATTCTGTATGTGTATAGAGACAGATTTTTAAAATTCATGCTTCTTACCATACATGAATGTCATTAACATTCATTTCATTTAACCCCAAGGAGTCATTTAAACCTCTTGGGTAAATTTACATTTATGAATGCTTTCTGTGAAATGTATATTATTTATCCATGGCATCATGAGAGCTCTGGAGGAATCAGAAAACTGCAAATGTGTATGTAAGGGTATGAAAATTAGCTTCCTTAGAAAGTATGATTTTGTAACATCAATATTGCAGGTATAGCATTCTCATCTGGAAAAAAAGAAAAAATGGAAAAAACCATAAATAAAAGAAACTGACTAAGGAGGAGATGAAGAGGAAATTGTCAGAAAGGGAATATGAAAACTTTATAGCTTAAGTGTATCTATAATATTGTCTAAAGCACAAGCTGAATATGGTGGGCTGACACAGAAAAAAGAGGGGAGAGGCAGAATAGAAAGGACCACATAAAAGTTGGAACATTCTGTTTTGTCTGTGTCTTCTCTGTCCTGGATATCACCCAATAAGTGCACCCTGGTTTTTTTCAAATAATTTTCTCAGTTCCTACATAGCTCTTGCAGTGAATACTCACTCTAGAATATTTTGACCCTTCTCCATGCCAAATCACTGCTTTGCAAAAGTTGCCATTTACACTGCTGCATCCCCTATGATCAGCTCAATAGTCCAAAATGAAAACTAGAAATCATCATTACTTTCAGTTTGTTGCTTTACATAAACCTCTTCGATCTGAGTAGAAGCCATACAAGGATATTGAAGGAAGAACTACAGGAATATCTGTAAATCAGCCAAAGATGTGTTAGAATGATACACAGAAAATTGAAGAAATAATGACATGTTTGGATGGGTTTAATACTTTCCAAAGACAAAAGTCTTTGGTAAAAAATACAGAAGGATGAAGCATACTTAATCTATGCTGGCTAAGCATTAAAATGTGTTTGCTACATTGAAAAGTTTGGGAAAATTCCATTTTAACTTCAACGCAAAATGACTTTTAGATTTTTTAACTTTGGGATTAACAAATCCAGAACATCCATTATTTCCTTGTCTGTACATTAAACAGATTCCTGCTGGGAGATACATCTTCTTCCCAGAATATAAAGAACGAAAAGCTTGAGAAAATCTACCCCAAACCACAGAGGAAGCAAGATTCAATAGTGCAGCAAAAAACTATTTAGGATATCTCAGAGAGTTTCTAGTCACCAGGTAAAAATAAATGCAAACCCAGTATCTGAAGCCTGTTCCCATGTTTTCCAGGCCCCATCAGATGTTTTGAAACACAGTCCTGCTCCTGCCACAATACTGAGACCTTCTTCCCCCTGCAGACACTGATGGAAGCTGAGAGAAGCACGGCTCTAAGTGACGGCTCCTACCGTGCGCATCTCCTGCCAGATGCTGGCGCTGCCTGCACCTGCAGGTCACCCCTGTGCTGCTAAAGGAGACTTGGGACTCTCTAGAGGAGATCTGGGACAGGTGAGCTGGGCAGAAGGGCACAGACTGGGCACAAATGAGACACCGTGGAACTTGGAAACTCCTGCTGGAAATCTTATTATCAGCTGTTCCCTTTGTATTCCCTTCGTATCATTCTTAAAAATTTAAACTGTCTGCATAGAAGATTTGCTTTTAACTGCTAACAAATACGTCAGCACCTGTGATCTTCCCTGATAAGGTCACATTTTCGTGTCCAAGTTATGATGCCATGAGAATGTAACTTTATAGAGAATTCTGATAGGTGTCTTTAAAGTCTGTAACACTGACACTGTCATTTCAGATGTTATTTATTAATTTTTATTAAAACATAATAAATATTACTGAAGTCACAGGGTTTTTTTAAAGTAAAATACTGTTTTGAAAGCTGTCTCAAATGTCAAACATAATGCATTTTGCATTAGTTCTGTATAAATTTTTATTGAATTCAAACTTTTAAATAAATCTTCCTATATCTAATGCCTCTTATCAAAGCACAAAAACCCATTATCTGATTATAAGAACCTCAGAACTCACCATCTTCAACTTTAATGGACTCCTGATGCTTTCTTCCCTACCTAGACTGTTTTTGAAGCATTTTACTATATTTTATACATTATAAATGGATTCCATTCTTGGCTTAGCAATTCACCTAATGGACAATGGATACAAAAGAGCTCTAGCTCCAGGGACATTAAATTGGCTCTGAACTCTGAAAATTACAGCTTTTACAAAAAGAAGAAAATACTAAAAACATATCTAATGCAACAGTGCATCTCATTTTCTGCTACCTTCACAATCTGTCTAAAAGCTTCTAAATTTCTTAATGACACAATATGTTAAAATTGCATTCCTTTATATTTAGATCTCTAAAACATTTTTTCTTCTTTACAACCCCAAGGAGTTCCACCAGCAAATGGAAAATAGCATTCTTGGTATTCCAACAGCTGGAAACATGGAAAGCACTTCATCGTACAAGAAAAATGCTGTATTTTATATCTGACCATGGTCAAAGCTGAGTACTTCAGAGAAAAGCAGACAGTCTCTGGTAATGAACCTGATTCTACATCTCACTTTGGGTAAGCAACGGTACGTAACGATAGGTAACATATGACACGCAACTACACTTCAGAGGAAACTCCACTGTAAAGACCTTCAAAGCCTTTAATCCAAATCATAATTCCTTCCCTTGGATCCTCTGCTTTAGGAGTTTTCTGCAGCCAGCAATACCACAGATTTTAGAGAGACGGTAGTCCCATCTCTCTACCCGCTACTCTTTTTCCCACCTCTCAACAATGATGTAGAATCTGCTCTTTGACCTTGCACAGCTTAACAGCAACAGAAAGCCACAGAGAGAAGTGAAAAGAGCTTTTATTTTTCCATTAATTTGTATTGCTGTAGAAGAAGGACACACAGAAAACAGGAATCCTTTCCAATTATGAAAAAAATGTTCTTCAGTTGTGTACAGGGAGTTTTTCAACTTAACAGGGTGGGTTTTTTTACAGCATTGTCTTTTTTGGGTATATATACATGATATACATAGATATAGATATATAGATACATAGTCATCTTTCCTCCTACAGTAAGAACTTCACTTCATGTTGCAGTCTCAGAAGCAGACAAGTTGGACAGGATCTAGGGGTTTTTTTCAGTTCAGCCTTCTTCTCAGGATGATGCCAGCACTGAATTTAGACAAGTTGGCTCAGGCTTTGTCTAGTCACATCCCTCAAAACTCCAGAGACAAGAAGGTCCTTGTGCAACCTGCTTCATTGTCTAGTTAATTCCATAAATCCACTTAGAACTGGAAATTCTTTCTCTTTCCCTAGGCCAAGACTGGTATATATCTAAGCATGTCAGTCGACTTTCCTCTGGTTTTTCTGCTACGTTTTTGTAAAATCAGATTGCCAAACACTGTTTTCTAGGTTAGTAATATGGAAACCTGAGCATATAGTAAGAGCAATATTCTCAAACCTTGCTGCCAGAAACTGAAGCAAGTTTTCCCATGTTTGTACACCTCTACTTCTAAACCTTAACCTGGATAAAGATTTCTCTCCCAAACAGTTTATGAAAACACAAGTTTAAGCCTTTTTTTTTCCCTGATATACACATCTCTATGACTCAGGCATTCAGGATTGGGTTGGGTACAACAATATCGACGTTCAATTTTCAGCTTTGTAGTTTGCGGTTATAAATTGCACTAATCAGGCTGTTTCCTCAGCAGAGTGGAAACTTTTCAAAGAAATGATCACCCCATAACTTTCCACAGTAGATAGTTAGTGTGGCAAAATAAATAAGATACATGCAAAAAAAGTATACGAGGTAGGAAAACCAACATGCTGAGACACCTCCTAAAAACATTTAGTCCAAAATGAACACTGCATTGCTACTACTTTCCTCTGTACAAAGATTGCAAGAAAAAAGGAGAAAGAACTGTAAAGCACTAAATATAGGTATAAGAGTTAGACATTCAGCTTACCATTGGAGCACTGAAGATTAGTCTGGAGTACTTGGAGAAAGGTGGAAGGGGAGAATGAGAGGAAGACGAGAAAAGACAGAAAAAGATAAAGAAGGGAGAAGCAAAGGAAGGAGGAGGGAGAGAAAGAAAGAGGGCAAGTGAAAAGAACTAAGAAAGACTTTCTTTTGTTCTAGAATCTTGACAGAGAAGAGTCATTTTCTGCCTCTTCCCTCTTTTTACTTTCTACTCTCATATGATCTATGCCAACTCTGATAGTCTTCAAACTTTCACTTGTAAGGGTTTTTAGTTTTTAATTTCATGAGGTCATTTTCATTGACTTCTTTACTACTGACCTGTTATACTAGTAGATTTGGAAGGATCATTTATACTGACCTCTACTGCCTTACTGATTTCTCTCCTCCTTGCTCCCATATCATCCGAGCAATTGAGTTTCAGTCCCAATTCTAGTTATTGGATCCATAAAATAACTTCATTTGTATTGCTATTATTCATAGATGAATTGTCTTTTTTCTGTATGTCTTTCCCAGCTCACAGTTTAATCCTTTTTAATATTCATTACATCAGTCTGTTTCCTTCTGATTATGGCAGAGACTACTCCTTATATCATGGATTATTCTGTCCTCCAAAGACTCCCCTGCTTCTGGAAAACTCAAATTTCTCTTATCTGAGCAACCTTCTTAAGCATGCACAGATGCTTTGAATTTCACCTGAAGACCCCGTGCTAGATGTCAAGACCTCTACCACCAGCACTGAGTCCCATCAAGTCAGGTAAACTTTGAGCTGCTCTTCAGGGAAAGGTGAATTACCTATTGGTTTGTCTGTTCTGTCAGTTTCCCCTAGAATTTTATGTTACCAGTGTTGGGCTCTACTGCAGGGTTCAAGAACCTAGAAAACATCCTCTTGCAGGTTTTCCCTGATGGTAGGTTTGCAATAACAGTACTTTGCCTTGCACAGGGAGAAAGCAGCTCTCATGGGTTCTGCTGCAAGCTTTCTTTTTCAAAATCATAGAAATATATAATGGCTTTCGTTGGAATGGACATTAAAGGCCATCTGTTTCCAACCCCCCTGACATGGGCAGGGGTGCCAGTCACTAGATTAGGTTGTGCAGAGCCCCATCCAACATGGCCTTGAACACATCCAGGGATGGGACATCCACAACCTCGCTGGGCAACCTGTTGCAGTGCCTCACCATCCTCACAGTAGAGAATTCTTTCCTAAAATCTGACCTAAACTACTCTAAATCAAATAATATCAAATAATTATTTGATTTGCATTTCCCCAGCTTTGCAAATATAGACACAAAGTTATTATTGGCAATAAATTTCTGGCAGATTTATAGTTACTAAGATTTTGGTTCAATGTCACCTACAGTCAGTGAACTTTTGCCCCACATTATGGCACACATCTAAGATGGTATTTTTTCAAGTATACAAAGATCAAATAATGGGATGTCTATTTTCAATTATAGTTTTGATAAAGAAATGTAGCTTACATTGGACACTAAATAAAATCTACAACATAGTATTACGGAAATAAAATTGTGCAAAAAGTACAGATATTTTAGTATTATGGAGAATGTAGCTAAATTATGGAATTAATCAAAATCCAGAAACAATTTGAGGGATATACAGCAATTTTCTCTGTGAAGATTGTAAATTCCTGAGTCATGTTTTTAGCTATTTCATTGTAACTATTTGTCCCAACTTGAAAGTTTCTTCCATTTTGAGTTCCAATAGAAGTCTTAGAAGTATTATCTATTTTAACTGTGGGAAATCTCCTATATCAACCATCAGAATCAAAAGAATTTCATAAGATTGCACTTCGTAGATTATATCTTATTCATACTGTATATGGATGCTGACTAGGAAACCAATTTTCTTGAACCTTATCCATCTGCCTTGCTGTCTCTTCATAGTAAAATGGTAATGTTTGGAAGATTCAATGTTTAGCAGATGAAGAGTGACATATAAAGATTAGCTAAGAAATGAAACAGTGCTATGTCTTGCCAAGATTAAAGAATTCTAGGGATATAAAAAAAAGCTGCGTGCTTTCCAGCAAAAATGCACATTTCAGGACACACTTGGATTCTCTGGACTTAGATCAAATTTGTACTTTGTTAATTTGTTTCTCTCTCTCTCCCTTTTCTTTTTTTTTTTTCCTTTTTTTTTTCTTTTTTTTAATTAGAGAAAGGTCTGATCACATCATGGCAAACTTTCCAGACAAAAGAAAAAACTCAGAATATGAAGGAAGAAGGATGAATGAAAACTTGTTGCAGGTTAGACAATATAATCAGTAGGCAACAGCACAGCAGAGAGCTACAAGTTAGGTCTTCTACATTAAGGGTCTGGTCTTTCAGTTGATCTTGAGTCAACTACTACATCATACATTTTCAAATATAGGCATGTGTTTTACATATGAGGTTATGTTTTTGTATACAGTAATTGAACTATTACATAGATCAGTACCCCTTTTTAAATTCCTCTCAAACCAAGCATAGGAAAATACATTACTCTTCAGGATACGCATTTTTACTGGCACAATTTCTGAGTCAAGATTTTAAAGAATTTCAGCTGAAAAATGGATATTAAAATGGCATTTAACACAATCTGCCTACCTGAAAAGTATGTTTTAGATTTTTAAAGATGACTGTTCACAAAACACTTGGAAATTTTTAGATGAGGTTTGGCTAAAGTAGAGCAAGATATTTGATTAACAGTCCAGTTTAAACAGTTAAAAATAAAGAGTAAAGTACAAATAGGTAAATCAATGTAATTTAGTAAATTAGTGATCACTCTGAGAAAGGTTAAATACAGTATTCAACCAAAAAAACGGAAGACTTAAGTCTCAAAAGGTCCTATTGCAAAAGATACTTTAAAGAAAAAAATACATTAAATGTATTTTATTATTTACATCAACACATGAAACTGTGCATGATATTACTATGTGTTTGCACTTACGTTAGTTTGTTTTGGAAAGCACACTGTAGATACTGTAAGGGAGATTTTATTTTTTTAATTTATTTTTTTAAGGTGGGGATCCGAATCTTCAGAGAAATAAAGAAACTGATAATGATCGTTTCTATTGTGTGAAAAGATACTGAGGTTCGCTGTCGTTATGTTATGCTCACTTTTAAAGAGGCATCAATGCACTAGCATGTGAAAATGCGCAGATTTATGTTCTCAGGAGGTTGGGAACTGGGAAATCTCAGTGGCTGTATTGGTTTCATGAGCAGCTACAAGAATATTGCAAATTACAGATCTAATTTTTTTTAAATACAGGACATTTCTACAATTAACATTGCATAAAAGAAATGAGGCATAATTCCAGATCAGCTGTAGTGTTTTAAGCGTTTTGCTTGTCCCTTTCCTGTGCAGGAGGAGGTGACACTTTGGTAAATGCTATGCATATCAGAACACACTGCAATAAAAAGACAGAAAAGCCTAGCCTGAACATAAAGTTATGAAAGTTTCTTTTAAAGCAGCCTTCTGGATATCATTCTGGCCAAGTCTAAAATGTGTCATGGAATAGGTGTAGCTAATTTCACAGAGTGTGTTCAAGAAGTGGATTAAATTGTTCTTGAAATTTCCATCCAAAAATGTAGTGTGCAGAAAAATGTGAAGAAACCATACACAATCCATGTCAATCCTTAAATACATGTATTGGTCTATATGTAACTTAGTGTCATTATTTAGTAGTTAAGCGGTTGAGAAAAATCATACTTTTGAAAATCTTCTTCTTGTCTCTACTGGGCACTTCTACATTTTTTTTTTTCTCTCTGTTCTCCTATGTATTTATTCTTGTGACATGATTCTAAAATTGTTTGGTTTGCCAGCTCTGGCTGCTGTGGAACAGAACTGATGGCTGCCTTGCTGAAATTCATCCTATGGCAAGGAGTCATTTTTAAGAAGGAGAGCCAGCACCTGAATGCACATTGGATATCAAACATCAGAGACAGGAATAACAGAGACTGAGCCGTTGCTTAATCCCTCTAAACTAGTGTCTGGTTTTGAATCCTTAGTTACTCAGCACACTATGAGTGTGCTTCTAAATAAACGTCAATTTAGGCTACAAAAGTGTCTGACAGTTGCAGAGGAGTCTTCTTGCAGTCTCCTGTATATTCTTATTCCCCAAAATGAAGTGGTATGACAAGGTTGAGTGTTTCTTTTGTCTTTCATGTACATTAACAAAATGTATAAACATGCATTCAGACCTAAAATTGTATGGTAGTTTAGGACCTTCTCTCTAGTTAGGGAGAACAACATCAACAGGCAGTCAAATTTTCAGATGAGTGGAGAGTAAGGACCTGAAGAGGGAAATAACATGAATTAAAGAAGGAACAGTATTTGTCAAAGTACACATGCTTGCTTAAAAAGACAAGGTGCAAGACCTTAGAAGGAAAATGCAATCATTGATTTAGGATAGTTTCCTTTTCAATAATTAAAATAGAAAAATGTATCCATGTCCAGGGTAAAAACCCACTTGAAAATGAACAGTCAACGTAGAGAGTGGGTTTTTCTAAGTGTCTTATCTTGTCTTGTTTCCATTCCATTAGAGGAAAGGCTAAAAGAAGATTGGCAGTGTGTTTTGGTTCAAAGGAAACAGCCAAGTGAACATCATAGTTACTTCAATTATTATTTCAATCAGTTTGCAGGCAAATAAATAAACTGCACATGGTTAGCAGTGCATCAATGAACTAGTGGAACCGAAATATGTCCCAGAAAATCCTAAGTGTTTTTACTTAATGAAAAATTCTCAGGTGATTTATATTTTTACCTTCTGCAGCAATCTGAAAAACTTTCATTATTAAAAAACTGAGTTTCCTTCAATCCACAGAATATGCCATGCATTTTTGTACTGGTGAACAGACTTCATAAAAAAGCAAGTGGGATACTCCCAGCAGAGCATGTGTTTCTGCAAAAGATGGAGTCAAAGTTATGCAAATCTACTCAGGCAGCAAATACAGATAGGCTTGTGACTGGCAAATGGTGAAAAAGACCATATAATGTTCAGATGAGACAACATATTACAGCTTACAGACACTGGGATGTTTTCCTCACACTTTACACCTAGGGACACACTAGCAGATTTCTTGTCTAATGCATCCTGAGGACTTGGCTATGACATACAGGGCATAGCCAAGTTACAGGGAATATGATGAAATGGTGAAAAGGCTTTCCTCTTTTTCCTCTGGCTTCTCCGCTTTTGGAGGGCTTGTGTTTCTTATTGGACTTATGACCCTGACACTCATTTCAGCTTTTACTCAATCTTCCCTTTCCCTACTACAATTCAACAAGGAGCAACTCATCCTCTTCCCCATAATGTCCATGTCACATCTCAGAATTTCCTCCTAATTTATTCAGCCAGGCCTTGTAACCTTTCTTCATTTCTCTTCCCTTACTCCTTTTTAAATTTCTGTTTTACATTTTGTGTGGAGTGTCTAACAGCTGCTCCAGCCCATCTTTTCTTCTCTCAGTCACATACACATCTTTAAAGTACAGAGGCAGATTTCAAGTAAAAAGGTCTTTGTCCTCTCCTTCAAGCTTTGAATCAAGCACATTCAGCTCAAATTTTTCATGACAGTTCTCTCACAGTGACAGCTCATAAAGAGGCACCAGAGTACGAATAATTTGTACTTCTACACAGCTAAGTGTTCAGACAAATCACAGATCTTCTGGGTGGACCCACTGATGACACATTTGAAGGATACTGTCGCAGAAAAGACAGAGGCATAATAATAGGAGTTTTTATGCCTCACAAGGATGGAGGAGTCCTACGAAAAAGATTATTTATAGGAGAGAAATATTTGAAATTCTAAAATGACAGAGCTCAAAACAAATCACATTGCATGCACCATTAATTTTTTAGTATTTGTACTTAAATGCTCTTGTTCATCATTTCACAGGTAAAGCTGGGAATTCCAAGAATGTGACTGACCACTGTACTGAGAAGATGGTGTTATGCTTCTTTTAAAACCTGCCACACATCATGGTATCAGCCAATGAAAAACCACACATCCTTTTACTGGTTCTGACTATTTCAACCACTGTTGAACCACTACTCATTTTATCTTGTTACTGAGTGGCAGCTGAATGCAGGTGAAATGGCCACATGAGTGCAGCGACAGGAAAAGCTGGGCTGCACCATGCCCTGCTTTCATTGTACTCCTGGGCACTACATGTCTCAAGTCAAAAAAGTTTAGATGTACCCACTGCTGCTGGGCTGCAGACGGCTCCTTGAGAAGGCCTCAGATTCCAAAGGTTACCCAAAATCTGAAGGATCATTTAAAATGTAAAACCTGAATTATTTTTCAAAAAATATTTGAATATCAAGTTGTGATCATTCCTACTGGATGAATTTGGTTGAACAGATATTTAAAATAACTTCTGAGGAAACTTCTGTCCCGATTTGTAGCAAATCCACTTAAACAGGATGAGAGTGGTTTCAAAACTGCTCCGTTGATGACAAAATTTTGTTATCTTTACTCAAATTTATCATGAAGTAATACAGATAACTTTGTGGCCATTTCATATTTATTTGTGATTCTTCTGGTTAGGGGAAGAAAAAAAACATTCCAGAAGAAGCATTCTTGATGAGGTAATTCAGCTTGAGACAAACAACCAATTAAGAGACTGGAAATTACAGGTTTATGAACAAAAAAGTTTTGAAAGCATATGTCATTTTAACACTTTCTATATCTTGAACCCACTATTTTCTCACTTTATAGGTCATTCATAAAACACAGAATTTATCAGCCTGAGTTATATCATTATTCCACAGTTTTCCTTCATAACATCAATTTCAAATTATGCTAAATTTGTGCTTTCCTTTTTTTCACTGCCAATAAGTTTTTCCTAAAAGAAATCTCTACAACATTTTTCTAGAATTATTAATTGGTAAAATAACATTGGGTAAGTCAAAAATCAGATCAAATCATGGGTTTCTTACAGGTGAGATTAATATTAAAACTAAGACTCCTATATTGTTTCTTTTCTCTCCCTTCTCTTTTGTCTCAAATGAACCATCTCAATGAATTCCACAAGATGGATATTCATGTAAAATAATTTTGTTTTGATTTGACTTGTTGACTCTGCAAAGATTATGCTAATATTACAACATTGCCGTATTTTTAAGTAAAATTATTTGTATATATCTTTATCAAATTCCATCCCTCATACGTGCAATTATACATTTTTGGTTTTGTTCTTTTCTGCTTAGTTATTTCCCTCACCCCTCACTGAGCACAACAAAGATAATTCCATAGAGTTTTCTCAGGTGATGACACTTAAGATCACATTACTCAGCTATTTCAGTTAATTGGAGTTTGGGGGGGTTTTGTTCATTTTCCTCTGGACAGAGAGGTCGTTTACTTCAGTGCTCCATTAACTGAAATCATGCTGTTATCTTTTTCTAGCAATAGTCTTACTGGTGTGCCCTTATCTTACGGTTCTGCTCCCCACAGCAGTCGAATTGGCTGATCAGTTGGCATAGATGGCAATATGTCCATACATCATCTTCACGTGCAGTTGTGATCACCATGGTTACACACCCAGAACTAAGCATATAACTTCTGAAGACTTGCTGAATAACCACTTTCTTCTCCTTTGTCTTGTACAAATACCTAATTGTGCGCCTGGTTCAAAGGTCAGCAGTATACAGCTCACTTCTTCTTTTCGATTGCACTAATCATTACATTTCAAAGAGATCTAGATCAGTATTAGAAATTCTTTTTATATGGAGGAACCAGGTAACCCTAACCTGGAAACCAAACTTATATATGCAGAAAAACTATTAAACAGCACTCTGCAGCATAGTAGTAGCTCTGGAATTTATTATCAATTAAAAATAAATCTTTACAACTTGTGTTTAACATATTTGTCTCTACGACTTTGTCTCCCAACAAAGCGTATCTCTCTAGTGCTAACATTTTATTTCTGCAGCCGTTGCTTGACCAAGAGGAAGTAGTAAGGTAAAACAATCTGCAGAGACAGTGAGAGAATGAAAGGCCTCACCTCTTTCCTTACTACACATGGATAATTCTTGTTTAGTTATATGGCACAGCTTTTAGAAGTGCCTTGGCAATGCTGAGCTCTTTTCCCACAAGGGTTCAGATGCAATAAACACTGATACACTTTGAAAGTGGTATGTAAACAAAATTCTAACTACATTTCATCCCAAGACCTGGGGATATTTTAAATAACAAAGATTTTATGGATCAGTTTATGTGGCAAGCAATGCAGGAGTAAAATCCAGCATTTTTCTGACTGTTTTTGCATCTTTTTTTGCTCTTATTTCAGACAAATAAAAGTCAACACAAGAGCAAACCACTTTACTACAGTAGGTGTTTAAGAATCTTTCAGCTTCTCAGAGCATTTTTTTTAAAGACACAAAACTAAAGCTGAAAGAACAAGTCCTTATGGGCTAAGTCAACTGGAGCACAGAGAGCAAAGTGTTAAAGTATTCCCACAGGATCCAGAAACAATCTGTATCACAAGTAAGCGTGTGTGTTTAATAAAAGATCCATACTGTGATATGTAGGTGTCTTACAATCATCTGACGTTTTCAGAAACATGTTTTCTATTTTCTTCTATGGACATAATAGCATTTTGGTTTTTGTTTGAGACAGGACATCTGGGAGAAGCTAAAATAAATCCATACTATGGGGAAGAAAATAAGAACAAACTTACACATGGAATTTCTGGACTACAGTTTACAAATCCCACAGGATCTAGAGAGCACATATTTTCTCTCACAATTAATGTTAACCAGCTGAATCTACCCTTCCATGTTTTCCTCTCATTCGAGCTTATATAGTCAGAAAACTGTTGGAATATGAAGAAATAAGACTAAGCTGCCACCATGTAATAGTGAAATATTTTCATATATATGTCTCATGCTCGAAGAAAACCAACCCCCAAACAAACAGAAAACGCTTCTCTGCAGTACCTACATGTTTCCTTTTGAGTGTAACCCTCCCACAAAAACTCATCTGTAATTCAGACTATATGTAAGAAATCAATTTTTTGCTGTTTGCATGAGAATCTGTGCACTGCACCCATCTAAGTAAGTCTGTGGCTTTCACAGTAACTTATCTTACATATATATTTTTATATATTTTTTATATATATATATATATAGTCCCCTTTATAGAGGAAAGAAGCTTCTCACATGAAAGCTGTAAAATATACACAATATAAACACAGCCCATCAGCAGTAAGAGAAAGGTTGCAATGATGCTCGTCCACTAGTACATTATAGACTTGTAGCAATCAGCAACCGCACCCAGAGTCATCACAATTTTTTTTGTGTTAAGAAAGTATTTCCTGTTACTTAACCCTTTTCACCAGTTCCATTCCACATGTGAACTCAGAAATAAAACTGTATTATGGCTTTCAAAATAATTGATAATAACTGATCAAAATAAAAGGTCAAACTATACTAAAAATAATGAACAGTTAGCACACACCTCACAGTTCAATGACTCTACAAGGGTATTCCAATGTCTTCCAAGCATGACTGAAACAAGTTGAACAGTAAAACACTGAAATGTCAAAACTTTTTCCAAGAGATCCTTTCATCAAACAGAAAAATCAAAACTGCATGTCTATTGGAGCCATCATAAGCGTATCTGCTAAACGTATGCAAAGCAAAAATATTCAACATCCAGTCTTCATAGAGGCACTGCCACAGTCTTTGTTGCTCAGATAGATCCCTCCTGAAAACTGTATCCTGACATTAGACCTCTAGTAGACAATAAATTTTTGCTAGCAGTCAGAGTGAGATTTCCCTGCGATTTCGGGTTATTCTGCTGAATGGGATGGTTCCATCCTTACCTTATTCTGCCCAACTCCGCTGCTCCACTTATGCTTATAGTCTTTTCTTCACAAGCTCTTTGCAGCAAGGGCTGTCTTTTTCATTATGTGCGCTAACAACACTTGGCTCGGAGCAATAAGAAATACTGCACTACAAAATGATAATAAAATACCCTTTCCTTACGGAAGAAATTAAATAAACAGTTCTATTCCTTCTGCAGCTCCATTAGAGCACAAATAAATAGAGAATCCTGCACCAAGCTTTAGATATTATGCTCAATCTCTTAAACAGAAACAACAAAACCCACAGAGACCACAGAGAAGATGAATTTCAGATTCTAATAGGCACAAATGGACTTTAATACGTCTTTCCAAAGATCTTCTGACTAGCAAAAATCACAGGGGAGACAATTAGAGAGGTAATAGCAAGTCACAGTCATGTACGTATCTGATATGCTTTTAATCTGAACAACAAATCTAAAACAAACAAACAACACATATTCAAAATGTCAAGAACTACTCTTTTTTTCCTGCATTTGTTGACTACTTAAAAATTCCTATCTATCTTGTTTTCCTTTTCCCTTTGAGGACAGCTTTTTTACCATCATCCAGACAACCAGAAATTATAACAAAGACTTAGGACACGCAGCAGATTAGGACTTGGTCTGGTACAACCAATTGCCATGCAGAAAAATTACCCAGCGATACATAGTGAAAAAAACCCCCATGATATGACCTAGAGGATCAAAATATTGCACAAACTTTGGCACTCTTTACAATACTTATAAATACAAAATACACAATTGGAATAGACTGTTCAGAGGGGAAAAAAAAAATGGTTCTAAGCCTAATATTTTTTGCAGCCAACTTGCTTAAGCAAATCTGAACAAGCACAGTCTGAGTGCCAAAGTCGAGGGGAGAGAACTTCAGATATTCTTGAGCAGCACCAATAATTTGGGGAAAGGTAGATTCGCACGAGGCTCTTGGGTGTAAAAGAACACTTAAATGATGATTTCCATGGGTATTAGGGCATAGGTTCTCATTCTGATCCATGATTTCATCCAAGAAATTACATTCTTACAACTTTATTGCTAAAATAGCCTCAGATCATATCCGTATTTTATCCTATTTTATATTCTATTTGCATCACTTTTCATCAGTTTGGATAGGAAACTTCTTTCTCACTTCCCAAAATAGCAGTGGCAGTCAATAGAATCTGAAAATACTGAGATACCAGGACAGAATCACCTTAAATGGTTTTCACCCTGTCATAGCCTATCTGATGGACATCTGAAAACAGAGAAAGACATTTTTTAACATTTCTCTTAAATGTGAAGTTTTTAACAATCAGAGGCAGTTCTGTTAATTGTGAATGATTAGCTTTCCAAGCGGTGAAAAGTAACACCTAAAGTAACCTCTAATGATTCCGTGAAACCCACTAATTGCATAAGTAGTAATGCCTTTGTTAATGCCACTTACTGCAGATAATTGTTGCAGTGTCCAGTGATTTCAATTGTTTAGGAAATGAAAGGACTCTCAGACTATGACATGTTTTTCTTTGATGGTGAATGACAAAATAATGTACAAATAACTATATTAATTTTCCAATTTGTCCTTGTGTTCTGAGTCACCTAGAAATCTTCATGATGAAGCTGCTGTTTAATACATTTATTCTGGATGACTTGCTATGAATTCAAAAGAAGAAAGCTGAATTAACCAAAATCTTTATGCAGCAATCAACAACAAATGAAACAAAATAAACATTCCCTACTTCTCATATAGAAACTGCATAAAGTAGTGACGTTAGCCTAAACAAATCACTCCACCTTCCTTGTGAAATAATTTCAGTCTCAATAGCTGTTTTTTATAGTCATAAATATTTTACAGAAAATGCACTTGCATCTCTGTTGCTCAGCAGTGTAAGTTGTATACAAAAGGGACACAAGATTTTTAAATCAGTACCTGCTCAGTTAAGACAATGCTAATTCTAAACATTGACATTTCCTGTGTCTTTGTTTAGATTATTCATCTGAAAGAGCTGAACAACAAAGTGAATTTTGAAAAAAAAGTCCATCTTGAGCTCCTGGTATCCTCAAGTTACTTATCTGTTTTTCTTGTGGGAACAATGAAACACTATATAACAAATTGCATTGCCAACAGCAACAGGAGTGGTTTTAAGAACCAGTTTCCACAGGGCAGAGATGCAAATGGTTACAGAAGCTGTAAGGTAATGGAAAGTCAGATCTTATTGTGTCTAGGTTGTTCTCCTGGAAGCTACAGAAATGTCAACAGACAGAAGAAGGAGCCAGTCCTTTGTACAGTAGCATTCCTATGTAATGAATGGTTTTCATTTTAGATGACTTTCAGTTCTTCTACATTTATGGTCTGGAGTAAAGAACAAGTAAGTCAGTGGAAACATACTCATCTATTTGAATAGTCTTCAAATAAAGTATTTAGGTACTTATTTCCAGGGAATGGCTGTCAACAAAAATAAAGGGAAAAAAAAGAAGGCACAAGGTAAGAGGAGAAAGATTTAGACTTTAGTATGGAGTAAGTCTGTTTCATTCTCTATCTTGAAAGGAACTTTTAAAAAGATTTCAGACTTTTTTTTAAACACTAAAATGCTCATTTAATAATATTAGTAAATTCCAGAAATATTTGCAGAGTTTTTATCTCAGTGAAACTAGAAGCTAAGCAAAACCAGCTTCCTTTGCTTCTTTCTCCATTTTAAAGTGTTTCTTTTCCCTCTGACACTTAAAAAGGCTGAAACTTACACTTCTCAGAAGGAGGACTTTGTTGTGGTAAGAATGTGTTTAGGACAGCACAGAGCACACTTTTGTATTTGAGCGCATAAGCACACATATAAATGTATTTCTTTCTCCTCCCTGCTAAGTGCTATGAATAGAGAAAAATAGAAAAAATGTTTTATCCAGTCTGGCATGCTTCTCCATATAGCTATGGTCTACATAAATGTACATAATAAAAATCCATAACGTGAATGTATGTTTACTAAAAGTACAGACAGCAAACAGTCGTTTGGACAAATATAATGTAGTGTTCATAAACAGTGTTTGTTTCCCTTTCATATGCAAAATGACAGTAGGGAACACAAAATGCAATATGAGCCCAGCTCTCCAGTTGAGATACACCATTTCTAGGCCACTCGAAGTATTGTCTTGCCAATCCTTTGTAGTGCTAAGCTTAATGCATTCTGGTTCCTTTCATCCTCCTGCAATCTATTGGGAAGAACTTTATTTCAGTTTTATACAATGATAAGACCTGCCCTTGCTAGTATTTATAGCGTACACAGTAAATTCAGGTAATTGTGAATCACTCAAGGTTTATCTTTGTTTTCCACTACTTTGAAAGAAATGTGAGCTGCATCATCCAGCAAAGACCACCTATGAATGGAATTTCACAGTCTTGCTAAATGTCTGCTGAGCAATATCTTGCCATCACTCTGAGTGTCTCACTCTTCTTCCCCCAGTTTTTTATTGCTAAGTATGATGCCATGTGGTCTGCACTATTCCTTTGGTCAGCTGGGATGAGCTGTTGCAGGTGTATTTCCGCCCACCTTCTTGTGCACTCCCAGTCCACTTCCTGTCAAAGTGTTTCAAGCATAAAAGTTCTTGATGCTGTGTAAGCACTGCTCAGCAATAGTGTCATGGGTTGAAACTGAGTTGATTGACGAGCTTTTAAGCCAATGCACTTTTGTGAATTTTGCATATTTAAACCCTGTGCAAGGGCGGGAAGTTTCTCTCTGGTTCCCGGTCTCCTGAGGGAAAAGGTGGGGCTTCCGAGCCCCGGGCGGCCTCCGGGCCCGGCCCGGGCCCGGCCTGGGCTCCTGCCTGCCCCCCCTCCCCCACCCCTCTCTCTTCCCTCAGAGCCGCGAGCAGCTAAACTATCTATGGGCTGCCCGATAGCC